>CM031235.1:872619592-873171665 GCA_018340775.1 Taxus wallichiana var. yunnanensis | reverse complement strand
CAAATATCTCTACCATTATGAATGGAATCCAAGTAATGTTGTCTCTCTATATCCAAAGATCGATGACTACCGAGGTCTATGGTAAGATTGGACATTAATGAATCATCGAGTGTTTTAATCATAATTTCGTTGCATCTAGAGAAACATTCTCGAGCATTGAGTAATTCCTCTTATTAAATAAAATTGAACCTCGTAAATCCTCTCAAATTTTCAATCTCGGTCCTGGTCAAGGTCGTGTTCTTGGACCTGTTTCTATTTCTATTTCTAGTTTTGGTCGTGGTCATCGAATATGGAAGTTTCAGGAAAGGAATCCACACTTTAAGAATTATTCCCATTTATATTGTAGACAAGAAGTGAATTTAAACAAAATTAAATTTGGAATTTGGAGGTAGCACGTGGTATACATTGATTGTCCGGCCAAAAATTTACTTATTGATGATTAATTGTTCTTAGTTGGATTTATTTGCCATTATTATGATAAGTATGTTTTTAAGATTTCCAAATCACCATCAGGTTTATTTATGATAATACAATTATTATCATGGAACGGTGGAGGAAAATCCTTAAATCCTCCCATAATTATGAATACCTCTTCTATGGAACCTCATACAAGTGGATATATTCTACATAGTACAGTGGTCACAAGGCTCTTAAGTTATAATATTTTTGGTCTCAAGGATCTTAAGGGACTACACCCGAACATGGTAGCCCGTAAGCATCGGGAGCATAGGGAACCAAAACAACACCTCCCTAAGTGTTTACCAGACATCCCGACATGTGTACATAGTCAGTTTGGTCCCACGATATTTCGTTTGCTAAATATAGCATTTGGGTGCCTTACACTGACTCAAACTGTAGTATTCGACATGTTTGCAAACAATAGGACAAAAAGATCACTATATCAAGATGGAAAAAACCAAGATAGGATCTTGTAGAGGATCCCTACACAAAGGTGTAGGATCTGACGAGACATCTCTAGGTGCCATGGAGTCCGAGAAATCACCCTATGAACTTTTATATTTTTTTGGTCTCATGGCTCTTAAGGGACTATGCCTGCATTTAAGTATCTCGGAATAAATGACACCATCCTACACAAACAAAAATCTTCCACTAGTATTCACCAAGATATTTGGAAATGTTGGCATGGTACAGTTGGTTCAATCCCACGAGCTACCGTTTGTAAAATATTACATTTTACAACTTTCAATGACTCAAACTACATTATTTGGTGCATTTGCAAATAATAGGACATCGAGAGCACCGAATCAAGATGGATAAAACTAAGATAAAAATTTTAGAGGGTCCCTACATGGAGGTTTAGGATCTAATGAGACATGTCTAGGTGCTATAGAGTCTGAGATATCACCTGATGAAGTTATATCCTTTTTTAAGTCTCATGGCTCTTAAGAGACTACGCCCTGACAAGGTATCCTGGAATCACCAGGTAATGCGTAGGTAACTAAAAAAATCCTCTAATAGTGTTTGCTAGGAATGTTAGTGTAGTCATTTTCGTCCCACGAGCTACCCTTTGCAAAGTATAGCATTTGGAAGCCTTACACTAACTTAAACTACAATATTTCGCATGTTTGCAAACAATAAGACAACGAGAGCACTGAATTGAGATAAACAAAAATGAGATACAATTTTTTATAGGGTCCCTACATAGAGGTGTAGGATTTGACGAGACATGTCTAGGTGCCACGGAGTCTAAGATATCACCCGACGGTTATAGCCTTTTTGGTCTTAGGCTCTTAAGGGACTACGCCTGACAAGGTATCCCTAAGCACCGGGAGGATAGGGAATCAAAAAGACACCTCTCCAAGTATTTACTAGGCTATCCCGACACTTGTGCATAGTTTTTTTGGTCCCACAAGAATTTTTTACAAAATATAGCATTTAGCACCTTATACTCGACTCAAACTACGAGATTTTTGCATTTACAAACAATAGGACAACGAGAGCACCAAATCAAGATGGAAAAAAATGAGATATGATTTTGTATAGGGTCCCTACGCATAGGTGTAGGATATAATGATACATCTCTAGGTGACACAAAGTCCAAGAAATCACCCAACGAACTTATACGATTTTTTGGTCTCAGGGCTCTTAAGGGACTACACCCGGACAAATTATCCCTAAGCAAGGACACTTTGTAAGCACCCAAAATTACATGTGCTACATTTTGGGAAAATGGTTAATAAACTCCCCAATTATGATTCAAATTCCTTTCAAGAAGGTTTTCGAGCTCCACAACCTTTTTTAGTGTATATTTGTAGCTTGGAAATCCTTACTTAACCTTTTTACGCATTTGTCCAGCTCCCCACCTCTTTCTATGCATGTTTTGGCCTTTAGTGCCAGGACCGCCACCCTTCCCGGTGGCGGTTATGAAACCGCTACCTGTGCAAGGCAAAGTCCCAAACCACCACCTTACACAGGGCAAGATCCTGCCCGCTTTTTCAAAAATTTCATGCATGTTTTAACATGTGATGATTCACTTAACTTCACTTTTAGGATGCATCTGTGAGCCAAATTATCTAAAAATAGCTTTGATTTCTTGGTTCTCCTTCCTCCTATTTTTAAATAGATTTAATTATTTGAACTACTTCTTATTTCCTTGTTCATGAAGGTACCTCCTATCCTAAATTTCTATATATTCGTGCTTGCATTCAAGCAAAAGGGGCCTAAGAATATTTTGTATCTTGCATTGTATTGCTGCCACAATCTTGCTAGGAATTGCATAGCCAAGCTCAAATATCTTGTGTTATCTCTCTTCTAATTGCATTACATCTAGACTTCTTTCAATCTGCCATTTCTCAAGTGCCATCCTCATGTTGTTGTTCTTACATTACCAATTCCTTGGACTCATATGAACACTCGAGAAAGAAAGGGAAAACGAGGGGGACAATTACTACACATTTGGATTTACCTTTGTTATGTGAATTCCATGTTCGAGTTGTTTTTTTATTTTTTTATCCATGCAATTTATCATAGATATATCATATCAAATAGAGTAGAAATTAATCTTCTTTCATTTACAAGTAATTAGCTAATTTCCAAGAGGGTTTAAATCCTTCATAACAACCCTTGGTGATGGATGTTCTTCTTCCTATCCTTGTGGGATTTAAGGAGATAATATATGTAGGATGGTGTCTACATATCATAGATTAATTCAAAAATTTCTTGTTATAAGTTAGTTTAGATTCAATACACTCAGGATAAGTGAATAGATGTATCAAAGTTATCTCATTTATTTATTTTTAGTGTAGAAGTAGATTTGATCATCTAGAATAGAAGCAAATTGTTGTTCGTGATTGTAAAATTTCAGTTTTTTATTTGTTTAGATTAGTTTAATTTCAAGTATTAGCTTAGATTGTTAACTTTATTCGAGTTTACATGGACACTTCAAACTAGATCAACATTTAGATCCAAGTTAGGTAGACAAACCATAAGGAATTTACGCTACCCATTCATAGCCTCTAAATCTCCCCTTTTCCAACTCAGCTACCAGAGATCACACCACCAGATCTTAGTCACTGATCCTCCTATACTTAGCCATACACATTCAACATCGGCTGCTCCGGAATGACCTCAGGGGGTCGAGTGCGGTTGAAGGTTAGTATGTCAATTTTCATCCAGACAAAATAGTGAACCCAACGTGAAGGATTAATTCCTTCTTGTTTCCTTTTATTTCATTGCTATTACCTCACCTCTCCATTTATTCCCCTATTTTGGTAGGTATTTTATACTTTCTAAAATATGTCTAGAAGAGAGTTTGGTGGGCCATTTGGCTCTGATAGATATTACACCAACTTTAAACCACAATATTCCCCTTCTCTTTCGAGGTGGGGTGACAATTACACAAGCAACATTCAAACCTCCCCTGGTTACACTTCAAACCCCATTATCTATGTAAGGATGGAGGAGGTTGATCAACCATTAAACATGCAATACGGTCAACCCAATGCAAACCACGTTGTTATCACAAATGGAATAGGTTCTTACCATAGAATCTTGTCAAGACCTCACATTTCCATGCAATCAACAGAAGATTATCTATTTTCATGAATAGCTAATCCTCTTTGTCAAATATATGAGTCTTTGGATATAATGAAGGCTACATCCTCTGAAATTTTGAATTCCTATCCTAATATTCTTACTTATGAGGAAGAAAATAATTATAACACTGAACAATTCATAACAGGGTATCATGAGCCTGCTCAATCAAACCCTACGCCACAGGCACCCTAACAAGGGACTCAATCCTCTCCCAACGATATCATTTATACTTTATTAGGGAGGATTAGATAGCTAGAAATTTCCCAGACTTCACAACCAACACATGCAGTAGGGAAGAACATGGGGTATCCAATTGAAAACAAAGGATACATCTGTTTTCAATGAGAAACCAACACAATATCCTCGTACAACAAGGTTATCTCGGTTCATTCAAATCCAAGTGATCTTCTCATAGGGTTAGACACACCGTATGGGTCCTCATCCTTCTCAAACTTATCCTATGCAAGGGATGGCCAGAAGTGTGTTCTCGAATGCCACCACAACAAGAAATGTGATGTTCCCTAGTTTTATGCCCGCTAGTCCATATCCTGGTACTATCCCACCTTACATGCATATGTATTAAAAATCCTCCCAAATGGACCCATACGCCATTCCTTATCCCTACATTCCATATCAAGGGACCCCATACGTTCCCATCAATGCTTATAGTGCAGCTTATCCAACTCCTCCTCCTCCACCTCCTTATCAAGGATCTTCAATGGTGGAATATTACACAATGAGTACAAACGTTGAGTACTTAAAGGAGCCTCTTGACTTCACCATACGTGGTGTCATGCTTCCCCGCCCATTGTTGTATCTTCCAAAATTTAAGGGAGAAGGGGACCCAAATGCTCATATTAAGGCCTACGCTACTGCTATTAGGGAGTTGCTTCCTTGGGATGCTATAGTGGTTAAGATATTTCCAAATACTCTCGAAGGAATCACATTGGATTGGTATTACCATATTCAAAGCTTCTATACATTCCTTTAAACAACTTGTTTCTGAGTTCATCAAAGCATTTGACATGAATATGATGTTGTTACGTATAGGGATTAGGAAGTTCTTACATATTAGACAGGAGCAAAATGAATCTTCCACCCATTTCATCCAGATATGGCGCCAAGTTCTCTATTCCTATGAAAGTGTACCCAAAATGGACCAAATGGAACTTTGTGACCTTTTCCTTCACTCGCTCAATTGAGATACTGGGGAGGAAGTCCAAAAGTTTCCTTTCCGTGGTTATGAGGAAGTATTGGAAGGTGCACTTCGGATTGACCAAGCCACTTTCCAATGGTAATTTGGTATCCCCAAATCAAAATAATGCAAATGATCAAAATAATGGTGCCAACGACCAAGGAACTAAGGGTGTGAATCGTAACCATGGTGCTACCACGAATAGTGCTACTGATCAAGTCAAGAATGTCAATTTTCCAAACAAAAATAACAATGAAAATAACTTAGGAAATCAAAGAGGCCCTAACAGTGTGTCATCTATCAACACAATTGATGTAAATCGTTCACCACAAAATCAAAATCAAACCCAAATCCCAAACCAGTATCAAAACTCTGGCCAAGGGGAAATAAATCATGGTTATAACAATCAATTTCAAAACTACAACTGAGATTATAATCACCAACAACAAGACGCTTATCAAAGGCCAAGAGATTATGACCCTAACCTATATTGTGGTTTCCATAAGGTTCGAGGTCATGATGATAGGAATTTCCGTGATTGCAACAAGTTTCTGTAAATACTTCCCGAAAACCAAAGGCATCTCTTCGTAGACATGCTCCTAAAAATCCTAAAACAAACCCACAACCTAGTCATGTCAGACCTGTCACACCTCAAAATACGAACCCTAAACATCTTGGGGATTCCCAAGCAAATCCTCAAAATATAAACAAGGTTATTCTTATAGGAAACAACGACCATGAAGCCTCAACTTCTGACAACTCTTGGGTTTCTCCTAACCTTGGTTCAAACGACAATACAAAAATATTGGGATTAGTTGAGCTAGAGGTTGAGCGTGAAATTAATGCAACAACTCAAATGAAAGATTATGTTTCAAAAAACTTACCCGCTCTTTCCTTCCCACAAGATGACGTTCCTACAATCTCTAAACTAGTAGCAGCCTACAATTTAATATCAGATTTAAATAAGACCTTTTCTCACATTTCATTTCTAGATTTGCTAAAGAATTCACTTGCGCATCGTTCTATATTTCTCAATGCACTAGGTATTGGTCATTTAATCCATGTTACACCACCACCTAGTGCTCAAATAAATCATATTGACTTTGACATACATCCTCCTGGGACAAAATGATAGGGATACTGGGTTTGTTTTTTATATAGACAAGATTCCATTTGACTCTGAAATAGCCCGAAGAGGCAATCCTGCCTTATTTTTACAAGTCTGGGTTTATAAAAATTGCATTAAGAGAGCCATGATTGATGATGGGGCTGTTGTAAATGTGGTTCCCTTCTCTTTCTTGCAGAATTTGGGTTATGGAGAGATAAATTGTTCCTCTACTAGAAACACGTTATAGGGTTATGACAGCCTTAAAGTGACCTTGATTAGAACCGTTGTTCTTCTAATCATGCTTGGTACAATAACCATCTTGACGTAATTTTACATTATTGACAGGAAACAAGTTATAACATAAACCTTGGGAGACCCTGGATTCATCGAATGAAAGCTATCCCTTCTACCCCGTTCCAAGAGATTAGATTCCTCCATTTAGGGAAGGTCTTCATCACTCAAGGGGATCCTAAGCCCTTTGATATACACTTAGAAAACCTCGAGAAAGAAGAAAGGGGTCCATACTGAAGTATGAACTTCTTGTAAATAAATTGAACAAACCACCTCCATCAAAAGAGTTAGTCCCGATCACCTCGAGAATGACAAGGGTTGAAATTTTTGACCCAAAAACATTCAAGGTGGCAAAAACAGATAAGGGTAAATCAATATCTATGGAAACAATGTCCACTAAAACCATAGCATAAATTATGAAACTCTTAGAGATTGACGATCTAATCTTCCTCTCGTTTGAACCACAGGGGATGGGTATCCTTCATGGTTTATCATTTTTCCTTCTAATGACCTAGGTCTAGGTTTAAACATGATATAATTAACAAACGAAGAAGGAAAAATTGAGATTGAAAGGATGGCCATCAAAACCATCTCTAAATTTTGTTCTATTCTAAACCTCGGTTTCAACCCATGTGCGTATAAAACTAAGCTTTCCATATCCATGGGGCAATGCCTTGTCATTAACAAAGTGTCAAAGTAAACACAACGCTCTACATGGGAAACGAGGTCAAGCAGCATAGTCATGCTCACCCACACACCATGTCTCAAAAACATGACAAAGAGGTTCACAAACATCTCTCTCGGATAAATGAGTTTAATGATTGGACATATACACTTCCAAGAAATGGTTGTAAGTTTAAACCCAAAATGTTAGGCCCTTGTCAAGAGAACAGAAATTTTGAGGATCATGGCTCTCCACTCTATACTATTAGGGGTGAAGAATTTAATATTCATCAACTTTATTCACCTTAGACATCATGACATGTAGTTTCACCTACATTTCCATGTGTACATTACTGCATCCACATTGTATTTTCATCTACTGGTTCATTTTGTAAAATTTGTGATCAAGGGACTTATTCTTATAGCAATTACTAAAAAAATCTGAAAACATTGAAAAAACATTCAAATCATATCTCTTCAAATCTTCATAGTATCATCAATTATTTCTGAATCATTTCATCAATCCAAACAAGATAAGACAAAGTTTTGACAATAACCATACCAAGGCATGCATACTTGGTTCTACTTTTGGTCTCTTTCTAGATTAGGTGTCTTTGCCCATGGTTTGTTCTAGAAGCTTCATGGTGTCACATCTATCTCGTATACATCTCTTTGGAAATAAGAACATTCTAAACATTTTTCCTAAATAATTAATTCAAATGCAAATCCACAGAAAATTTTTATTTTACACATTTCTTTTCCCTACTAACCTTCGGTGTTGATCCTGCATCTCTTACTGGTGATGTAGGGTTGGGAAAGGAGATAAATTCCCTTACTCACCTATGCCTTGTCCATGGTGATGAGCCCATAATTCCTAATGGTATCATGGGGAAATGTGTAGGGGGTCTCTTTGATAAACTTAAAAGTTAGAAATAACCCAAACAAATATTTCGAAACCGTAAGTCAAAAATAAAGTGAGTTAGATGTCCAAAATTCCCAAAGAGTTTAAAACCCCAAAATAGATTTTGTCAACCAAGTGGCCATCTACAGATCCAAGTCTAGATAAACTGGAAATCAATTCACATTCTAAACTATGAAGTAACTTGAGTAGGGTAAGGTTGTAGCATCTCAATTTGGTTCTACCAAACCTTTGTCTTTCTCTCATCACTACCATTCAACAAATTTTTATAACTTGTGCCCTTTCTGGCTCTCGGTGTTGATCCCTCACATCTTACTAGTTGTGTGGAGTTAGGAGTGGGGAAAGTACATTTACTTATCATATCATTGTATCACCATGTTTTGTCAAGACAATATGAAGTACCAAAGATTGCTTAAAGAAACTAAAGTTCAACATCACATTGTGTTTGCATCATCATATATCAGCATTATAAAATACAAAAAGAAATCATTTTGTTATCATTCATACCCACTACATACATTCTTAAAAAGCATAGAAAAAAATTCTAAACATCTAAATTACACACGTGAATCAAATCATAAATGGAAGTCAACTCTATTCAAGGAATAACTGAGCCAAAAAGAGATATATGTACATATCATGGTGTGTCATAGTTTTGTACAATGCCATCACACACTAGGTGCGGTCAAAACACTTGCAATGAGAATGAAATACCAAAACATCATATATGCCTCACAAAATGGAGACTAAGCAATAAAAGCACTCTACCTATCCACCTCTTTGAGGCCCCTTATGGCCACTCTAGTTACATTTCTTAGGAGTTCTCAAAAACAATCAAACAACAAAGGGCCAAGCCTAACGTAAAATACCATTCCCAAATCCATTCCAATTCAACCATACTCAAAAACAAAAATGGTCAATGCAAGCATATAACTCAAAAATCACCAAGTTGATATGCGCAAATAAATTGAAAAATAGGTTTGTTTTGGTATATATATTATTTTAACCTCATTTTGAGTGTATATGTTCATGGGGTTGGAGCGTTGGCACAGGTATATTTCTATATCCCCGCACAAATGGTAAATACTCTTCTCATTTTAATTTAGTGTTTATTTTTTGATACTTTATCTATTTACACTTGAGTCTTCTCTTCCTCTTACAGGTAGCGGTAGTTTGGATGGCGAAATTTTGACACATGGGCGTGTCAAGTATAACTTCTAACTACCCATTTCGGGAATGCCATACTCGGACTCTACATTTTGCGCCTTTTCATGGCTAAGACACTTCTCCAAGGGGGCAATATGTACACACCCAAAATTGCATGTGCTACATTATTGGAAACTAGTTACAAAAGTTCCCAATGATGATTCAAATTCCTTTCAAGAAGGTGTTCGAGCTCCAAAACCCGTCTATAGTGTATATTTGTAGCCTAGACATCCTTACTTAAGCTTTCTACACATTTTTCCAGCTCCCCACCTCTTTCTATGCATGTTTTGGTCTTTAGTGCCAAGACCGCCACCCACCGCAGGTGGCGGTCCTATCCACTTTTTCCAAAATCCATCATGTGTGTTTTAACATGCGATGATTCACTTAACTTCACTTTTAGGATGCATCCATGAGCCAAATTGTCTAAAAATAGCTTTGATTACTTGGTTCTCCTTCCTCCTATTTTTAAATGTATTTAATTAGTTGGAACGGTTTCTTCTTGCCTTATGCATAAAGGTACCTCCTAGCCTAAATTTATATATATTCCATGCTTGTATTCAAGCGAAAGGGGCCTGAGAATTTTGTGTATCTTACATTGTATTGCAGCCACAATCTTGCTAAGAATTGCATAGCCAAGCTTAGATCTCTTGTACTATCTCTCTTTCTAATTGCATTGCATCTAGATAGCCTTCAAGATGCCATTGGTCAAGCACCATCCTCATGCTATTGTTTTTGCATTACCAATTCCTTGGACTCATATAAACACTCGAGAGAAAGAAAGGGAAAATTTGAGGGGACAAGTTACTACACATTTGGATTTACCTCTGTTATGTGAATTCCAGGTTGGAGTTGTTTGATTTCTTTTATTCATGCAATTTATCATTGTTATATCATATCAAATAAAGTAGAAATAAATCTTCTTTCATTTACAAGTAATTAGTTAATTTTCAAGAGGGTTTAAATCTTTCATAGCAACCCCCGGTGACTGATCTTCTTCTTCCTATCCCTGTGGGTTTGAAGGAGAGAATATCTGTAGGAGGTTGTCTACATATCATAGATTAATTGGAAAATTTCTTGTTGTAAGTTATTTTAGATTAAATACACTCAAAGTGAATAGCCGTATCGGGTTATCTCATTTGTTTAGTTTTAGTGTAGAAGTAGATTTGATCATCTAGAATAGAAGCAAATTGTTGTTCATGATTGTAATATTTCAGTTTTGTGATTTGTTTGGATTAGTTTCCTTTCAAGTATTAGCTTAGATTTTTAAATTTATTCAGTTTACATGGATACTTCAAACTAGATCAACACTTAGATCCAAGTTAGGCAAAAAAACCATAAGGAATTTACGCTACCCATTCATAGCCTCTAAATCTCCCCTTTGCCAACTCAGCTACCAGGAGATCACACTACCAAATCTTAGTCACTGATCCTCCTATAGTTAGTCGTACACATTCAACATCAAATTATTTGGTACAACCTCGGGGGGTCAAGTGCGGTTGAAGGTTGCATGTCAATTTTCATCCATACGCAGACACCATCCCACACTAAAACAAAAAATCCAATAGAATTCACTAGGCCATCTAAAAATTTTGGCGCAATCATTTTAGTCCCGTGAGCTACCTTTTGGAAAATATTGTGTTTGATAGCCTTACACTGACTCAAACTACAATATTTGGCCCATTTGTAAATAATAGGACAGCAAGAGTACCAAATCGAGATGGTAAGAACTGAGATATGATTTTTTATAGAGTACATATGTAGAGGTTTAAGATGAAATGATACATGTCTAGGTGCCACAGAGTCTGAGATATCACCCGGAGAAGTTATAGCCTCTTTTGGTCTCATGGCTATTAAGGGACTACGCTGATTTCGAGGTAGCCCGAAAGCACCGGAAAGGTAGGGAACTGAAAAAATCCTCCACTAGCTTTCACCAGACCATATCGACATGTTGGTGCAATCGGTGTGGTCCCACAAGCTACCATTTGTAAAATATAGCATCTAGCACCTTACACACTGACTCAAACTGCGGTATTTGGCATGTGTACAAACAATAGGACAATGAGAGCACCGAATCGATATGGATAAAACTAATCTAGTACTTTATATATATTCCCTATGTGGAGGTGTATGATTTGATGAAGCATGTCTAGGTTCCACGGAGTCTGAGATATCACCCAGAAAAGTTATAGCATTTTCTGGTCTCATGGCTCTTAAGGGACTACGCTCGGACAAGGTAACCTGAAAGCACTGGGAGCGTATGGAACCAAAAATATGCCTCCCTAAGAGTTTACCAGGCCATCCCAATGCATGTGAACATTTGTTTTGGTCCCACGAGCTTTCGTTTACAAAATATAGCATCTAATGTGACCTTACATTGACTCTTAGTGCAATATTTAGCGCATTTGCAAACAATAAGACATCGAGAGCACCGAATCGATATGGAAAAAACTAAGATAGGATTTTGTAGAGGGTCGTTACATAGAGGTGTAGGATCTAATGAGATGTGTCTAGGTGCCATAGAAGTTATAGCCATATAAGATATAGTCTGAGATATAACCCAAAGAAGTTATAGCCATTTTTGGTCTCGGGACTTTTAAGGGACTACGCCTGCGTAGTATCCTAGAAGCAATGACACCATCCCACACCAAATTGAAGCCTCCACAATTATTTACCTAGCCACGCAGATGTTGACACATTAAATTCGGTGCCATGAGATATCATTTGTAAAATAATGGATTGGATAACCTCTCACTCTCTCTCTCTCTCAAGCATATAATCTCAATCTCACTCTCACTCCCACTCTCTTTTTCTTTCTGAAACAAATTTCACATTTCTCATATTTCCATGTATGGTATTATGAAATCCAGGATGACCCATTGAAATCTAGGGAAAAACTACATGTTTGACACCTTATGACACATGTTCCCGACCTCCACAATGTATTGAGATCACCATATTCTTGTTAGTTGTTACTAAGTGTTTTAATATGGGAGAAGAATAAGAAGAATTGAAGAATGCATTAGGTGCATGATAATATAGGAACCAATACAAAGAGACCATGAGAAAAAGAAGCGCACGTAAGGTAAATACACATATACACATTGATAAATTGAATGAATAATTACTCGATTAGGTAACTCTTTATATACATACATTATATAATTATTGGTTTTCAAAGTTTGATACACATTATACATTGAAAACATTAGTACTTAAATCGCCAATAAATGAAAAAATAATCCATAATGTCTTAAATATTTTCAAGTGCACATAATATTAGTTTCATACAAAAATAATCTTAGAAATGTAAGGTCTCATACAAAAATATCGAGTTCCAAATAGTATTAACATGCACAATAAATATAAAAATACATGAATAGTTCATATAATATCAAGTTCAAATACAATATAGGCATACATACAATGTCATACACATAGGCATACAAAAAATGTCATGTAAGACATATATATATATATATATATATATATATAATCGTAATCATCAAAATTTATCCCTCTCTTCCCCTTGCTCGAAGAAATACCTCCATTAAGACTAACATGGAGATATGTGAGATGACTTGAAGGCCTTGATGAGCTTGTCAGCCTCCGCATCGTCCCACCGTAGTGTTGTGCGGCTCCTCCCTCATCCACAAGTACTAGATGTTGGGTCGTCCCGACCCCTTGGGTCCAAAAATCACTTCGACTCCACCGTACATTGGGTCGTTAATGTATTGGGGTGAAATAGGATCATAGAGGTACACAAGGAATGAGTTCTCATGGGCCTTCCAGATCCACCCTCGATGCACCCGCATCCTTTCACACAAGGAACTCAGCCCAAGGTTTTCGAGTTGGCTCGGTGAGCCAGCCTCCCGAACTTCACTATTTTTGCTAAGTCATTCTCCCTTTGAGAGCTGCATCGTGTTCAACCCAACTCCATGCATAAACATCGATTTCCCTTCTCTTTATTGAAACATTCCACCTTTCTCGTCCTTACACTTCCTATCTCAAGCTCAACTCACCATTATTTCGATGAGCTTCCCCACGGACACTCCAAATAGCTCAGCAACTTGCAACATGTGAACTCGGTGAGTCTTACAACGTCATCCTTGTGCATGAGCTGGTTTCCCATACCTTTTGCAACAACTCGCCTCTCTCCATGCCATCTCACCACCCTATCTTATCCAGCTTCAACATTCATAAACCTCAGTAACTTTTTCACACCATCATGGATGAATTCGATGAGCTCAACATGGAGTTTGATGCATGAGCTGAATTGATACACTCCCTCAACCTCCCTTCCACAAGATTTCCATGTTTCAAATAGCTCGTGCATACAAATAACTCACTCTAGGGTCTCTAAAAGTATCTAGGCTCCACCATTGGTGACAAAAAACCAGCTCGATGTCATCCCAACTTGCCCACCAGCTTGGCAAGTTGGCTAGAAGGCCTAAGGGCATTCTTTAAAATTTTACAACTCGCTCCAGATATTTTTAATTTTTTTGATTGTTTAGTGCTCCAAGGGATTTGTGAAAAAAATTAGGGACCTTAAACATTTGCATAAGGTTTTTCCATTTTTCACTTAAGTGGGCTCCTTTGCTTACTTTTTCTATTTGAATGAGTCTTGAGCTTCATGAAAACCCAAAAGAGGAAAAAATTCCTATGATGGCTTCTAACCTTCCTAGAGACCTTGATGATGCCCCTAAAACACTAAGACCCACCTACATGCTCTAGATTGGCCTGTAAGCCTCTTGACAACTACTTGCATGCAAGCTCCCAGTTGGCCATTTTCACTTGGAGAGTGAAAATGGATAACAAATTGGTGATTTGTTGGGCCATCTGTCTACTAACTAGGGCTGACCGGTGACTGTATACATATCCATTGGGCACGAAGTCCTTACTGATCATCCCAAGCTGATTTGAATTGAAAACATGTACCCCGAGTAGTTGAAACACTTGATGTTTGAACTTGGAGTTGCCTACCATTGCCTAGATTTTCCATCTCATTTACAAAATTTTCTGAATTAAGGTTTTGTGAGAGTGGAAAATTGTCTTGAACTTGTATATTCCTTTTCCCCACTTTAATTCCCTATAAACCTAATCTATGGGACTGAACGGTGGAATTTTAAACAGGTCTTGAATCCTGATTTTGCCAAGTATGAAACACACTGGAACCAATGATTGTTTGACATGCATAGAACATTGTAAATTTTGAGTAGAACATTTGCTGGTTTTGGACATCATGGAAATCTATTAAAATTTTATTTTCCCTTCTGAATAAGATTCTTTGAACATTGTTGAAGGGCTAGAATGTTTCACACACCGATTGAGTTATTTGCAAACTCATAGCACTTCCATTTATTACCACACCATAAGCTGCCCCAAAACTAATTTTTCTAGTTTTGGGAGGAACATGAGAAACTCGGATGCTGATTTGAGGAAGCAAAGGAAAGAAAACATTGAAATATGCCTGCCAATATGATTTTTAGCTACTCTGCATTTGAATTTATTGAGGATGGAAAAAAAAAATTTGCAACTCTGATCTTCTTGTTATGATATTCTCATTTTAAGAGCATGGTGAATTATACAAGGAACACTAGAATCAATGAAACATGTGCCTACGTCACTTAGGGAAATTAAAACCTACTCTAACAATAAGACAATGTGCACAAGCACTTGGAGGAATGAAAATCCTAAACTAATATGTACAAGGGTGAGAATTCTTCCTTTAGTAGCAATGCTTGAGATAGATTCCATTGATTGGAATATGTAATTCTTCACCATCCAACTTGGCCGCTTAGAAAACATTATTACTTTTTCATTTTGTGATTATGTATGGACCACTGCATATTGCATCAAATTTGGAATGTTTTCCCGGTTTTTCTCTATCAACTTCCCACTTTAGCAGCAAATCTCCTTCCCCGGAAGGTTCTAGCATTAGTTTTCTTTTCAAAGCTCATTTTTATCAATGTTTGATCTTTCTCCATGGTTTACATTACATTATTTCTTAGCTCTTCCAACTCCATGTGTTTTACATACCTAACTCCCATAGGCTCAAACTTGGATAATTGCATTTGATTGAGAAGCTTCAATGCTAGAAATTCAAGTTATATTGGCAGCCTTTCCTCCCTTCTGTAGACTATCTTATATGGAGAGTTGCATGTAGACCTCTTTGGTTTTATTCTATCAACCCACAAAGCTGATTTGAGTTTGGTATGCCAAGTCCTTTTGTTTTCATGTATATTCCTTCTTATAAATCTCAACAAGTTCTTATCTATAGAATATACTTACCCATTACCATAGGGTTAGTAATTAGATGAAGTGCTGAAATATACCCCATTTCTAATAGCCCACTCGGTGATCTTTGCACCAATAAATACCAGAGAATTATCTAATATGATAACATCCGGACACCAAATATTTTTACTATCCCCTCATAGAATTCCAATATGTTATGGATCAACTTGGTCACCTTGATTTCTATGTCATATTCCATAACATGAGTGATTGACCTATCATTTTCTCGTTCAAATATTTGTTTAGGATAAAATATTGTACCCTAGCATAAGACACTAACAATTGAATATTATTGTTTGAGACCAAGTGTCTGAACTTCTTCAACCTTATTATAACATCAAGGACATGTTTTTCAATAAAATAATACCTCACTTCATAGTCCTCCAAGATCTGATCAAGAATTATATGGGTTGTTTTCACCCCTCTTTATTCATTGTACAAGATAGTTGAAATTGTATCCAATCCACCAAAGGCATATAACATGAAGTATTTTGAGAAATCCAGGTTGTTGAAGGTTAGAGCTTGAGATATTGTGTTTAATGGCCACAAAACTCTCCTTTCCATCTATTTTCCATATGAATGCTATACTTTCCTTCAACATTATATTCAATGGTTTAACAAGAGTGGAAAAATCAGCACAAATATGTGGACAAAGTTGATTCTCCCTAAAAAAATTTGAAGAGCCTTCTTATGACTAGGCAAAGGAAGTTCCCAAATATTTTCAACTCTTTCGGGATCAATTGTCAACCCTTCCTTTGAAATAGTGTGGCATAATAGCTTTCCTTTACGGGCCGGACTATACACTTCTTCGGATTTAAAGACACTTTGAACCTTCTACATATTTGGAAGACTTGCCTAAGGTGAAAACGTGAACTGCTGGGTTTTTAGAGAATACGGAAATGTCGTCTAAGTACACAAGAACTATTTTGTTTATCAGCCCCTTGAATGTCATGTCCATAGCCCTCTAGAAAGTAGCTCCAACATTTGATAACCCAAATGACATCTTTCGATAAGCATATATACCCCATTTTATGGTGAAGGTTGTCTTATACTGATCATCCTCTTTTACCATAATCTGATTATAACCTGAGTAGCCATTCAATAATGAGAATCTTTCTAAACCAGCTACTACTTACAAGATTTACTCCATTGAAGGGAGTGGATAATGGTCTTTGAGATAATCTCTTTTAAAGTCACAAAAATCCACACGTAGTCTGATTTCTCAATTTCTTTTCTGTACCAGCACAAGATTTACAACCTAGCTTAAGTGATTGATTGGAAAAATGATGCTTTCCTCAATGAGATTGTTTAATTCCTTCTTCATGAGAGTCTACATGTGAGGATTGATGAGTCTCTATTTTTTTCTAATAGGTTTTGCTTCCACGTCTAGCTCAATAGTGTATTGTGCCAACTTCGGATTAAATCTTCTCAAGTCCTTGTAACTCCAAGTAAAGACATCTGGGAATTCTTGGAAAATTTATATGAAATCATATGTTTCTTTACCAGTATTTACTTTGCCAATTTGGAATACTTTTCCTTCTCCAACTAAAATTGGCTTTGAGTCTTCACCTTTGACTTGAATTTTTTCCTTCTCTTTTTGAAACTGATCATTGTGATTGAATATTGACTCTAATTTTACCAAGCCTTACGGAAGATTTTTTTCCTCATCTGAACCACTTGATCACCATATTGTTGCTCCAAATTTTCTTGGTTTCTATAAGAGAATTCAACTTCATATCGTAATAAATTTATGATTTATTTTTCATTTTCAAACACTTTCCATCTAGTGTTGTTGTCTGTAATGTATGGCCTTATGAGCAATTTGATGTTAGGCTAGGTTCCATTTTTCTTTATAATGTCAAACGTTGCCCCAATTTATGCAAGCTTGTCCACAACAAAGATTCTTCTTCCTAGGATGGAAATGATGTTAAAAGCTTCAAAGTCTTCAATGAGATCCCATACTCAGGTTCTTGTAGCTCTTTAGAAGATCATTCTTGGTAGCATTGATTCCTCTAACTTGGTTTATAACCATCTCACTATCTCCAAATACTTTCAAGTTCTTAATACCCCTTTTCCTTTCCCAATACAATCTATGAATCAATGCTTCGTACTTAAATGTGTTATTTAAATAACTGAATTGAAAGTGAAAAGATGAGTAGTATTTTATACCTTGAGGTGATATAAGCATTTCTCCTCCTCTTGCACCTTTCCTACTCCTTGAGCTATCAAAGAATAACTGTCATACTTCATTGTCATCTTTGTGATTTGATTTGGTGATGTTAGGGAGAGGTGTATTTTCTTCATGCAAACAATAAATTCCCAACTCAACTTCTTCCATTTCCTTGTAAGGATCAAAATCATGTCTTTTTTTCACATTCATCAAGAGTCGAGTTTGGAACACCTCTAACCTTAGTGTTTGTCTCTAGGATGCTTAAATATTCTTCTTGAGAGAAATTTACATTGATTGGGCTTGGTACATACAATTCAATATGAAATTTTGCAATAGGTTCAGTGTCTGATTGTATCCTTAGCTCTATACCTTGATCTACATAGCATATGTGACTAATCATTAGACAAGTAGCCTCTAATTTTAGTGGTGAAATATCGAGACAAATATAGTGCAAAGAGTGGTGGCAAGTAAATTATTGATATGTCTTGCAAGATCGTGACATTTGGGCACGAATGCGGTGTAAGGATAAATCCTTTAATTACTCCAACTATTCCCACTATTATCCCATCAAGTTCCACTACTCCTTTTGAGATAGGTTCATACTTAATACCCATCTTATCAGTTATCTGCTTGGGCATCACGGAACTACTTGCTCCCAAATAAATCATGCAATTGTGCATAAGCTTTCTTCTAATCATTAGAAAAATATAGACTGGAGGAGGCTTCATATTTTTACATTATTGAAATCTTTGACCTCCTTATTGAGTAACATTGGTGAGAACCTTTTCTTGATCTTTAGACGGCTCATTTGATACGGATGTAGACACCAAATTTGGGTCACACTCCCCTTGGTCCCTTTCAATTAATTAATCACACCATGGCCCCATTATTAATCATTATTAATTATTCACCTTCACATTATTAATTAATTTAATTATTTTAATTAAATTAATTTCACCCTCACACCTCCACCTCACCCTGGACCCATTCTAGGGGCATTTAACTCACAATGATTGAGTCATCACCCTCAACACTAAGTCATCACTGAGTTATAACTCCTAGTGTTGAGTCACTAACTTGACCTAACTAATTAAGACTTATTCCTAAGCCTAACTGGACCTTTTCTAAGTTCTTTCTTCCTTATCTCATGTGAACTCAACTTCCTAAGAGGACTCAATGAGAAAACACGTCAAATATGGAAATATCTTCCTATTTTTGGTAAACCTATACTTTCCCTCCTTAATCGACGTTGGTTATTCTCGCAACGACGTCGATCACCTAGCCATCATCGATTCCTTTATATACAACTTTGCAACCTTTTACCTGGGTTGGTCATTTTCAGTTTAGAGATTTCTATTGCATTCAAGCACGAATCAAAGACTTCTCAACATCCAGACGCTAGGATATACTCAACCACAGGCCCAATTAATCATTGGATGCTCGTCCCTAAGGAATTGGAATATTCACGGGAACAATCTGGGAGTATTGCTACTACACTGAACACAAAATATCTTCACATATCAACTACCATATTCCTTCACCTTCCAAATATGTAAATGCAAGTACATATAAGTTATTTTCATCATATTGTGCTTGCTTAAAGTGTAGGTTCATTATCTCTTTCATTATACTTTATTTCTTCATGTATTCCTCTATCTACACTTTCTTACCTATCCATCAATCCAACCACCCACGGTCTTCTATCTCTCCGTACCTACCCCCTATGCATTTCTCGAGTCTTCTTGGTAATATTACAAGCCCAACCACTCTCCCTTCATTCTCTCGTATAATCACAGAGAAAACTTAAAACTACCTTTGTTTAATTACTACCGAATTACGCCTACTAATGTCGATCACCCTAACCATCATCGGTCTCATATCTTTACTGGCATTGATCACTGGATGATATTGGTCACTTTGTGTCTTCGTTAACATTCACCAAAATATCTCCAACATAACCTAAAATCCACCTGCACCTTACCAGGATACCTATGTAACCTTACCTAACACCCATGTGACCTTTCCCAACCAGAAACATACCTTGCTTGATGTTAGATTAGTTTATATTTCAATATTTTTCTTAATCTAGTTTGTTGATAATGTTTTGAGATACCTATATCAAAGTGTTAATAATAGGACCTTTATTTTTCATATTTACTTTCGTTAATTTGATAAAACAAAGGATTGATAGCCATCTAGTAAGTATCACACTTCCCGAACTAGAAAATCGCTAGGTAGTCCATTGTCATTTGTTATTTAATATCATTTGGTGGTCTTGTTTTGTTTCTTATACAGTCATTCCTCCTAGCCAAAGGGAATATCTCACATTCAGTTTGATCAACTTCTACAATGTGTGTATATTGTCTTCATAACAACAGTATTCCTCCTTGACCATTACCTTATCTGTTTTATCGCATACTTTGAGGTGAAACATTTTGGCACGCCTGGTGGGACCCATTTGGGTTCTTTTGCATTGTTCATTCCTAGGTGAAATATTGTGTGTCTATTTCCTTTTGAAAGAGTTCACATTAAATTTTCTCCCTTGGAACATTCTTTCTCTTCTACTTGTCTCAGTGACACTCGTATTTTGGACTAAAAAGAACAATTCTTTTTATTTTTGTATTGCATTAGTGAAAGACATACTCTTGCCTATTCATCATTTCTCTCATCGAATTTCATTTTGGATTTGGGTTTAAAATCTTTGCATATCATTTATGTGTGTTACATCTATAGCTCATTTAAAAACTTTGGGAAACCTATATGCTGGAATTCATGCCTAGGCGATGGTTGGCAATTGAATGCACACTCTTTCTCTACACCAAACCACTGAAAATAAATTACTCATTTTCTTAAACAACATCTTACCTGGAAGAAGATCTCAACGATCACACGATTAGAGGATTGATAGTGGGCTCCAAGTTGGTTTCTCTGTCCAGTTATTATCTCAGAGAAAGGACCTCCCTCACCAAAACATACCAAAACTATCCTTAGTTGTTGGATTTTTGTAGGGCACCTTTTTCAAACCAAAAACTCTATTCTATTCACAAGTCAGTCCTAAATGGCATAAGCTAGAACATAAAATCTACCACATAGGATTTCATGTTTGCTAGCTTTTACTTGATTTGTGTTTTGAGGTGTGAGTTCATTTTCTTCATTCTTCTCTCCCTTCACACTCCATAATCATAGTTGGTGTATTCTGGCTCTTTCTAAGTGTGTTAGGATCAACCATTACCATACTCAGGTTTCTGGGTTGGTATTTTATTTGATCTAAATCACCAAATTCATTTATTTCTATATTTTCACAAATTGTATAGTGATCAGGCGTCGGTCCATACACCTTCATCGGTTTACTCATCTCACCGCTATCGGTTTATCGACCGACATCATTTTCTGTTGTTTTGGTAATTTTAACCAAAGTAACATTCATCACATTTCTATTCTTTCTGGGATTTCCTCGTTACCTCACCATAGCTCTGTGTCTTTGAAATCACTTTGTCAAAGTCCGATATGCTTCATTCTCATTATTTATTGCCACATTTAAAAACCTTTATTTTCTATAGTGATCGAGCATCAGTCCTTTGACCGACATCGCTTATCCTCTCATCACGGACATTGGTTAACCAACCGTTTTTAGCCTCTGTGTTTTAATTTTTCAATTAAAACAATGAACTTTCACCTTCTGGAACCATTTTCTCCATTCCTTTTGTGCTCTTGTGTCATTTCCAGAGCTCAGACTACCAGGCCTACCATTAGACACATGGTTTTGACTCGTAGCCAAGCTAACACTCTCGTATTCCATGCTAGCCTTCACCACTCCTACCTATCCCATCTCCGCCTTCTGTTTTATCACCTATGGATCCCATTCAACCTATTACCATCAAGATCGATGACGAGGAGTTTACAAAACTCCTTTATCAAAACCCGGAAATTTTCAGTATTACTTAGCCTATTCATCCACTCATGACTCATCCGGGAAGCTTATCTACAAAGCATGCCCATATCCATCCCACCTACACTTACATCCACTTCTTCCTCTCGCCACTTCCAATATTGCCTTGGCTTTCACCTTACCACTGCTTTTTCACACTCGACCCCACTTCATCGATATTTGTTGTACCTACCACATCTATCATACCCATAGCATCCATTTCCCCTACGATGTCTACCATGACTACATCCACTACCCTCGATACGGGGTTTTCCATGTCTTCCACTTCCTATATACCTATTGCATACCATCCACCTTTGGTGTCGATGAGTCTTACCCCCTTACAAAACCTCGTTCTCTCCATTCCCCAGTCTCTTCCACCAATCACTACTAGGGTTTTTACATCCACCCCACCTACATATACCTATCACCAAAAACCACCTATTTCATCTACTACTTACTCTGGGTACTTTCCCTCAACCTCCATTCCCTCTCATATCCCTTCATCACAATTTTTATACACAGCGCCACCACACACTGGGATGTCATCTATGTTATACCCACCTTATCTACCCCCTCATACCTTAGGGGGTTCCCGTCATCACAACCTACCAATGACCTAATCAAAATGATGATGGAAAAGATGCAAAATTGGAAGCATATGTCTCAGGATCACGTAACTCTCTAACATATGACGAGATTTTCAATTATCCTAGTCACCCATCCATTCCTATTCACCCATACCCTACACATTGGGAAATGCCAAAGTTCAACCGATTCAATAGCAAAGAATATCTGTAAAAATACATGTGGTCTTTTAAACACGTCTACTACCTAATCGCTCATGATGATGCATTGCTCCTGCGGACATTTCCAATGTCGTTGACGAGACCCACTTTGGATTGGTATAGTTATTTACCTAAACATTCTATCCTCTCATTTAACCAGGTTAGCTCAGGTTTTCTTGACCAATTTTCTATCAATATTGTCAAGAAATTCACCATGACTGACTTGTATGCCACATTCCAAAGATGAAGAAAAATCTATCACATATTTTGTCACTCGATGGCGCGGCCTAATTAACCAACTCACATTCAATTTACCTTAGACAGAGTTAATAGAATTTTTTTCTAGGGCTTGTGCTATACATATATCACTAACTCTCTAGGTACAAACTTTCCGCACCTTTGATGAGGCATTCACTATGGCCCGGAAGTTGGAAATTCGTGCCATTAAAGAGAAGAAGATACAATTACGTAACAGAAACACTGCGTTTAAGTCAAATAATATCTCTTCTTCTTCCAAACCCCAAAATACCTATTCTAAAATCAAAGGGTTTGCCAATGCGGTTGTTTTAAAATCTGTCCCGTCTCATCCATCCAACCAATCAAAACCCTCATCTAACCTCTCCCCCATCCAGACCTTTCAATTTACAAGGGAGAAATGAAAATATACTCCCATAGGAGAACCCTACTCGACATTTTGGAAAAAATCTTAAAAGCTAGAGCTATTACCCTTCCACCCATCAAACCACATACTAGTTTTGACCCTTCTCACCCTGTGCCTGTATGGTACAATGAAAATTATTACTGCAATTACCATCACGTTTGAGGTCACAAAGATAGTAATCGTATCGATTCAAAAAAATATCCAAGAAATGTTAGATAAAGGGGATCTCGTCTTGGATAATCCTAATGCACCGGCTAACCAAAACCTTCATATTTTTGGAATCCATTCCCAAATCACACCCCCTCATCTAACCAAACTGGTGATTCCTCAGCCAATGATGGTAATATCCATGAGGTTCATGCCATTTTTGACATCCTACCAGCTCCTTCCGCACAGTTTCCTCCCACTTCATCTATCGAGGAAATTATTGCACAAACTCCTTCATCCACGGAGGAGTCCCCTTCATTTTCTCCTCTACCCAAGGAGGATTCTACCATACATACCAATATAATTATCGACTCACCTCTTTACCTAAATAGAAACATGAAGTTCTTACTCTCCTACGTACAAAAGAGTCTCTGCTTTGCAATCTCCTTCATCAAAAGAAGACCCTATCTCATCCACCTTGCCTCCTCCCTAACATGTGGGAGACCCATTGCAATGCCCCTTTCGGTTACATATAATTATCCACCATCTTTCAAGGACACGTGGATTTTCTCTCGCTCTTTTACTCATAGAGTTAGAAGCTAATCACTTCCTCTGTTTCACGGACAATTTGGATTTATTTACGGAGTCACTACAAAATCAACATTGGTTCCTTCTACCGCCACGAATTTTCACGTTTGGTGGGCCTCTTATACTATGTGGATCATTCCATGCTTTTGGGATGCCTTAGAATGCTTGTTTCAACTCAAATGCAGATGTCATCTACTGATACTTAGACCATTTACCCCAAAGTGTTTGAGGCAATGAAATCTGTCACACCTAAGGTAGTTTTGGTGACATCTCCCACATCACCTTTACCTACACCTACACTTTTACCATTACTTCCACAACCACCTGCGCCCAAACCACCTACTCCTTCACCTATACCCAAAACTACCCGTACCTTAGGGGTCATGCTGACACCAAGTCTAGTTCATCCTCCTATTAAAATTGATCTAGCTACCACTTCCCAAGCCATCACCAAGACTACTCCCCCACCTAAGAGGAGAACCCAACCTCTCAGATCCCATACACTAGCATCACCTACTACTCCTTTGTCACCTTCACCACTTCCATCTATACTAGGTCTGCATCCTTCAACCTTGGTCATGCAACCCCCTATTTAAGGAAGGCTAAGAACACGTCAGCCCACTTCCTCATCATGACTACCTGTCTCTCCTAAACTACCTATGCAACCCCTTCCTTCATCATTACCTAGGTCCTTTTCACCTCCCATAACAACACCCTTTCCAATGCCCTCATTATTACCTACGTCGATCCCTTCCATATTTCCTCCCACTACTATCCTTAACGCACCTCTAATCTTTCCTTACTTAAACCATAACCTTCTACCATCGCCCTTCCCTTCTTCATCGCACCCTTCATTTGTGCCTTTACCCAAGAAGGCTCAACCCAAATCCAATACACTCCTACCTTCCAAAAGGGTAAGGAATCCTTCACTACCTCCCATAATCAGCTCACTAACTACACCTTTACCCAAGAAGGTGCAACCAAAAATGAAAACCACCTCATCTACCAAACGAGAGGCCAAACTTGCTCCCCCACCTATGTCACCATCCAAAACTACTCTCATCTCACATTGTGATCCATTGGTAGGATCTTACACCAACATCCTGGCTAACCTTTTGGAAACCTCTGTCATCACATTGCCCCCCCCACTTAGACCTTATGACCCATTAAAACCTAAACCAAGAGGATTTGATGATTCTAAAATTTATGCCTACCATTGTATGTCGGACATGATGTTGAAAATCTGTAAGGCTCTTAAGATTATTCTTCTTCACCTATGTCCTCTTGAAGAAAACTTTGACAATGACAATATTTTAGATGAGGACCCCATTACACCTTCACCTATCTCTATATAACTTCATTCCGCACCTATTCATCAATCTCCATCTCCACCTCCACAACCCTTTTACCCTCCTCTGCAATTTGAGATCAACATGGTCCGCATTAGTGAACTAGCCAAAACCCCACCAAAATGCTAGTGTGCCCAAATTATTTCACAAGATCCTATTCCTTCACCATTCTATTTCCCTTCATACTATTACACCTTCCATGACACTCCCTCACCCTCTCTTCCTCAAATTAACATGATCCAAGTTTCTAAACGTGCACAAATGGCCAAACAAAAATAGAAGATAGATAAACCTTTTGTCGTACTAATACCTAACATTTCGTTGGCCCCTGCACCCAAAATCACCATCTATGGACCAGCATTTCCTATGTCAAATGGAGTGGCTCATCGCACCATGCTCAGGAAGCTTCACCAATCACCTTTGAAAATTTCCCTGTATGACCTTATCCAAACCTCTAAGTCCCATCGTCAGGATCTCATTGAGATCCTTCAATCTATTGAGGTTCTACCTAATGAAACTACACCTGTTTCCTCCCTTATCACCCCTCACCACGTGGCCTCTCTCACCACTTCACCTCCTCCATCTACCCCCTACTACTCACCAAGTGGTCACTCTCAGTTTCTCGGATGATGAGATTGTACCCCTCCAATCGGATGATCTAGACCCTACCATGTTCATCTCTATGTATATTGAGAATACACGTGTCCATCATGTTATGATTGATGAGGGTGATAGAATCAACATAATTTCTTCCCATGCATATCAACAGATGCACATCCCTTCCAATTGTATGCACCATAACCTAGTTATGCTACGTTCATTTAATGATGTCATAACTTCCACCCTCAGAACTATCATCCTCCACATCCGTGTGGGCCCTCGTACTATTCCTGAATTATTCTATGTATTGGAGGGGGAATTCCAATACAATTTTCTTCTTGGTCGACCTTGGATTCGCACCATGGGTTGTGTTCCTTCCACCTTACATCAATGTCTAAAATTTGAACACAAAGGACACAACTACACCATTCCGGCTGATCCTTCACCGTTTAAAACATGTAACATGCTCTACCGACCTAATGATTCCTTATACCGCTTAAGGCTTGTACCAGAGATACCACTGTCCCCATACACAACCATTGACGATGCTCCTTCACCGCTACCTCATCCATCCCTTCTACCGCTACACCTCCCACAATCACCTCCACTATACTGTTGCCACAACGAATTCTACCACGGGTCCATCAACCAACCCATCTCTGGCACTAACAACAAGCATACCTCCTTGCAAGGATTTAGGTGATTCTTCTATCCCCGCCACCCAAATTCCAACTTCAGATCCCTTGGTAGGCATTTTCCAACGCCTTACCTTGGGGGAGTATCACCTCTATAACGTAAACACTTTCCTTACTCCTCAAGAGTATGGAAGCCTCCATCGACATCCACATTACAGCCCATGGGTGGGTGAGACCTTTTCATACGGTCTACCTCATCTTCTTACTAATTTGACATATGGGGGACTCGATGCTCCTTCACATATGCCTGAACCACTTACCCAAACTAGACCATTCTCATCCGATTTTTGGTACCTAACTAATTGTCACTTTTCCTGCACATTTCTCCATTGTTGTGCATGGAAAGGTTTTAGGTTTGGTCTCTATGAGCAAGGATGTCACACCATCATTTCTTGCACCACTTATAAATACAATGATCGTCGTGGTTTAGGATTTTTGGAGGATTCCTCTTCAAAGAAATCTTGTGTCATCCTCATAGATAAAGAAGCACCTTTTCCATCCCATTTACTTACTCCACCAACTTCACCTACAGCGTCTATGGATCCAGAATCCATTCCCCCTAAAAAAAAATCATAAACACCATTTCCTTGGGGTGTCTGATCTATCAGTGTGATGGCGAGGATCCCGCTTCCATTCCCTTCCTTTATCCTGACCTGATCGATGATGATACTCCTTCTATAAATGTCATTCAATGTCAGGATGATGATTCCATTCTCACTTATTTAGGTGTGGAGGAATCTTACATCCATCGGGCATTACCTTCTAATATGTAAACCATGTTGAATGAATCAACCATAGAGATCAACATTCACACTCAAGATGACCCTCACATTCTAAAGATAGGCCAATATTTAGATTCTACTGAGAAGGAAACTTTTACCTCATTCCTTCAAGACTATATCAATGCTTTTGCTCGGTATTATGCCGATATGCTCGGTATTATGCCGATATGCTCAGTATTGACCCAAATAGTTTGGTTCACAATAACGTAACCATCCCTAAATCTAAACCTGTAAAACAAAATATGTGAAAGATACACCCACACATTGCACTTCTTGTAAAATAAGAACTCCAGTTCCTCCTTTCTATTTCTTTTATTCTACCCATTGATTATCCCCAATGGATTTCCAACATCGTTCTATCAAAAAGTGATAGGGGACTCCGCATATGCATGGATTTCCATGACCTCAACCTAGCCTACCCTAAAGATGATTTTCCTCTACCAAGCATTGACCAACTCATTGATCTCACTATTGGTCATGAGATGTTATCACTCATGGATAGTTTCTCAGGTTATAATCAAATATTACTTACACCAGAATACCAACACAAAAATTCCTTTAGCACCCTTGGGGACCTTCTAATATCAAGTTATGCCTTTCATCCTTAAGAATGTTGGTGCTACCTACAAACGGGCTATGACCTATATCTTCCATGACATTATGCATAACATATTGGAAGATTATGTAGATGACCTCCTTGCCAAATCTAAACATTGAGCTGACCACCTCACGGTCCTTAAAGTCATCTTTGATCATCTACTCAAATACTGTGTTCATCTTCAACCAAAGAAGTGCATCTTCGTTGTTCTCTCATATAAGATCCTTGGTTTCATCATCTCTTTGCATGGAATTGAGGTTGAACCTGCTAAAATCAAGGTAATTCTTGAGATGCCTCCACCTACTAACCTACGTCAACTTCATATTTTGTAAGGCAAGTTGTAATCTATTCTTCGTTTTATTTCCCAACTCTTTGACCATTGTCACCTTTTCATCACCTCCTTAAAAGGATGTTTCCTTCAAATGGGATGATGAATGCCATAAATATTTTGAAGCATTAAAAGGATACCTCCTCAAACCACCTGTGCTCATCCCTCCTAAAGATGACACTCCCTTTTACCTCTATATTTCTGCCATAGACCATTCATTGGGGGCCATGCTTTCTCATTGTGATGACCAACATAGAGAGAGAAATAGGTTTATTATATAATTTGTACCCTTCTAGACTATGAGACTAGATACACTCATGCCGAAAATCTCTACCTAGCCCTAGTCTTTGTCACTACCAAACTTCACCATTACCTACTTAACCACAAAACCTTTGTTTTCACCAACACCGACCCCTTGCATTATATGTATGCTAAACCTTACCAACATCAACATGTTGCGCATTGGCTCATGCTCCTTGCAGACCTTGATCTCGAATTTATCCACCAAAAATCCGTCAAAGGACAAACCATTGCTGACCAACTTGTAGATGCACCTCTTTCAAAACCAATCTTCAAACTTTGATTTTCCAGATGAATCCATTGCTACCCTTTCCCTTGATGATACAGTTTATCAAATGACCTTATTCTTCGATGGTTCCAAATGTTAGCGTGGGGGTGGTGTAGGATTCATCCTCATTCCTCTAGATGGTGAGCCTATGCCCTTATCTTTCAAACTATATTTTGATTGCACCAATAACATCGCTGAATACGAAGCACTCATATTGGGTCTTAAAACCACCATAGCCTTAAACGTTAAATCCATTAATATTTTTGGTGATTCTCAACTAGTGGTCAATCAAGTTAATGGACTATACCAATTTTGTAACGAGATACTTCAAAATTATAAACATCATGTCGACATTCTCTTGACTACCTTTGACCATTATGAACTTCATACTACCCCGTGTTCCACAAACAAATTTACAGATACCATGGCTTGTCTTGCTTCTCAAATACCCACTTCACCCTCAGACTTGAAGATCTTTGTCACAATACAAATATTTCAATCACTGTCTTACCTATTCCTAGAGGTTAATTTTATTGCAAAAACAAAAATTGACCCACGAGATATTTGGTATAAGAAATTTGTTGACTACCTTTCCCTTTCAATTCTCCCTCCACATCTTACCCACAATGGGCAACGAGCCTTCCTCAAAAGTGTCTCTCGCTATGTTATCATGGGTGGTCTACTCTATAAATGTGGATTTGATGGCATCCTCTTACATTTCCTAACTAGTTCTGAAATACCATATACTATCAAAGAGGTTCACGATGGAATTTGTAGAGGTCACTTCAGTGGTTTAGTTGTCACGAAGTGCATTCGTTTCCCTTAGTTATTACTTGTCGAACCTTAAACTGTGATTGTTGTGACTATATCAAGTGTTGTGTGAAGTTTCAAAAACATGCTAATCTTCACCATACCCCCAGTCACGCCTTACAGGTCGTACGAGACCTTTTGCCTTTCTCTTAATGGGGGATGGATCTCGTTGGCGAGATTAACCCTCATTCTTATCAACATCATCAATGGATTATTACTGCTACTGAATATTACACTAAATGGGTGGAAGTTGTACCTCTTATTTCTACCAAGGTGAGAAAATATGTGAATTCATTAACCATCACATCATCTATCGCTTTGGTGTTCCTCACCGACTTATCACTAACAATGGTAAACAATTCAAAAACAAAACCCTACAGAAACTTTATGACACCTTTGGCATCCAACTTAGTTTCTCTTCACCTTACTACCCCTAAGAGAATGGCCAAGCCGAATCAACCAACAAAACCCTCAATAAAATTCTTCAGAAAGTGGTCAATGATATTGGCAAGGATTGGCATATGCACATTCCTTTCGCCTTATGGGCTTACCACACTAGTATTCATACCTCAACTACTTCCACACCCTTTTCTTTGGTTTATGGTATGGAGGTTGTTTTACCTCTCGAAGTACAAATTCCATCTCTTCGTATCTCACTCAAATATATGCTCACCAATGATGATTTTCACCAAGACCGTTTGACATAGCTTAAATTACTCAATGAGTATCATCTCACCGCTCTAGATCACCTTCAAATCTACCAAAAATGTATCAAACGTGCCTATGAAAAAAATGTTTGGGAATGAACCTTCAAGTTCGGTGACCTCATCCTAAAAGAAAATAAACATGTAAATAAAGCGGAGAAAAGTAAACAGGAAAAAATTTCTCCTAATTGGCTAGGACCCTATATCGTCACACATGCCTATGAATCGGGTGTTTGTCATTTGTCTTCCCTTGAACGCCAACCCAAACCTGAGCCCCTCAATGCTTTGCATATTCGACCATTCTATTGTTGAATCAATTACTATATCACCTTTTGTCTATTACAAACTCATCCCTTGAGTACCCACTCCTTTCATCTCACCTGTTTTAAGGACCAATGACTAAACAAGAATTGTGTGATCACCCATCACCTTTCATCCTTATCTTAAACATGAGTACCACGGATCTACTCATGGCATGATTCTCATGGATACTTTTCATTCTTTTTAAGGATGGAATCCCATGGTCATTCATCACTTAAAACCTCTCTTGCATAACTAACCTTTACGTGCTATGGTTTTGCCTTCATAAAAGAAACCTATACTCCTTTATAGTCTCGTCCATGACCTAAAAGTCTAAATAATTTCAAAATTAAAATGGGATTCAACTCCTTGAGTCAAAATTATTGCAAATAGATGATTCCCTCAAAAGTACATCTACCTCTCTATCTAGTTGTTATAAATAGATTGTTCCCTTGAAGGACAACTATAAAGTTAGACCTATTATACATAGTCTATCAAAAAGAAGACTATTTTCTAAACAAATAAATATAAAAATATTTTGAAGCTTCCTGCATTGATCAGCTTCACGAAGACCTCAAGGATTCCTTATATTTATCCCACATAGACTTCCCGCATCGATCAGTCTAAAATAAAAAACAAAAAAAAAAAGAAACATATAATTTTTTTCATCATGGACTTGCCTATTCTGGTTTTGGGTATCTTACAGAAAGAGGCATGTTGTCTCACAACAAGGTTACGCTATAAAAACCCCTTCACCTCACCTTCTTTTCTTTTGAATATCCTACCTCCTCAAGGGATGTGCCGAAATATGAAATTTTGTGATCATGTAACTTCATTCACTCTTAGAAGGTTTAGGCATGTAATGCCTTTAGGGTATTACATTCATAAGTTGATATTTTGGTGTAATAGACTTGTAATAGTCCTTACCAATTTGGTGGAATTCCACCTCTTTTACCATTCACCTATTTTCTTACCTATTGATTTTGTTACACAATACTAGACCTTCAACACCTACACCATACCTATTCACCGAGACTCCACCATACCTATACCCGACTCAATCATGCCTATATGACCTCGAATCAACCATGCCTATACCTGAATTAATCATGCCTATATGACCTTGAATCCACCATGCCTATACCTCCCCTTACTCAATCATGCATATACGACCTTGACTCCACCATGCCTATACCTGACTCAATCAATCCTATATGACCTTGACTCCATCATGCCTATACCTAACTCCATTGTGCCTAGACAACCTGAATCCACCATGCCTAGACAATTTGACTTAATCATTCCTAACTGAACTAGTTTCCATAATATGTAATAAACAATGGAAATTAAAGCCACAAATATCATACATCCAATAAAAATCATCAAAACTATATAAATGGGAGAGTCTATGTATCAATACATATATATAAAGATACAAATAAATACCATTATCTCAAAACTCTCATATACAATCTCACGTCTTCGAATGTAGGATAGTATATATATCAAAAATCAAAATGATAATACAATATCACATCAAGTGATCGATCGACCCACACCGATACCATCCTCTTCAGTCTCATTTTTCCCCTCCCCCTCTCTACCTATCATCCACCCTGCTAGCATCTCTCCACCCTCCATGGGTCTCAGCCTAGTCTCCTCTTGGCCTTCACCTAGGTCCGCCTTTGAGAAATTTTCACCTCTCCCTAAACCTCGTCAATGGGCTCAATGGCCCCCTGTGCTCCCTGAATTTTGATTCCTAGATCTAGTCCGCTCATTTGGATTCCTGCTAGGCTCTATACTTGGCGTATGAGGGAAGATAAATGCCAAAAATTGTTAGATGATCTTGATAGTAGTGATACTTGTTTAGGGCATCCTTGAACCTCACCATCGACACGGTTGCGAGGTGGTGCCATCAGCCTGACTTCTCCCTTTGAACTTTGACCACTACAAGTGTCCCGTGATTCTGGGTAGGTGCTTGTACTATGGGACTATGTCCATGTGCCTATGGGGGTACCTATGCAGCCTTACTTCTTGGGCTGTCGGTCATGACCTATGCCCGTGTTGTGGCCAATTGGCAATGTAATTTTCCCACCTGTGCCTATAAGGTGGCTACCTATCCTCCATCCTCGTCTCCACCCTATGCGGGAGCCTGTCCCTATGCTACCCGTGCTCGTAGGGCTATCACATGTGCTGTAATATGGACACTTTTGTTTGTTCCCTGTCGAGTTAAACTCGTAACCTGTAATCTATGCCTACGGGGTGTCCACTCGCCCTAATGATCATCCCTCTACATAGTGACCATCACTAGATCTCGACCGCTTTGCCGCTAGTCGGTGTGCTACCTATAGTTGTGCCACACACCACTTGTTTGTATGCATCGGTGACACCCATGTCATCAATACGTCGATCACGAACCTACTCCTCCTGCCTGTAGGATCACTCGGGTGTGGTACGGACATGGGTATCTCCACATCATATATGCGGTATTGTGGAAAAGGTGGGGGCACATCCTGTGGTAGTCCAAATTGTCATCTAACCCTGTCAACAAGTATCATCTCATGCTTTCAAACACTACCCCTATCTATATCCACCCCAATAGTCGCAGTCTTTATAGCTCCTCAACTATTCCCATGTATGATGGATAATCAATATATGGCCTCCACACGATATCCAATGCCGAAAGGCCCTCCAATAGCCACCTAAAGTATGACACATCATATGTGGCCCTCGCCACCCTCGATTTTCCACCAAATGGTACCCATCATCTGAAACCAACTCTGAACAAGCCACCCTTGAACCAATCCTATCGTGGTAAACCAATTGGGCAGGCTCACACACATGATGTGCTCATATGCCCAATAGTGTAATAAATAGCTATAACACATAACAAATATCCTTAATATAGGCCATATAGCTTCCTATACAAATGAACTAGGAAATTTGGTGCCTAAGCAAAGCATATCCGCTCCTCTATCATATCATGTAGCACCCCCATCAGTGCTCGTGGGAATCTCCCACCCTCATAATCTAGAAGATTAAAACATCCCACTGCTACCATCATCATCACAGATACTTTGGTCTCATGTGGGTAGGATGCATACATGTCTCCATAAGTGAGAGTCACATTGTGATACCTTAGTAGGACCATCGCCTCACCAAATACCTCCACTATTGGCTCCACCGATGCCTCAAAAGAAATGGAATACACTAGCTCCCCAACAATAGGCAACTTCATGATCCTATACATGTCCTTCAGTGTGATGGTCATCTCACCAATCGATAAATTAAAGGTATTGGTCTTTGAGTCCCATCTATCGATGAGAGTGACCATCAAGCTATGATATCGGGCTATACACCTATAGCGCCTGATCAAAATGAGTCCCACCTCTGATATATGCACCCACTCCTCTTTTGTCACGTTAGGTCATATCTGTACTAGCATGGTTCATACTCTATCCTCATCCTCGGTTGATCTCTCGCCTGCATCATCCAAACCACCAATATAAAATTGTGTCCCCTCAAATCACCTATTACACACATCTCAAACACACCTAGCACTTAACCCCTTTTACGTCACACGCCACCTAAAATACATCAATCTTACTTACCCAATACCCTAGATCATTTCACCTACTTACCTATCCCACATCACCAAAATAGTGCCTGACCCTCTTCTACCTACATTAGTCTCCATCTACCCCTTCCTTTCTCATTTACCTTACCTACCTAGCTATCCTTTCACATATTCCCTATTACTCGTGACCGACATCGGTCGCCTCGACCATCATCAGTCCTCTTGACTGTCGCCGGTCACCCAAGCCTTGAAAATTTCCAGCCAAATCCGACCAACATCAGCCAACCCTTACCGACATCGGTCTCTATCGTGGTGTCAACACCAAAAAACCCATCCCCTATTATCGAAAATTCACAAAACTAACCTAAATACCTACTCCCACCCACCCAAACCTATGCTAGCTCCATTACCAACCCTATTTAAACTAAATTTGACCTTCCCACCCCTCCTTTCATTCATTTTTAACCACGATTTCAAAATTAAAATTTCACCTAACTTTTAAAAAAGTGATTTTACAACAAATCTTTTCATTCAAATGAGGGCTTCATAAATTTTCCTACCTCTACTTGGTGCCATCTCTCGTGGTATCACATCTAGCCATTTTTCCGGTGGTATACCCACTCCCTCTCCTGTCTCCACCATGCCAAAATCAACTCCTCACCTCACAACCAATCGAATCAATCAAATCAATCTTGTGGACCCACCAATCGAATGCCAATCACCTCGCTACGTGGCTCACCAACTTAGCTAGATACCTTGTACTATCATTTTCCACTCCTCAACTTCTCCTCTATCATTTTCTAAAAGTGGAAAGGTTAAAATGAATCTGTAAAAAGTGTATTTTTCCTTTTTAGACCCAAATTGACATGATCGAATCAGTCATACCGTGTCCTAGCAAATCGACACCGGTTACCCTATAACAGGCATCGGTCACCCACTGTAGTTGTTTGACTTATACTAGGCTTATTTTGCCTATAACATTATTTCTCAAATACCTTTTATCCTTACCAAAACTTATAAAACCTCACCCAAAAGCCTACGTTACTGTACATTTCCTTAATTGCATTTAAGGACATTTTTTTACCTATATCTTAGCCTTATCAATGCCCCGACCTACATACTCTAACCTAAATCATCTTTTATGACATTTGAATGTGTACTCGTTATACCTTCCGATGTTGTTTAGCCTAATGACCTTACCTTACCTAGTGACATGATGTTTATCCCAACCATACCTTTGGTGCCATGGAACAAAACCTATTACCTATTGTTACACACTAGCCTCGTTGTGCTTCATGACCATGTCCTATACCTGGATACCCGAATCACTTCAACCTCATTTCAATAAACTCGATCATCCTTTGACAATGTAGAGTGTGCAAGCTCTTCCACCTCGGTGTCGTGCTTTTGCAATCTATATGTGTGCGTGTGTTTTATTTCCATTACCCATTACCTAACCCAACCTTTTACCCATTAACCATTACCCACACTAGCATACCCTTACCCACCTACCCTTACTCTCCGTAATAACCTATTTATCAAACCACTCACCGACTACGTTTCCTACCTCATCGGTTCATGGTTTGAGGGGGATCACCTTCAGCCCTACTTGGGGCAACCTAACCTCCATTCACATTTGGGACACCAATTTCCTATTTTGTCGCATCACTTACCAATACAAGCTATGTGACAAAAAGTGGGAAAATGAAGAAACTAAATTTGCATCACACTTCCTTGGTACCTTTCAAATAATTAATCACATCATGGCCTCATTATTAATCATTATTAATTATTCACCTTCACATTATTAATTAATTTAATTATTTTAATTAAATTAATTTCACCCTCACACCTCCACCTCACTAGGACACCTCACCCTGGACCCATTCTAGGGGCATTTAACTCACAGTGAACCCTCGAGTCATCACTGAGTTATAACTCCTAGTGTTGAGTCACTAACTTGACCTAACTAACTAAGACTTCTTCCTAAACCTAACTGGACCTTTTCTAAGTTCTTCCTGCCTTCTCTCACGTGAACTCCACTTTCCTAAGTGGACTCAATGAGAAAGCACGCCAAATCTGGGAAGATCTACCTATTTTTGGTAAACCTAGACTTTCCGCCTTAACCAACGCTCGGTTATTCCTCAACCGATGCCAGTCACCTAACCGTCATCGGTTCCTTTATATACAACTTTGCAACCTTTTACTGGGTTGGTCATTTTCAGTTTGGAGAGTTATATTATATTCAAGCACAAACCAAATACTTCTCGATCTAGATGCCAAGATATACTCAACCACAAAGCTCAAGAAAGCACCGATGCCCATCCCAGGCATTGGAATATTCATGGGAACACTCTTGGAGTATTGCGCATGACCCTGAACATAAAATATCTTCATGGATTAACTACCATCTTTCTTCACCTTCCAAATCTATAAATTTAAGTAAGTATAAGTGATTTTCATCATATTGTGCTCGCTTAAAGTGTAGGTTCATTATCTCTTTCATTATACTTTATTTCTTCCTATATTCCTCTATCCCCACCTTCTTACCTATCCATCAATCCAACCACCCATGACCTTTTGTCTCTCCGTACCTGCCCCCTATGCATTCTTGAGTCTTCTTGGTAATATTACAAACCCAACCACTCTCCCTCCATTCTCTGTGCAATCGCAAAGAAGCTTAAAACTTCCTTTATTTAATTATTACCAAATTTCCCCTACCGATGTCGGTCACCCTAACCATCATTGGTCTCATATCTTTACCGGCATCGGTCACCAGACCGATATCGGTCATTGTGTCTTCTATTAACCTTCACCAAAATACCTCCAACATCACCTAAACTCCACCCAAACCTTACCAGATACTTTGTGACCTTACCTAACACCCTTGTGACCTTTCCCAACCAGAAACATACCTTTCCGATGCTAAATTAGTTTAGATTTCAATATTTTTCTTAATCTAGTTTGTTGATAACGTTTTGAGATACCTAAATCAAAGTGTTAGCAATATGACCTTTATTTCTCATATTTACTTTCATTAATTTGATAAAATAGTGGATTGACAACCATCTAGGAAGTATCACACTTCCCGGAACTAGCAAATTGCTAGGTAGTCCATTGTCATTTGTTATTTAATATCATTTGGTGGTCTTGTTTTGTTTCTTATACAAGTCGTTCCTCCTAGCCAAAGGGAATCTCTCGCATTTAGTCTGATCAACTTCTACAATGCGCAAATACCATCTACATAACCACATGTATTCCTCCTTGATTGTTACCTTATATGTTTTATCGCATACTTTGAGGTGAAACAATAGACTAGTTTTGCATAGCTACTTGCAATAGATCTCTTTGCCCCGGGATTGCTAATGAATCCCACATTGAGATGTTTAAATTCATTTTCTTCATTTTCTCTATGATATTGAAAGGATATGAGTTATCTTTCTATTTCCCTTTTCTTTACACAAATTTATCTTGCACATGAGCTGTTACAATGGGTGAATGATTTGGTCTAGAAGATGGTTTGGGATGATTCTACACATTTGGAGATGCACGTGGATTTCCAACTCCTTGTAGAGTGATAGAGGTTGATAAGCACTTGGACTGGATGAATTTCCTTCCTCTAAATTCTTGTTCTTAGATATTGTGTTTTTTTCACTCCTTGAGAAGGTGACTAATTAATTATACATAAATCCTCGGGTTGCCAATTCACCAATGTAGTGTCACTTGGAGGTGCTTCTTGTGTAGCTGTTTTTCTGCTGATTTTATTCTTGGTTTGTTTCTTGATCCACACCAACTATTGTCACCATCAATTCTTGATTCAGAGCACCATTAAAACATGTTGTCTAATTGTGAGGTTGATTACATGGGAAGCACCATTCATACTCTTGTGCCATATTTTTTGAGTTGGAACCAAGGCCTGGATGTAGAGGTAGTATTAGGATTATAAGGCTGAAATGGCCTGTTAGCAGGAGGTTTTCCTTGGTTTTGGTTAGCAACTTGGGTAGGTGGTCTATTTGGTTGATATGGAGGTCTATTGGGTTGGGCTTGAGGCTGATATGATCTGAAATTTTGAGTTTTTTGCCTCTTAATTGTTACCAACTCATTTCCTAAGTTTTGCAATTGTTTCATGACCTCCTATAGTTCATTTGAGGTACCAAAACAAGAAGTACAAGCTTCATTAGAATTCTTATTTTTTAGGGTAGGAATGGGAGCTAACGTAGGTGCTTGACTAGAGCTTGGATTCCCCATTTTTGGATAAAGAGGCATAGATGGACTAGGTGTGAGTTTACCATCTTGAATTAAAAATTCACCACTCTAATAGTTATGGCATAATTTACGGGTAATTTTGTACATCCCATAGATTGTATCATCATAGCTATATCAGAATTAAGATCCTTTATGAATTATAGGAAATCACCTTCGGTTGTTGGTCTAATGGAAATTGGAATCCTATCCCATGTTCTTTGGAACCTAAAGTTAAAATCAACCATTTTCTCGTTTGGTGCTCTCTTAATTATGGTTAACTACGCCAATAGAGATAAGTTGTCTGCTTTTTCACCAAACCGCCACAAAGGGTTGTGCATAGTTGATCCAAATTATGAATTGATCTTTCCCATAGGCTTCTGAACCACTATATATATTTTCATTTAAAATAATAATCCAATAATTTCATGACCATTGTTTCACCGTTTTCTTACGCTTTCAATGAAACAGATAAGGGTCGGAAGGGCGTAGGAGGAATACATCGAATGGGCGGTGGTTGAGGGTTGTTACACGCATGTTGACTTCCGATCATGATCAACCATGTGAACTCCTTTTTGGATAGGAAGGACTACACCAGAAGAAAGAAAGACCACAAGAAGAGTTAAACAACATACGCAGTGGATTGTCTAATGTGTGCTAGATCCGGGAAGTGTGATACTTCCTGGGGTTTGTGTCATCACCAATCCGGCACTATGATAATTCTTCACCGGGAACTCCTCGTGCTATGATTATTTACTAATGCACAGACTTTAGTTTGGTGGATGTAATCTGGAAGCAAAACAACAACCGAACACAAGAATACCATTGACTATGATAAGACAGAATGATGACAAATCTGAAATATCAAAATAAATTATAATATTAACATGAAATCATATTACTGATCTCACCCATGAGATACTTCAACAAGACTATGGGAGAAACTTTACAATTACACCTCTTGATGGCTTCTTCAACACACCTTTAACTGATGGCTTCCTTTGCACACTTCCTACAATATTTCTCACTACTTCTTTCTATGCTAAATGAGGGGGGTGGCCTCTCTATTTATAGAACTTCCAGGCTTATCCATCCTATCTCTAAGATAGGATAAGAAATCCACTCTGACGAATCATATTCCATACCTTAACTCTTATCTGTACATGTAAGCTTATCTGTTAAGATAAGATAAACCTTATCATTTTACATGGGTTCCACATTTTTAGACTTTTTACAAATAAAATACACAAAATATTTATGACCTCACTCCTTGTCCTTATTACCAATATAATATTTCTAATTCCTAATCATGTAGACCCTACTTCTCTAATTACCCAAACTTTGACATTTTAACATTACCGGACCACTTACGACAAATATTTACTTTTACAACATTTCTATTGTACTTTGGTATTTATTACCGTACTCCACATTATTGGCGGCACCGTACTGACGGTGCCGTTATCTTCTATCGGATGCTACTACTAATTACACTTAACAACATCCTATTCCTAATACATACATTAATGAAATAGAAATTTTGGAGGAAAATTTTAGTGTCGACATCTTCCCCCTTCCTAGCTTCTACTCCGTCCTCGAGTAGACTATTCTGGTGCTTGGAAAATCTTCAACTTGTCGTGGTTGACCCATTTCGTAATGGGAGTGCCATCCAATTCCTCCAGTCGGTACGTACCATTTTCATGCACAGCTGCTATTTTGTAGGGCCCCATCCATTTTGGAAGAAATTTTCTCTGTCTTCTTTTTTTGTATCTGGAATCATATACTAGGACCAAGTCATTCACATGAAATGGAGACCATCGGATCTTTTGATCAAAGTATTCCTTCTGCTTCATTTTCTTCTTATGGCTTGTATCCTTTGCTATTTCCCTCATTTCCTCTAGCAAATGAAGATGTACCAACCTTTCTTTTACTGAATCACTTTCATCCATCCTTTCATTTTTCATAACTCTCACAGTGGGAATATCAAACTCAATAGGAAGAACTGGATCAATGCCATAGCCAACTGAAATGGGGAGTATCCTGTTGCTGACTTTGATGTTGCCCTATATGCCCACAATGTTGCATGAATCCTTTTATCCCATTTATGTACTGCAAGGCTGCATCTTTTGCTAGAATTTGACACACAGATAAAATTTGTTCGTTCCACCTATCCATTTGTGCTTGGCTTGTATGTTGTTGCCTTCACGTGCTTGATAGAAAACTTATTGACTAGGGCTTCTACCACCTCATTAATGAAGTGGCTTCCTTGATCTGTTACAATTTCTAATGGACAACCAAATCGGTGACAATGCGTTCATATATGAACCTTGCCACTTCATCCATGGAAGTTGTTTTCAATGGCCTAGCTTCACCCACTTGGTTAAATAATGCTGCGCAACTAAAATATACTTATTTTAACGTGATGTAGTTGGAAGTGGACCTACAATGTCTATTCCCCATTTTTCAAAGGGACCAAGGGGAAGAATAGGACATAATGGAGCTGATGAAGTCTTACGGTTACCATGTGTTTGACAAATATCACATGTCTTACAATAATTATAACAATCTTTAAAAAGAGTGGGCCAGTGATAACCTGCATCCAAGATCCTTCTTGTTGTAAGTTGTCCAGAGAAGTGCCCTCCACATGTACCATTGTGGAATTCTTCTAGCAGCTCCTTTCCTTGATCACGTCCAACTGCCCTCTTGTACTGTCCATCAGGTCCTATTCGAAATAATGCTCCATGCAGAATAGAATATGGACAACTGGCTTGAGTAATCTTTCTCTTAGTCTTTGCATTGGCACCATCAGGAAACTTGAATTCATTCAGATAATTCCAAATATCTATGTATTCACTAGGGATTGTGTCAAGGGAGAACAATGCTGCATCGGGAAAATCATCATCATCACAAGATGATCCTAAACCATCATAGGCTCGAGAGAGTGCATCTGCATTGACATGCTTCTTTCCTAGCCTATCTATAATATCAAATTCAAATTCTTGTAGCAAAATTATCCATCTTGCTATCCTCCCTGATGGGTTAGGCTTATTGACAATATATTTGAGCACGATGATCCGTTACAACTATAAATTTCTGCCCTAGCAAGTAATTTCTAAACTTCTTCTGACAAAAATGATAGCTAGAGCCTCTTTTTCGATTCTGACGTATAGTTTACCTCAAGCCTTTGCTCATTTGTCTTCTCCCAAAGTAAATTGGATGTTCATTCCCATTTTCATCCTTTTGTCTCAAAGTACTACCTAGTCTTTGCGCATCCGAGGCATCGAGTGTACACAATGAATGGCTTGCTCCAATCTGGATTCTTCAAAATAGGTGAAGACACGGGCTTCCTTCATTGTCCAAAAGCTTCATGCACCTTGTTTCTGGTTCATAAGCAACATCCTTCTTCAAGAAGCTGGGTTAGTGGTCATGCAATCTTTGAGAAATTCTTGATGAACCTTCTATAGTAACCCACATGGCCCAAAAATGATCTCAACTTACTTCTATTCATAGGAAATGGTAAATCTTTGATTTTGAAACTTTATCGGGATCGGTACCAATACCATCTCTGGATCTGACATGCCCTAACAAAACGCCTTTAGAACATCCAAAGACACACTTTGTAGGGTTTAGTGAGGCTTGTGCTTCATCTAACCTTTGAAATGTTGTCTCCATCTGAGTGCAGGTGGTCCAACTTGCTCCCATAGATGCAAAAATCATCCAGAAATACTCTGATGAAGGTCCCAATGTAGGGTTCGAACACCCTATTCATCAAACGCTGGAATGTTGTTGGAGCATTACACAACCCAAAAGGCATAACTCTATAAGAAAACGTTCCCCAAGGAGTGGTGAACGTGGTCTTCAGCTGATCTTTCTCTGCTATACGAACTTGGTTGTAGCCGCTATATCCATCAGCAAAACTATAGCACTCCTGGCCAGCTACTTCGTCCAAGATCTGATCTGAAAATGGAAGAGGGTAATGATCCTTCTTTGTTGCCTTATTGAGCTTCCTGTAATCAACACAAATGCGTAGCTTCCCATTCTTTTTTATTGAGATCATAATGGGAGAAACCCATTCTAAATTCTCCACAGCAAATATGAATCCTGCATCAAGCAACTTATCTATTTCTTCTTTTACAATCTTGGAAAAATTAGGATTCATTCTATATGGCATTTGCTTTATAGGCTTAGCACCATCTACCAGCTCAATACAATGTTCTACCCAACTTACTTGACGGAGTTCCTTGTAATCAAAAGTGAATAGGTGTATGTACCTTCGAAAGAGCTGGAGGTAGGATTCCTTCTCACTTTCCATCACAACATCACCAATCTTTATTTGTTGGAGACGATCATCAACTTCTTCTTCAGATAATTTTATGGGGTCATGAGTTGGTGTGGTGGCGGGATATCCATGATCGAAACATCCACCTCACTTTCTTCATCTTCGGTGTCCACTTCACTTTGGTACTAGAGTAATCGAGAGGATGTCCAATCATCGAGTTTCATCACTTGAATCCACGGGTTCTACTTTATGATGTCGAGGATCACGTTTATCTTCACCCTCTCTCTACCACGTCCAAGTGTCATGAAACCTTCATTCCAGTAGTTTCTTGCATGAACTCTCCTTAGCCATGGTCTTCCCAGCAGCATTGGGTACGCAATAGTACCATTTTTCATCACCTGAAAGTCTACCACACATACAACACCCATAACAGATATTGCCACATTTGAAATTACACCTTCGGTTTAGTTTTTCCCTTATTTAATGACCTTAACATAAGTGTTGAAGGGCGATCAATTTTTAAACCCAACATATTCATTACAGACTCGGTCATTACATTAACTGCAGCACCTCCATCAACTAAGACATCATGAATTGAAATACCATTACATAATACCTCAGCTTGTGGAGCATAGGGATCTGCCTCTGCCTCCAAAATAGGGACCTCAACCTCCTTCCTTCTTCGAGCATTGAGTCCACCTCGCAACTCCCGCCTCTTCTCAGAAGACATAGCCAAGAGTTGACCATATGTAATATTTGTAGGCCTTTTGGACAGATCTTCCAAGATGGAGTATGGTCCTTGCCCCTGTGAAATCAGAAAATCCTGCACACCCAACTTTCTTCTCCTATGTTTCTTACTAGTTTCTTCTTTCATCTTCTTAGGATCATTTCCATCTTGATTATCTTTTTCTTTCTTTCTTTTTGTTACAAACACATCTACTTCATTATTTATGCTCTTATCTACTACATCAAAAGAATTCACAGGTGCTTTTCCTTTATCATTATCTCCCTTACCAGATGTAGAAGCTCTATCTGGACAATTATACTTATAATGACCCTTTTTATAACAACCATAACAAAAACTTCGAAATATTTCTCTTTGGACCTCTATCTCCTCCACGAGAAATAAATTCCCTTCCTTGAAGAAGATTAATAGTTAAGCTGACCCATCTTTTTGAGCAGATCTTCATACTCAGTAGATGTATTAGGAGAATTATTGTGCTCACCGGGAGTGGTTGTGGATTCAAGACCAAAGGTGCTAGTGTAGGCTCTACTTTAGCAACAATTTCTTTGGGCTCCTCTTCCATTCTTTCTTCTTGCCTTCTTGCAATCTCCTTTACTTGTTCATGGTAGGTGGGCGGTCATACTTCACTCGTTGTCTAATTTCTAGCTTCATCCCCAGAATGAAGTGCTTACAGAGGAGATTATCCACGCCATTCCTCAACCCATCCGCTAGTCCTTCCTTTCGGATCTGGGCATCGAGCTTCCTCCTTAGCTCTAGAACACGAGCATGATAATCCCTTATCTTCTCCTTCTCTCCTTGGGATAGCTTTGTGATCTCGATCATGAGATCTTCATATTTCTGTTGTTCACCAAATTCTTCAAGAAAACTTTTAGTTAATAAATCCCATGAATTTTTCACATTATCACCTAGTGTTTCAAACCACCTAAGTCTTTGGACCATCCAAAAAGGTAAGAAAAAATTCAATCCATTGTTCCCTTCTTATAAGGCCATTACAAATACAAGATCGCTTAAACTCTTGAATGAAAGAAGAAGCGTCTTCATTAGATTGAGCTGAAAAAAGCAGGAATCTTTCCCATTTTCAAAAGTAACCACCGTGAAATACCAACCCACAAGTACAATCAACAAGACTTATGTGCACAAATAATTGGAATCACTGTAGAAATGACCATGGTAAACTATGGTAAAATCTGACTTACTGCGGTAAAAACTGACTTTACTGTGGTAAACACTATTCACGGTAAAAAGTGAAGTTCTTTCACGCGTAAATACTATTCACGGTAAAAAGTGACTTTCTGCATTAATTACTATTCCTAGCAAAAGGACTTTACCAGGTAACTACTATTCATGGAAAAAATGACTTTAACATGGTAACTACTATTCACGGTAAAAATGACTTTACCATAGTAACTACTTGCACGCACAGAAAAACAAGGTTACCCTCCATTAATTTTTTTCCTAAGTGGGAATATCTCTCCGGAAAATCCACCAACGAGGAATGGTCCCGAACGGAACCAAATGTCATCACCAATCCGGCACTATGATAATTCTTCACCGGGAACTCCTCATCTTTATGATTATTTACTAATGCATGGACTTTAGTTTGGTGGATGTAATCTAGAAGCAAAACAACAACCGAACACAAGAATACCATTGACTATGATAAGACAATGAATGACGAAAAATCTGAAATATCAAAATAAATTATAATATTAACATGAAATCAATCTCACCCATGAGATACTTCAACAAGACTATGGGAGAAACTTTACAATTACACCTCTTGATGGCTTCTTCAACACACCTTTAACTGATGGCTTCCTTCGCACACTTCCTACAATATTTCTCACTACTTCTTTCTATGCTAAATGAGGGGGGTGGCCTCTCTATTTATAGAACTTCCAGGCTTATCCATCCTATCTCTAAGATAGGATAAGAAATCCACTCTGACGAATCATATTCCATACCTTAACTCTTATCTGTACATGTAAGCTTATCTCTTAAGATAAGATAAACCTTATCATTTTACATGGGTTCCACATTTTTAGACTTTTTACAAATAAAATACACAAAATATTTATGACCTCACTCCTTGTCCTTATTACCAATATAATATTTCTAATTCCTAATCATGTAGACCCTACTTCTCTAATTACCCAAACTTTGACATTTTAACATTACCGGACCACTTACGACAAATATTTACTTTTTACAACATTCCTATTGTACTTTGACTGTTACCATACTCCACATTATTGGCGGCACCGTCTTGTGGCGCCGTTATCTTCTATCGGATGCTACTACTAATTACACTTAACAACATCCTATTCCTAATACATACATTAATGAAATAGAAATTTTGGAGGAAAATTTTAGTGTCGACAAGTTGTCAATCCACTATTTTATAAATTAATATAGAATAACTTTGAAACATTTAAATAAATTAAATCTAGTGCTAGTGCTCTAATTTAGGTATCTCATATTACTATCAACGTCGATTCAATTAAATACAAATGGTTATGCGGGTAACGGGTCTTGGGGTCGGGTTGTAGATGGTTTAGGTGGTTTGTAGGTCACAGACAATGTATAGGTAGGGGTGAGGTGTTGGGTTGATTTGGACAAGTGGATAGGTTTTTGGTCTATTCTGTGGTGATAGAAATAGAGACCAACGCCGGTCGGGCTTTGACCGATGACAATTAAGTCGAGGCCGTGCGATAGGTTACGATAATTGGTATCGATTAATGAAAATAAATAGTAGGTCGAAACAGAGGGTGTTTTGGGTCTTTAAGTTGAATGCGGAGGGACTAGAGACTATGTGTATGGGGTGTAGATGAGGGGTAGGCCTAGTATATGTGATATGGGAGGTTTGGAGGGGTTTTGGGTAGAGGCAAGTTGAGGTGTGAGAAGATGGAGAGATAATAGAGTAACCGGGGTCAATTGAGAAAACCAACGCCGGTATAGAGTAAACCCAACGGCGGTCGAGGTAACCAACATTGGTGACTATGACAGAGGGCTAGGTGTGGCAAAATGGGCTTTTGATCTTCTTTGTGTCTACACAAAGATTTGAAGGGGTCGGAATGAAGTACTGGGTGGATTAGACAAGGTTTTGAGGGGTAGCAGGAAGAGTGACTCTTAATATAGAAGAAATGGGGAATGCCACCGCAAAGAACAATAATGGAGGATGAAGTGTTTCACTTACCCAGTCTAATACATGTAGAACTATGAGCGATCAATGAAGAAGGTAGGTAAACGTTGGTGAAGGCTAAGAGGTTGGATGTTGTAGAGAATCAACAATCAATGGGAACTCTGTTTGAGTTGACCGTGTTCTTCTCTTTATCCTGGGCTCTTGGTGTTTGCTCGAAATCTCAAGTGTGCCATGACCTAGTCTAGATCAACAATACTTTCTCGAGAATACCACCACGCACCAAAATCCAGCAGAGGTTTAATGATAATTCCCAATGAGAAGCAATCAAGTCCCACAAAGTCCAAACTTGAAAATGAAGGTCCAACCCGGAAGAATGGCTCTGGCTGGGCATTTTACTGAGATGACCGTGCTAGTCCCACTGACCAACCACAGTCGAGGCCCCGACCGACGTAAGTTATGTTGGGGTATTTGTTTTTTGAAAAGAGGGGAATATGCTTCCCCACTTGGTTGTGAGTGGTGGAGCACATGCTTGCTCTACCCTTTAGGTGAGGAAGATGACAAAAAGGGGCCATATGAATGGGGTGGCCACTATTAGGGTTTTCTAGAAGGGTATGGGCTAGGCATGGGAAAGGTGAGGGAGTGGAATAATGAGGTGGAAGGGAAAGTGGGGGTAGTGGAAGGTTGAGGTGGCTGAGTGAGGTGACTAGGTGATGTGGCTTGGTGATTTGGTAAAGGGGCTAAAATTTAATTAATTGGTGTTTAATTAAATTTATGTGTGAGAGGGGGAGTACGAGTGATTGAATTAGGTTTGATTCAATTACATGTGTAGCATGCAGATATTAGGTCACTTTTTCGAAAGTGATGAAGTGACGTATTTTGGTGTCTACAACCACATCTATCTCAGCAAATTCATGTATAGCACAAACATTTGCAATGTCATGAATGTGATCAATCGGAGTTGTGTGATTTTCCCCAGTGAAATATGGGATGTTTTTCAATGTTACCATTGGAATTGGGTTTTGTGCATTAAGATCAAGTGGGATGCTACCAGTGAAATTGACAAAATGATTCGATAGTGGTTGATGATCCATTTTCATTGTCCTAAGAACTCTAGTTGATTGAATAAATGGCCTACCAGTGGAGGTGTTGATAATGTTCTATTTAGTGGAGATGGAGATCTTTGAACTCTTCTTCATCTCCTTTCTCTTCATTGAGACAGCTTGTAAGTATTCAAATATTCCTTCTTCTCTTGTTTTAAACCTTGTTTGAATCCTTCTCATGAACCATCCAAACTTGGATTTGCTAACACCAGTTGAAATATGCCCCTTGGAATCACCAGATGTGTTGCTATAAAGCCTCTAAAGGCTGGAATTTACAATAAGAGAACATTAATCTTGCTACAATGAAATGGATACTTCCTTGTAGTCCCATCAGGTGTGTCATAACTATCATCACCGAATCACAACACCCTCTGATTTCTTAGCATGTGAGTGTGTTAAGGAAAGTAGTGTGACTAAGTAACATGGGTACCATCTCTCAAGTTGTGGGACTTTCTACTTGAGATGGACCTCCAGAGAAGGTTGGTTCCTCTTCCTAATCTAATGTAAAAACTAACTCTAGTGAAGATAAATCTACTAACTACACCTAACCTACAAATTCCAAGGGACCAGTGAGAGATAAATAGCATGAAAATGAAATAAATCTACACCAAGGAGGTTATTCACTGAGAGAAGGGTGTGGGAAATCTCTACAATGTGGGAAAATGACAGAAAATGTAGATTAGAGAGGGTGGAAACAATCACCACAGTCTAAAAAAACACTCACAACCATTCCCATGAGAACACATAAATATAGACCCTACAAGAGGCATAAAATAGATACGGTACATCTGCAAATGAAATGGAGAGGCAAGAGAATGCAACAAACATAGACAATGGAAGAGAGATATCCATAAATTTAAGTTTATTGCTTCATTAATATGCATAGTTCATCTCATTACAAAAGAAAGGCTTGGATCATCATGTAATAAGTCTAAAATAAATTTATGTAGCACATTAATGTTCCAAAACTATTTTGGCATAGCTTTGTTACAAGAGCAACCCCATCAAATGATAGGGCACTTCAATTTATAAAAAATGTGGGAGAGGGGAGATAAGTTGAAAATCCCAAATTTTCCCTTCCACCTACTTGAAAATTACCATAAATGAGTGAAAATGATGATGGGAAACCTGAAAAATCCATCCCATATGGTCTTCTAAACTACGAGAAAAATAAATTGCCTTCCCATGCTCATTAACTACCATTTCAACCACTTGAAAGTCGTTATTTCAAATTGGGCTTGTTTTTCTATGATTTTCACCATAAAATATCAATCAAATATTCAATTTCTTGATTTCTTAGTGTAGATATTGGATCCATGATTCTGACAAGTCTAATTTTACACGATTTGGTTGAGAAATGTAAAAGTTATGGCCTTCTGAGTGTGGGTAGCTCTCTACATTTTCCAGGCTTACTTCTCCTTCACGACTTGTGTATTAAAATTATAGCCGAGAAATGATTTTCTATTTCCCTCCTTTCATAATTTTTTCTGCATAATTTAATGGCCTATTGCATTAAAATTTATTTTTGGGGCCCACCTTGTTATACCTCTTGTATGGGGGTGTTGAAATGGTTAAGCATTGCATTGAGGGCTAGCTCACGAGTTGAATCATCAAGTTGGTACCTTCCCACATATCCCCGAGCTCTTTTGTTTTTCACACTACTAAATGATTTACCACCACCTCGGTATCATTTCATGCATCATGTAGCGAGATCTTGCATTGATCCATCCTGTCATCTCGGCTTCTTCCATGAGCTACCCCACGCATTGCTTAGTGTTGTGGGTCACGTATGCATGCGGGAACTCACTTTCGGTCGTGACTGCTCCATTTCAACCTTCCACGACCAATGCAGCCACATTAATCCTTCTCCGCAAAACCCTCTCATGTTCTCCCATCTCACCTTGGAAGCACAAAGTAACTCCCATCTACGGTGTTGAGCTACCTTAATTGATCGGCTATTTCGATCTCTACGATCCAAACCAGCTGAGTCCCACTCGAGCTCGGTTATTCCAATTATCTTGATTCCTTCACTAACATGCATTTCTAACTTAGCTCATTAGTGAGATCAATGATCTCATTGATCTCTTCATCATCCCACCAAAGTTGTTTTCGTCTCCTCCCTCATCCACAAGTACTAGATGTTGGGTCAGCCCAACCCCTTGGGCCCAAAAATCACTCTGAATCCACCTTACATTTGGCCACTAATGTATTGCGGTGAAAGTAGATCGTAGAGGCACATAATTCCCGAGTTGTGGGCCTTCGGGATTATATTCTCTTACGCCCTCGCATCCTTTCACACATGGAACTCATCCCAAGGCTCACCAAGTTGACTCAATGAGCTAAATCCGAATTTTTCTATTTTTGCTAAGTCCTTCGCCCGCTTTGAGCCGCATTGTGTTAAACCCAACTCCATTTATAGGCACCAAGTTCCCTTCTCTTTACTATAATGGTCTACCTTACACATCCTTGCACTTCCTATCTCGAGCTCAACTTTCCATTGTTTCTTACGTGCTCCCCACGTACACTCCAAATAGCTCGGTGGCTTGCAACATGTGAACTCGGTGACTCTTGCGAATGTCACCTCTGTGCATGAGCCAGTATCCTAGACCTTCTTAAACAACTTGCCTCTCTCCATGCCAGCTTTCCACCACTTTGTCTTAGCTAGTTCAAAATTCTTAAATTTGCAACTTTTCCACACCACCATGGATGAATTTGATGAGCTTGGTATGGAGCTCTATGCATGAGCTTACTCGATACACTCCCTTGACCTCCCTTCTGCAGGATTGTCATGTTTCAAAAATATTTCCCTCTCCTACACTTGAGCTCATCCAAACAAATAACTCACAAGGGGGTCTTTGAAAGTAGATCGGCTCCACCACTGGTGACTCAAAACCAGCTTGATGCCATCCCAACTCGCTAATCTTGGAGCTAACTCACCCACTAGCTCGACGAGCCAAACTAGAAGGACTAAAGGAATTCTTTAAAATTTTACAACTCCCTCTAGATCTTTTCAATTTTGTTTTTCTAGTGCTCCAAGGGATGTGTGAAAATGTTTGAAAGGGGCTTGAAAATTTTCATCGATTTTCTATTTTTGCCTATAAGTGGGCCCCGCTGCTTACTTTTCTATCTGAATGAGTCTTGAGCTTCACGAAAACCCAAAGAGGAAAAAAATCCTCCGATGGATTCCAACCTTCCTAAAGACCTTTATGATGCCCCTAAAACACTAAGACCCGCATGCATTCTCGCAAATTGGCATGTGGGCCTCTTGACAATTGCTTGCATATAAGCTCCCAATTTTCCATTTTCACCGGAGGGTGAAAATGGATAAAAAATATCCTTTTGGAGAAATACAAACAAAGTTATATTTTACCTTGTAATCTCCAAAAATACCTTAATCTCCACAAAGGGATTCGTACATGCATACTTATTCATAAAAATTAGAGTTGATTACGAGTTTGAGCAGGGATGTATAATTTCCCATGGATGCTTATTTCAACCTTGGAGACCATGCGGGATATTTTTAGGCTTGTTATTATTGTATTAATTATATATGTAATTTTAATATTGTATTTATCTCCAATTATCTTGTCTATTTTTGGGCAAGGTTGGCTATTTTTGAAGTGAAAGGAGTGTAACATTTATTATTAATACCTTGCTTATTGTTGTGTAAGGGAGAGGCCTATTATTATTTTTGCAAACTTGTGATGCAAAATATCGTACTGAGTGCACCTTTTTGAGTAATAAAGACTCTATTTTCATCCAATTTTGAGCTCTTTGAATTACATTATAATAGTTGTTTTGTGTGTTTCATTGAATTATTATGTTCCTTTAATTGCTAACAACTTTGCGATGCCTCCATTAATTTGTATCGTAATTTTTGTACGTCATCCAAGTATGATTTAACACCTTTAGTAAGTGCAAAATTTGTTAAATAGTGATTGTAGTGAATTTTATCACCCTTTACTGATCGATAAGGGTGTTTTGTGCAAGTATAAGTCCCAAAACATTTATGTATCACCCTTTTTTACGTTTCGTTAAGTTGGATTTCATTCCTAACCCTAAACCCGGTCATTTTTAGTAGTTTTAGGTGATCATCAAGGGACCCAACCCACTCTGGAGGTTCTCCTCAGTCCAGAGGCACCCACAACTCAGTGGGGATCCCATTATACCAATCGAAGTCAAAGTCAAGTAGCTTTCCTTCAATAAAATGTGCACTTCAAATGATAATAGTACCTTCGGTGATCATATTGCAAAAATTAGGTGATCAACATGGGACAACAATGAATACCTTATGACACAACAAAAGTTATATTGTGAGCTTTTGCACAAAGTGACCGCCTTCTAGAACAATCACCAACTTACATGTGCCCATGTCCATAGTTATTCTCAAGTTCTATATTTTACAGTGACTAGTGAGGACTTTGTTTTTCAGTTTGTCCATCACTCGCACCTACCCAGATCACCTCTTGTTCATTCAGAAATAAACTAAGTACTCATACCTCTCTTCCTTTCTTATGGTTTCATACTTCACATCTTAGTTTGTTTGTGTTACTATAATTTATTATTTCTACATCATTTATTTCAATAGTGACTCTGAAATTAGATTTAATTCAAATTAAATTAAATCATTTGGTGAACCAAACTAGGCTCAAACCCTACATTTTAATAATGCATTGAAATATATCTCCCTCTTCAATTCATGGATCAACCTTCATATCGTTCTTTTACTTGAACCAAGGTTTATGGCATGGCTACTATTGCTACTAATTTTATGAAAGTTTGTACTCAACATCCTCCTCACTTCATTACTCCAATGCCTGATCCAACTATCAATATAGTCACCACCCGCCACACTCATCCACTTACAGATCCACCCATATCTATCTCACCACCTATCATTTCTCTGCAGCTCCTACCACCACCTCTAAGGATTATGACATCATTGAGTAGCTTAATAATACACCAGTAAAAATATCTCTTTATGATCTCTTGCGCAATGCACTCAATTGTCATCATACATTAGAGGTCGCCCTTAATTGCATCCACATTGAATTAATTAATTCACATGTTTCCTTTACTCACCTCATTAAATCCCTACAAAATCCACCGCATGTTATATATTTTAGTGATGAGGATATCCATCCCTTTGCTACTAACAATCCCTTTTCACCTTTTCATTTTTTTGTTACTATTGCGCTATCTCGTATTAATTGTGTACTCATTGATAATGGATCTACTATAAATCTATATGTTCTCTCCCTCCTTAGGAAAATAGGAATTACTGACGATTTAATTAATAAATCATCTTAATTCATTCGCGGGTATGTTTCCACTACTCATATATACATTGGCATTATCACCTTACCTCCACAAGTTGGGCCTAAAATTATTTCTATTTTATTATTTGTTATCGATGCCTCATTCCAGTTCAATTTCTTACTTGGTAGACTATGGATTCATGTAATGCATGTTCTTCCCTCCACAGTGTATAGGTGTGATAAATTCCGACGTGATGACTATGAACATAGCATTGTTTTTACCCCGAGCCCTTCATTTTTGTCGTATAAACCCCATCACTTCCATTCCCATTCCTCAATCACATCTTATTCCATATTGCAATATTAGTACATATGATTTCAGTCGTCTAGTGCTCCTGCTCCTCCTAACTCTATATGCATTTCATCCATTCCTACTCATTCTACTAATATCCTATCACCCACTATGTCTAACCTTATGCTCTATTGCTTCACCTGTCATGACTCCTCTCACTTCTACATTTGGCTCCATCCCTACTAATATCCTTGATATTGTTATCCAACAAGATAAGTTTAGCACCGATGAATCCATTGATGAGGGTGATGTCATAGATCTTAACGATGACATAATGTGTAATCTTAACTTTACTCCTATTGAATTTGATGAATCCTACTTCCAGGATACTTTTGTTACTATTGGCCCTGTGAATATCAATTCAAGTGACCTCCTCCTTCCATTAATACCATGATATCTTTTCAAGGTATGTACATACATTGAAATCTTATCATCGATCGCATCACCCCAAAATCACTCTCCGCAACACCATGATCCCTTCACATGCACTCTATAACATTCATTCCTAATTTTTATTGGCCTCATATTCCACTCGAACTTGTTTTCTCTACGACTATTTGCATACATGATGAATTAACATGCTTAGGATTCACCCTTTTCGATCTCCTCCCCCTGCCTCACTCGCCTCACCCATATCATGGATTTTTATTTGTTGCTACTACCTATGGCCTCTGTGTCTTTCATTTATCACTTTTCTCTTCAGTCATTTCTTGTTTCTCTCCACTCACACTTGGACAATCTTGGCTTGATTACATTAGTGGTAGGATGGATCCCAATCATACTAAAATATAATTTTTGATTCCTTTTGACCGTGTTTCTATATGCAATGACTCATCCTTGGATTATAATCAAAATATAACTCGATGGTATGCACATGATTTTCTCAACCTCCTTTTACTCACGATTCATTAGCTATATCTAGCACGTGGGTTCATATTGAGGTAATTAAAATTAATAAATTAAACTCAATATACCGTAGACATGAGGGTGAAAGGGTTTAATTTATTAATGTTTTGAATCGGTATTGGGGGTAGGTTAGAGAGATGGGCCAAAGGAAATAGAGGTTTAATTTTAATATAAAACTAAAACGTTTGAACCCTAGTTTTTAAACGTAAATACCTTAAAATTGCAAAAGGAGTGTGGTCATAAATTAAATTATAATCTCTTTTTAATAAATAAATCTAGATTCTTAACCAAGAAATAATAAGATGGTAGAAAACTAGGATTGAGTATGCTTTTCAACACAAATGATATTATTTCACCATCTTAATTATTTGAAGAACTATTGATAAATGCATAAAGCTTAACATATATAAGGTGACTTGTAATATGTATTCAATGGCTTCAACTATCTTTCAAAGGAATGCATATTAAAAAAAATTGAGTGAGAAATATAATATATTTTTGTCTAATATATTAGGGTAGAAATAAAAAGGGTAAATAAAATTGTAATTGAAAAATGGGTAAGTAAGGTACATGGAAAAATAGGGGTATTTTCATTCTAATAATATAACGGAGGGGGTATTATCAATTGAATAATTAGAGGTAGAAACTATAATTAAGGGTATTCTTTAATACCCTTTGAACGCTCAGTGCTATACCATACTTTTACTAAGTGAATCCCCAGTGCTTTTCTTGATGAATAATATGCTATGGGTATGTACAATTAATGTCGCACATGCTCTTTATATGTTCAAGCCAACACTATTACCTACCAAGTCTATAATCCGATCCTGTCGGTTACGACCTAACATTGATAATATTCTGATGATTTGCTCAAGATCTTTGTCTACATCATACACTCGAGGGAATCACACTTTCCTCCCCTTCCATTCTTGCAAGTTTTATTTATAATATACTATTACACTTAACACTTCATGCTTCATGTGTGACTCATTTTTATATGCAGTTTCAAACAATTTGATACACAAATTGTACCATCATTACCCTATGAGGAACTCTAGTTCCATGGTTCATATTCGACAATTGAGGGTATAATTCTAAAATGAACCTCACATCATCTACACAATTCACACTTTTGCTTCGTGATACATCTTTCTAGCATCTATTCGCACAACACATTGCATTACCCGATGACACACTCTTGTTCTATGGTTCATTCTTGACGGTTTAAGGTTCTTATAAATGAACCTCATCTCATACACATCCGTTGGGGTCACACTGCTCCTATCACATTCACATAGTGCATACCATTCCATCACACTCATACATTGCATTTGCATATTTTGGTTACACTTACTCTTACTTGTTTATACTAATTACATGATGCACTTTTCTTACTATGCTAGTTAGATACTCGTTGTATAATTATCTTTCTATATAAACACATGCGCATTCACTTGATGTTTTGGAGTGAATGTGAATCTCTTACATATTTTCACATGCTACAATGATGCTTAACACTCTATCCTTTTCTAGTCCCACCGAGGCTTCTAGGGGCATCTACCTTTATTAATCTCACACATCACATGTGTTATTGTTTCATCATTTACTAGTTATTCTTAGTAGCACACTAATTTCCATAGATACATACATGTATTGACATACTTTTTATCTTTCTAACATGGTAGCGGGTTCTTATTGTGCAATATTTTTTTACAAGACTATAATGTTTATTGGATACACTCTTCAAAATTATTTTTCATGTCATGTTATTATCTTTGGGCTATTCCCTATGTATTACTTGATCATTTTTGTTATCTTATACCTTCTTCAGCCCCGATTGTTGTCTTGAGACATTGTGAGAAAATGCCCCATGTTTGAAACCCTCTTTTCATGGTCCACTTTGTTTAGACACTCGCTTATTTAATTGTCTTTTGTTGGATGCTTGCTAATTTTATACTAACACATATTCCTAGAAACTTTGTTTGCATGTTCCTTGGTTTCTATCATACACATTCAGGATACCCCTATAGGCATCCCCTTCATTCAATCGACGTCCTCTCTTTTTGGGCCGTATTCTCCTACCGACGTGGCATGCACCCCAAACAAGGGGGAATACATTGGGTGAAAAAATCACCCCTAATACAACTAAGAGCTAAAACACAACACAATACTATATAAAAACATAATAGTAAAACATTCATAAAACAGTCCAAAAATTGACTTGGACCTCAAACACAACACAAACACTAAAGCACCTGAAATCGACAAAGTAACACATGGGTTCCTATGTCATCCCCAGGGTACTAATGTCCTAAAGCGCACATATAAATCTTCTCATATCATCATAGTTCACAATCCTTCAAATCAGTTCTACAACTACAAGTGAAGTCCTTCATTTATAGAATACATTTTCTCTCCTCCAATTAGTACAAATCGAAGCTAATTCAGAATAATTAGGACAAAAGGAACAATAGGAACTAAATTAGGATGCACCATCTATAGTGGTGATTATAGGTTAGATTCATGGGTGGAGAGTAACACTAGACCTCTTTTTCCAACACTTGCTCTTTGGCACGAGATGGCCCAAAAACGTGCACTTTGTGTGAGATCACCTAAAAACTCGCACTTGGCATGATATCACCTAAAAACTTTCCATCAAAGCATGAGGTCACCAAAAAAATTCACTTGTCACAGCATTTTAGGACACTTTTCTAATTTTTACACTCTTTTACATCAGTGCACACTTTCCTTTACTACTACTTTTTAAAAACTTTTACAAAATTTTGCATACTTTTTTCTAATTTTTCATATACATGACTTTTACTACTCTTTCGCTTCACTCTTCTTTTTCAGGTCCGTCCTTAATATGCAACAAGAAGCAACCTACAACAACAAATACAAGCAAAACAATAGGTACAAGCAACGCATAGGCTTCACCGTTAAGGTCACTTTCATTTCCTAGTCCCCATGCTTCAATTTTCATCCTTCCACACTTCACTTGGCCACTCACATGCTATTCACCAAATTCTCTACAAGATCATAAGGTATGCATCTCTTATCTACTTTATGTTATCGAGTATTCACTAAACAACATAAAGTGGGGAAAATGTAGACACAAAATCACAAACTTGGGTACATTTCTAGGTCTTAAAAGCATATTAGTATTTACATGATTCATAAGAAATAAAAATAGTAATTGATGACTATATTTGGCCTCTTTTATTTGTCTCTTGTTTTATATTTGGTCTTACACACCCTACAACTCAGTCAAAACTTTACTTATTTATCTTTCATGACTTCAGACACCAACACCCATCTAGGATAGCAGCGCCTAGGTGCTCTTGTCCCCTCTGTGTTCCCTTAACCTTTCTATCCTTACTTTCTCCTTTTGGATCTCTTTTATCTTTTGAGCATATTTTTCACTTATGGGTTGGCCTTCCAGTTGTCAATTATGAAATTCAAACAAGGGAATCATATAAATACATAGTTATGTGTTAAAAATCAAGAACCAGACACTAAACATTACTATCATCACCTAAGCTTACATTCAAAATTAACCTAAAGCACTCTAAGGAATTTATCTAGCATTCATTCAAGGGATAATTGTTGTATCAAATCTATATACATAGCATAGGAAGGGTAATTTCATTCTATTTTATCCACACATTCAATTACATTGTTACATTCTAGATACAGTTCACTATCAAAGTGCAACTTGCACAAGGGCATTCTAATGCATCATTTTTGCACGCGCGCGCACACACACACACACACACAAGAAATACATTGAGTATGAGATGTAGTGTAGCACTTAGTCATAAGTTCACTCTCAAGATGACCTTCAAGGTCAATCTCAATCCCCATTCTATATTTTTCTTTTTAGGTTTGATGCGGTTTGTGGGCTTGTGCACTTGAACTTCTCTTTTGCGGAGTTACAAGTGCCTTCAACGATCATAGTGTGAAAATTATGTAATCAATAGGGGAAAATAGAGAATATCTTGCTGAACACATATAGAAAAAAATCAAACTTCAATGCAATCACTAGCGCCCAACAATAGTCACCAATGCGCCTAGGTGCCCCTATCCAACACTAGGCACCCCTATCCAACATTATTCTCAAGTTCTAGATTTTACAGTGACCAATGATGACCATGTTTGCATTTTTTCCATCAGTGTCACCTATCTAGATCACTTCTATTTATTTGGAAATCAACTACGTACTCATATCTCTCTTCCTTACTTAGGGTTTCATTCTTTACATCTTAGTTTTCTTGTGTCATTACTGTACTTTATTATTTGTATATCATTTATTTCATTAGTGACTATGCAATTAGATTTATTAAATCACATGTATAATAGACTTTATTATGAGTATAATTGAATGCCTAAAAATGAATTCTTAAGCATTTTATGTTCTCACACAACCTAAGGATTATACAAAACATTATTGTTATTAAAATTTTGGATAGAAAATACTTCTAAAAATATGGTCATATCATTTTAGTTTCCACACCCGAATGCCAAATTCATAAAAATAACTCAATTACCTAAATGAAATCACTCCAAGAAAAGTTGGATTTCATATTTCAATGAAAATTGGTATCATGCATAGCCACAATAATATTGAATCTATTTTTTTCTTTATGGTTGGAAGGAATAATTATGATAAATAGGGTATGAACCAATTTTATCAATATCAAGAGCTTTTACCATGTTTCCTTTATGTAGTCCACGCCCCTACCTCATTTGAGTGGTTCGTTTAAGTGACACGTAGTCCATATGTGACCTACTTAGAATAAAGCGGATGAACATAGATCGTAGAGGAGGAATTTGAGTTTTGGGAGGATTCAATTAGGTTGAACATATCCCTTGGATTCACCTCTTTTATTCCCTTAAAATCCATTCGTGTTTTGCATACTTCCTACCATGCATGTCGGGATTCTTGTAAAGTATATTCCAAGGAGAAATTTCTCTAGCCTTTTTAGAGTGAATTTGTTTCCTTATATTGTTGAATACCTTAAAATATTGTTACTTCCTTTTCCAATAGATTTAAATAATTATGATAATAAAAGTGGCATGAAATCAACTATGTCGAAGCTAAATTCACAGTCTCTCTCAATATTTAACTAATGTAATTCCCTTATCGTTTTAAGTGCAAGGTAACCTTTATAAAAAGAAGGCAATAAATTATCCGATCATTTTAAGAACCTTGGGGTGGCCCTTAAACCCAACACTAGAGAACTATCCTTGGTCACTCGACCCTAATCACTTTATAAACATTGTTAAAAGCTTTAATTACTAAAGATTTAGAAAATCATACAAACGATTGTTAAATGCATTGTCATCATGACTTGCATTGGTCTATGGGCATCATTAAACCAACCATCATGAATAACTCGAATTGAGTTTGGGAATCGAGTTCGGCTAATTTTGGGAGATTCTTTAATCCCTTTCTATGGAGAAAACATTAAAAGGACAAATATCAATTCAATCTATAACAAAATGGGAATCACGTATTCGAATTTGAGGATTGCAATTTTGCTACAATTTTAGTAGCATTTATCATTGAAGATAAGGAGTGCATTCGGGAGCCTTTTGTTTTGGTATCTAGCTCTTAAATCTTGTTTTATGCTTTTATATCTCTCTTGTTTATTAGTAATAATACTTATAAGTTCATGATTTCTTGAGGACTTTTGAGTATTGTATTATAATAGATGTGTGATAGCCCTTACTTTTTTACTTGATTTAAAAATATTTATTTTAGTAAAATACTTGTGGCTTGAACATGTAAAGTGAGTCCTATTTAAAAGTGAGAAAATTGTTTTTTTCCCCAGGTGTATACTCATAAAATGATATGAAGATGTTGATAACATAATAATATTTGATAGGAAATAAGCATCATAAAAAATTAATAAATTTATGGTATCATCTCTTGAAGACATTTAAAACTAATAAATAAATAATCCATCATCATTACTTTCTTAAATATGTTGAAAATTGGAGGGATTAAATAAAAACAACCAATCACATGACAAATAAAATATAATATAATGAAAAAGTGAATACTTGATTGTGCATGAAAAGGGTTATCTTTTTCCAAAAAAAATTTGATTGTACAAAATAATTGTTATAATAATGTCTTGTAATTCATAAGAGTAAGAATAAAAATTTCTATAAAAAAACTATCAAAATGTCAAAGCTGTGCTATATGAACTAGGAACACATGGGAAGGGAAGGTTGTAGCCAAATTTAGGTATTTTTCGACATCCTGTCATCAAGGTGAAATCGTCGGAAATTGTCCATACCCCTCTTTCTGGATCGTACACTTCCACTCGCCGTCTTCCTGGATTAAACACTTCCACTCGCCGTGTTAGTGGATCATATATTGTCACGGGTCCTGTAGTTTTTAGATCATATGGGCATAGTAGGTTGCAGTCGGAATTCTTGGCAACACAAAACTTATTAATTTTACGACTCACAACTCCTCGGCAATAACCACTTACCCTTTCCATGCAAGGAAGAATCTCCCACTCGTCTTCCACAACCTTGTAAACGGCTGCGTCGAAAACACCACGGTCATAGCAGCCCTCCATGAATCCTCCCGCGATATAAACCAGTTTCTCTGTAGATGATGATGCGGCGCAAGCGAAGGAGACCACATTTATCGGCATGTCGGCACCGCGCCGCCATTTCGAAGAAGAAAAATCGTACAACAAAACAGCTCTGGTGTGCTTGCTGGACATTTCTGGCTTGATCAATAAACCCATCAAAACCAATTTTCCGTCAACGGAAACACAACGAGAAATCCTATCATAAATTAATCCGGGAGGGATGGGAGAAATTTGTTCCAATCTTTCGTTGTCGGGGTCGTAGAGAGTTATGGCTTGAGCTGCACTCGGGTGAAGTTTTTCTCTGCTCGCGATGAAACAGGTGCGATTCCCGCGAGGGATCAAACCCAACTGCAGTCTCTGTTCATGGAAGCGCGCACAATTAATCAAACGTCTCCAGCTTTTGCATACGCGTTTCAGTTTGCGATCATATTCGTATGGAACTCGCAAAAGCACTTCTCTTATTATTTCTTCAGGGAGCTCCATGGCCGTATTCAAATGGATACCTCTGTAATTAGTTCCACACGCCGCCTTCTTTCCTGTAATTGCTTCTCCCACCTTAATACTTTACTTGCATGCCTATTCGATAGATACAAATACTGCTTAGAATCTTTTACTTGCATGCCTATTCGATAATAGTGTCAACCAGTTTACAAATACTTCCAAGTTTAACATTAAATATTGGAGAATAAACTGTACAGTTAAATTTACTAATAAGATAATAAAAATAAAAATAAAAATTGTTTTATTATAATTCAGACTATTAAATGCTTGAATTTTAATGAAGATATATATTGTGTGTGTGTGTGGGATTAAGCCTTAGGTTTTTATTTTGGATATATTATTTATTTTATATTGTTGTAATCTACTTTGTCACATGATTTTAAAGTGTCTATTGTTGATTAGTTCCATAATTTAACTTATTCAAGATATATATATGACATTCATCACAAAATTTCTATTAGTTTTCTTATAAATGGCCTCAATCTAACTAAATCACTCAGTTGGATTTGAAATAATATTTCTGAGAAAAATGGTCTCCAAACTTAATTGTATACCAAAGATATCACATTTATTTGATCTTTTTGTCTAAGTAAGAAGCAAAATTGTCATATGTCAATCAAATAGACATCAAATTCAAGTTAAACTATTTTTATTGATATCTCATGTAATTTACACTTTAGTACCACGAATCCCTTCTCTAAAATAATTTATTACTTTAAATTAAAAATACTTTTATCACTTTAGCACCACCAATCCCTTCTCTAAAATAACATATAATTTTAAATTAAAATTACTTTTGATAAAAGTAAGAGACTTTTAAATTAAAAAAACTATATCCATGTCAATGTAGGATTTGGATTGTGGCAGCAATGACATATCTTTGAATTGCCCAAAAACAATGTGGCTTCTTATTTATCAACATGTGGAAATCTCCCAATGTATACTAAAGATATCACATTTTTTCAATCTCCTCTTCCAAGTAAAAGTAAACTTGCCATATAACGATCAAATAAACATCAAATTCAAGTTCAACTATTTTATTGGCATCTCGTCTGTTCCACTTTACCACCGGTCCTCCCTAAACTCTAATATAATTTATTATTTTAAATTAAAATTACTTTAAATAAAATTAAGAGTTATTTTAAATCAAAATATATATCCATGTCAATGTAGGGTTTGCAATGTGTTGGCGATAACATAGTTTTAATTTCCTATGCTTGATGTGGCTCCTTATCCATCAATCAGTAGGTCTTTCTCAATTCCTCTTCTTTGGCTTGACGATGACATATTATTGAATTTTACAGGCTCAATGTGGTTGCTTATCCATTAACTGTTGGGTCTCTTACAATTCCTCTTCTTAGTGCCGACAACATATTTTTTGATTTCCTAGGCTTGATGTGGCTTCTTATCCATAGTTCCTCTCCTTTGTTCATATATCTCAATGGATTGTTCATAACCCTCCCTCAATGGGTCATTTGCTTCCATCCCTAGCTTTTGGACATCGTGTTCATGACCCTCCCTTAATGGCTCATTTTTGTCGATTTCAAATCCTTCTCTAGGTTCTTCCTATACACATTTTTCTACATAGACTTCAAAATTCATTTGGTGCCCTAGATTGTTGTTAAAGGCACTTGTTTGATCCCTTATCACCACCGATTCCTAAACTAGAGGTCGTGAGAAGATCCTAATCTTTGACATATTCAAGAGGCCATCAAAGAGGATTTATTTGTAGATTCAATGGATTCTTTCCTAAAACTCAATATGCTTTACAAGTGGCTCCCATATTCAATCCCTTACATTCTAAATAAATCTACAATTTAGCATTGCACTAGGGTTTCTTTATTACAGAGCGATATTTTGCAATAGAACATAGATGTCTCATTCTTCATGTGATATAATGTATGAGTATATGTATGAGACCTTGGTTTCTATATGTTGATCCCTCTTTAAACTTTTATCACATCTTCTATCGTATGGTTTAAGCTCCCAAACTTATCCATACATTTCTAGAGAAACAACTATCCAACCATAACTCGATAATATATACATGTCATCTACATGCATTGCCAAGCATTGGATTGAATTAATATAGTGTTAGAGTTAGCAATATGTATCACGTGTGTACATCTATAATATAACAATAGTTATTATTAGATTATGGATGGACAACCTTCTTAATCATGGGTGAGTGTATGGAAAAATGTTATCATCTAAAGAGAAGAGTATTAAACAAAAAATCAAAATTTGGTTCTAAGAATAGTTTCTTCGAGTGTTGTAATGAATAGAATTCTTTTGGAGTCAATTATGTAGAGAATTTTCTTTCTCACATTTTGGATCTCACTATTAGATCCATTTTCTTTTTCTTGAGCGCACTTTTGGAGATCCGTTCATGCCCTAATGTAGTCCTATAAGGAAATTATTTCATCCTATATAGCTAATTACCATATGTGGGTTCGTATCGCCTATTTATAGTAGATGTGTTCACAAAATTCCTCAACTTGGAGATTGGTCATGAGGCTATCAATTAGAAGAATTTCTACAAAAAATATGGATTTATTTGTAGATTTGATGGTTTCTAGCAAATGTTTTTTAAGCTTTATAAGTCCATTTAATTTTAATAAAATATCTACATTTGTTCTTGTCCTTTTGTTCTTTATTATGAATTGATATTTTGTAATAAATATATCGTCCTCCATGTAAGTCTATAGTTTTACGTAGAAAAGGTCTATATATAAAACCCTAGTTTCCATCTTTTAACCCCTTTATGGAGTCTACCACATCTTCCCACGTGTGCATTAAGTTCCCAAACCCGCCCTTGTAATTTTAGAATTTTCTCAATATGTAATGTCATTCTCTCAATTGTGTATTGAAACTAATTTTACCAATGTCTTTCTAAGCAAGTTTGAACTGAAATTTGAAGATCAAATGCAAAGGAAAAATATTGATTAGGAACATGTTTCTTTCTATGTTGAGATTTATTCCCCTCATGGCCACCATATGTTTTTTCTATGTTGAGATTTATCCTCCACATGGCCATATGGTGGTTGATATCCTTAACACATATGGTGGGAAAGGTGTTGTTCGGAGGGTAAGATTAAAAATGCAACAAAACTAAAATTGACTTATAAGTGTAGGGCTAGGAATGCCACCCTTTGGTGGTGTCAACCTCAACATTTCAGAAAATGGTGTTGTTTTCAACATAAAAGGTATACATAGAACTTTTAATTTATGTTTTGGAATGGTAGTTTCAACCAATATGAAATTAATTTATAAATCTTGTTTTTATAAAACCCCACAACTTTGTAATCAAATCTACAATATCCCATATTGCAAATAATTAGTATCCCAAAAAATTGTATATTGTTAAGTCCAAGTGGGAGCACTATACAAATAAAAATCGTAATAGGTATAATATGTTGATTGTAAAGATATTCATTTGATACATTTAAGAAAAACTATCCATTTATTTAATAGTTTTAGTGGATTTGATATGGGGAAAAGAATGAGAAACCAAGTAATTTTCTTTAAAAAATTAAAGAATATTAAAGAAAATTTATTCCATTATATGTTAATATTGAATGATATAAAATTTGTTAATCTTAAAATTTAGTTAATTAGTAGGGAGAGTGAGCTACTATATCACTAATTGAAGTTTAATTATTTAGCAATCATATTTTAAAATTTAATGTTGTTTTATATTATGTATAGTTCACTTTAGAGTCACTAGTAGTTATTTCGAGACATTAATGTATATAGAGTTTTCATCTAACTAGTATAGATATCTTGCAAACATTTATTTGAAAATCGTTGAGAGATATCAATGTCAAGTTGTTTTTCTTTATTGACATGTTATATTGAAAAATAACTTTATTATTTTGTTTGAAAATTTTCCGCTTACTAGCGACCAATATTCTTAATGTAGCTACACCAATATGTTGGTCACCAAACATAAGAAACAATTTAGAGTTGTAAACAAATTTATCCTAAACTTAATGATAAAATATCATATGGATATTTAATACATGAACATGATGTTTTTTAACATCCTTTTGATGTTGTGATGTTAAATATATACCTTTACGAGAGGGAAAAAAAAATTTAAAAATATGTTTTAACCAATAATATAATGGAAATATATGGGGCTATAATAAGAGTGATCTGGTCAAAAGAGAAAGATGAATATAAATTAAGAACATACAAACAAGCAAGTTTTTACGGGTGATCAAATGGGTACATTTACGGTTTTCTATGGGGAGAGATGATTTATTACAATAAAACCCATTTCTACCATTGATTTAGTGGCATGAGTATAAGTTATTTTAGAAGTCTCTATAGACAATCAATTCTGAGTAACTTAACCTATTATTTATTTGACGAAATTACTCATGGAAAGTAAAATTCAACCAAGTATGTCACTAATAAGTGTTCTACTTTGTTGTTTGTTAAAATAAATGTTTCTATGTGATTGTAAATTACATGATCATTTGGTTATTGATTGTTTTTGGAATTTAATAATTTAAGTTTATACTCTTGCTCTATTATTCAAGATCAAAGAGATGAAAAAATTTAACTCTATAATTTTTTATTTTGTATGACAATTTTGAATACACGTCGTGTGACAATTGAGAATGCTCATATAATTAGTAGTAGAGACATTCACTATTGAATTGAATTCAATTCTTTATGTGCATGGTGCTAACAAATATAGCATATCTATCAAATATGATGTCCCACTAAGAATTGGGTATGGTCCATGATTCAACATTGAATTGATAGTATAGTCAAGTTAAAAGTTGTTTGGAGTATAATAAAGTTTGATTGGGATTATTCATAAGAGATATTTTAGTGAATAATTATTATATTTAATTGTTCTAAATATAAAGAAAGACTTTATTAAAAAAGTATAAAATGGAATATAGAGCATTCAAAACAATTTAAGGATTTATTATTTATTGACTTAGGAGCGTCTCGAGTTCACGAGTAATCCTACATCACCAAAAAAACATTGTAGAGATCCGTAAATATTTTATCAATATCGTGTCACTCCTAAACATCTCGTGCGAAACTCATTGCCTTTGTCATTTTGCGAAGTTTGTCATAAGCCATGCAACAATTGCCTTGCCCGAGCAAAATTGTGAAAGATGCCAGACTTTGTCGAAGTCACGTAAACCCACATAAAACTTAAAGGTCATGCAAGCTTTTCCCAAAACTCAAGCTATCTTGTATTTCCATGCAAAACTTGCATGCAAGTCTTTTAAGCCATCTTGCGCTTGTGTAGTTTGACTACATAAGACCTTGTGCTCTCAACATGCACTCATGTAGTGATGTCACACACTATTCGCACAAAATTGTTGATGGAGACATTCTTATTTTGATCAATGATATACCTAGAACAAATGAGGTTTATTCTGTGAGGGGATTTTTATCTACATTGGTATCTTTATCCTCACACCTCAATGCACGTGAAATATATAAGGAGTCTCAAACATCAAAGGAATTCTAGAAAGAGCTAATTTGAGTGTTAACTTAGGTGGAGGGACATTCTTGTGTGTTTTCCAATTTGATCCATTGTTGGTTCTCAGAAAAAGCTTCGTGGAGTCTACAAGCTTTAGGATAGGTCTAGGGTCTTGGAACTTCGATTTGAATTCCCGCATATTCTCATTAAAGACTATAATTGGAGTGTAGTTGGAGATGTTCTTGAGTTTGTAATCTCTTCCTAACATAATATAAATATATTTCCTTTTAAAAGACGTGTTTCTCATCTTGTCAGTAGTGGGATCTAACTCTAACGCGAGTTGTGTGGGATGGTTTCCCTTCACTTGGGAACCCACAAGTTGAATGTATCAACTAGTACCAAAGGATGGATTTGAATTCCTAACGCAGATATTGATTTGGGGGATTCATTTTGGGTGCGTGAGTGATTTTAGTATTTGTTATTTTTCATACTAGGGGTATGGGTAGATAGAAGTCACAAACATCTTCTAGAATTTAGTTGGAGAGAATTAATAGATCTAAGATCTATTGTGAGAGTAAGGAACAGATGGCACAAAGTGTATGTTCTTCCACTAAAGCAAATAAAGTGTGTATACTAGCTAACTTAGTTGATGTGATCATAACAATGCAATCTCATTTAGAGATGATGGAGACCGCACAACATAGAGGCATTGTTGTGGATGGAGATGAAAGTGATGAAGAACGTGAAGAGAAAGCACCTAAAGATCAAGGAGCCAAAGAACACCTTGATCGTAAATAGGATACATGCTTGTAAGAATACACATGAATAGGAAGAAAAACACGAATAGATGTTCATTGTTATTATAAGGAACTTAGATCCATAAGATTTGATAGATTGGATCGTTGACATGGAAAATTACTTTAGTAAGAAGGTGTGGAAGAGGAAAAGAAGGTGAGGCTTGCAAGTAGTATGTTGAAGGGACATGCATCCTTGTGTTGGGATCATGTGCAAAACAAGAGAGTGCGGAGAGGAAAGGATAAATTTAAGAGATGTGATTGAATGGTGATTAAGTTGAAGGCTAAGTTTATGTAGATGGATTGCTAGTTCCATTTGTTTATAAAATTGTAGAATTTGGATTAAAGGAAGGTAGTGTGAAAATGTATATCGAGGAGTTTTATCGGCTCAACATCAAAGTTGGACATGGGGCACGATGCGGAAAATATTTCAATGTATGTGATGGATTTCCCATTTCCATTCAAGATGAAGTCAATATTATTAGATTGAGATTTGTAGTGCAACCCTATTAGCTTACACTAAAAGAAAAAAAATTGTCTCATAGATGACAGATAAACCCTTCAAGGAAACACATGTGCAAAGGAGAAAGTGTACGTAGTGACCCACGAGTCAAGCACATGATGAAACAAGTAGTTCGGATGAACATAGTCATGTGTATAGAGGTGGAAGTGGAACTTTTTGGTGTAGAGCACATAGAGGATGCCATAGAGTTGGTGGAACTTGTTTTCATTGAGGAGAGATTTCACATCATGTATTCGAGTGTCCTAAGGCAGCGTAGAATAGTGGTGGGAGGAGAGGAGATGCTAGTAATCATGTTACACATGCGGATGTAGAAATCCATGCATCAACGAGTAGTGCAAAAGAACCCAAACGAGGTGAAGCACTAATGATAAAAAGGGTTTTGCTAAGGCCCACAAAAGTTGAGAACATACCACACACAGAGAGAATATATTTAGAACCATTCATAATTCTAGAGGTAAGCATCGTAAGGTCATTGTTGACAATGGTAGCACTCATAATCTTGTTGCTAAAAAGATGCTTAAGAAGCTTGGTCTAAAGAGGTTGTGCACCCAAAATCCATATAAGGTGTCATGGTTGTTAAAGGGGCATAATTTTATTGTGAATGAGAAATACAAAGTGTGCATCAAGATTGGCACATATGAAGATGAAGTCTTGTGTGACACCATGTGTTGTTAAGGAGACCTTGGTAGTATGGTAGACAAGTGGTTCATGATGGTCACACAATTACCCGCATGCTTGTGAAGGATGAATGAAAGTTGTAGAGGAAGAGAGAAATTTGTTTAGGTATTGTTGGTTTTGGGAAAGGAAATCCTAAATGTTGTGAAGGGGGTAGTAGATGTTTTTCACTCATACCAAGGCTTGTACACAAAGAAAGGAAAGGTGAAGCCATGCTAATTGAGAAGATCTCGCAATAAAGATACTAGGTAAGCACATGGATATCATGTCAAAAGATATTCCGTAAGAATTAGCACCTATGCACAATATTGCTCATTAGATGGACTTTATACCATGGGCTAGTTTAACAAACAAAACCACATATAGGCGAATGCCTATGGAGAACGAGGAGGTGAGGAGTCAAGTGTAATAGTTACTTCGTTTGTTATGAGATTCTCTCGAACCCGTGCAATGTACCTACGGTTTTGGCACCAAAGAAAGGAGCGTAGAAAATGCATATTGATTCCAAAGCTATCAATCACATTATTATCAAGTATTGAATTCCATTGCCACACATGGATGATTTGATGGACTGATTGAGTGGTGCAAGATAATTCACCATAATTGATCTAAAGAGTGGATACCACCAAATTAAATTTGGGGAAGGAGATGAGTGGAGCATTCAAAATGTAGGATGAATTGTACAAGTGGTTGGTCATTTCATTTGGGCTTATCCAACACATTGAGCACAATCATGTGGTTGATGAACGAAGTGTTGAAGACTTTTCTAGGAAATATTTTCACCATCTACTTGGTTGACAATTTGATTTTCGGCAAGTCACGAGAAAAACAATTGGTCCAAGAATATTCGTGGATTTGTGGCAAGTGTACTTGCTAAACGAACTCACCCCCGCTTGAATAAGTGTTACGTCAAAATTAGTAGGAAGCCCTTTTCTTTAGACTCTCGACGACCCTACATGATATTTTCATGTGTAGATTTGATTGTAGCACCATAGCTCAAAAATTATGAGAATAAGGTCCTCGAATTGTGATCACATTAGCTATCCAATTAATGTCCAAAATTCACAATTGAGATCCCCAATCCAAATCCTCGTCTAATAATAATTCACATAAACTACATTTTGTAAGACCAGTTAAGTCCTTATATGTGTGTGTATGCATGCGCGCATGTGTGTGTAGTTATGTCTAGGTGTGTGGGTGCATGAGTGTGTGTACATTTAGTTATGTGTGGGTGCATATGGGTGTGTGTATCCATGTACGCATGTGTAGATATCTCTGCGCACATGTGTGTGTGTGTGTGTGCGCGTGTGCACGTGCACATGCAAGTATATCTGTGCATATGTATGCATGTGTGTCACATCAACCAAGAAACCAATATATACATGGCGGGGTAGGGGGAGGGGGCGATTGGGGGTTGTATGTGTGGGGTGTGTGTGTAGTGCATGTGTGTGGGTACATGTGTATGTGTGTTTGTGCATGTGTGTGCGCATGCATACATGCATACATGTGTGCGTGCATACATGCATACATGTGTGCATGCATGTGTGTAGTGTCTATGTGTATGTGCATGCAAGTGTGCATATGTACACGTGTGTGTGTGTGTGTGTGTGTGTGTGTGTGCGTGTGTGTGCATATGTATGCATGTGTGTCACGTCAAACAAGAAACCAATATATACATACAATAACGTTGTTAGTAATTGTGAGCACATGTTCACGGTTTGTGGTAGTTAAAACTTGAAATTTAATGCAAAGTAAATTATGGAAGTTACGATTTAGTTGAGACTTAATTATGAAGTTAACGAAACTAAAGATAATGTAGAAGGAGAAAGTTAACTTATAAAATATATGATTAGATCTTTTTTATGTTTAGTTTTATTTTTAAATGTACAAAATGCTTGGAATATTAAAAGTTGAATTACGGTTCAAATAAAACATACATCCGTTCACACAAAACTCTATTACTTGAGATCTAGATAAAGTGATTCTATTCTATATTGTGTACCAATCGCGTATTCTATATTGTGTACCAATCGCGTAACCTAAAATAGCTCAAGGTATTGTATGGGATCCTAAATAATGTATAAACGTTTTACATGTTTTAATAGCTATTTGATCAATTAAACTATTGATTTTTGTGGTAATTAGTTCTCATGTTTTTATAACAATTTTATCTTCTTTCTCATTTGCAAACAGGACATAAGCATTAAGCATTCCTTCTACTCTATTTACAGTGGAAACTTTCTTCAGATGAAAATTCTTTGAACCCCTCTAGAGGAGCATGCTCTTCGAACAGCCCCAATTTTCCTTTTACTACTTCCTTGGGGTACACAACTGTCTCTTTTTTTTACACTCCATTTCACTCCTATTTATCTCTAACTGACTAGGGAGTTTGTTGTACTTCATTTTTCCTTGCCTGGCCAAACTTGATATGTTTCACTATCAACCATGCACCTTTTTCTCTACCATAGGCCCACTTTCTACAACAGAAAAATCTTCAATCTGCAGACACAAATTAAAAAAAAAAAAGATAGCTAAATACTGCTTAGCAAGAAATATTTGAAAATATAAAAGTAAAACATGTTCCAAACAGCCTCTCTTGTATTTGTTTCTTGTGTTTTGTAAACTTGGTCTCTTTGGCTGCCACTTGTGGCATTTTGGTTTGTTGATGAGCCATTTGTTCTCTCCAGCATGAATATTGGTCTCCACCTTATTGTAACTATCTTGTATTGATTTTCTTTGGTTAATATATTGATGTGTTCCAGTAATAATTTTAAATTATTTTTAAAAAAAATATTGTAAGTATGAAAACCCATTTTCATTAATCATAAAAAAAAACTAACTAATATTCTGATGTTTTATTTCCTCATAATCACAATTTACTGTCCTTTTAAAAAGGTAAATAGTATTAAATTATTAATCCTGACAGAAATATAAGTCTGTCTTGAAGGCTGCAACAATAATTGCAGTCAATGGCACAAAAATACTTGCCTATTATTTAAAAGGTTTTTTTTTTTTCAGTTACATTAACTTGCAGTGTTATTGTGTTGGGAGACAAATATACATTTCATTTATATAATGCTCTGCTTCTATGGACAAAATAAAAGCCACCGCGTTCGTATTCGATTACACATACATGCCAAAAAAGATAAAAATATATTAAATAAATCAATGGCAGGAACCAACATGGGTTCCTGATCGATAGAAACTTTGATATCAAAGCTAATATCCAATCCGCCCTCTGGATGGCAGAAATCAATTCAAAAGCTAGGCTGAAAAGAATTGAAATCATAAGAGATGCTTTCAGAAGAAAAATGCATGGAAAATTGTGGGGGCTGCTTATAAAACTCAGATGGTACTAGAATCTAGAAACTATATCGTTGGTTTCTCTCAATGAAAACTAGTGTGTAAAACCTAAACACTCTCTGTAATAGCTATTGGAGCAATGCATTCTCCAATTTTTCTTCTTGTAAAGATTTTTGCCAAAATCTTAAATGTAATTTCATTCAGTGTTACTGGATTGCAAACTGTACCGAACTAATGGAATTATTTAAATGCAAGAGTGAAGCAACTGTTGTCACTCAACCAAATTAATCTACAATGACACGCAGTTCCTACCTCGTGCATCTTTTCAATAGCTTTCATACGCACTCTGGAATGTCCCTTATCACACTCCTGGTTTCCCCTTAGTATCCAAAGGCTTAGTAAAAACCTTCTTGCTGAATATTCCCCAACCTTTTTGTCTTGGTTCATCATCAACAGCCTCATTTTCAGTCTGCTTTGGATCCCAATTTGAGGTACCGGTACTGCTGGTGGGAAACTTCTTTTGGTTTTGTGTATGAAGGTGTCTTGGGTCTGCATCATTCTGAGCTTTATCAGAAGTACCAATATTGGGTCTCCAGACGATATTAGGTTCTTTCTTAGATTGATCCTGTGTCATCTTTGCAGGATGTCTTTGATTTTCAACAATAGAACTTTTGGCTGACTGAAAATTCCCAGTGCGAACCCCCAGAAGCAGAAGATTGTTGTTTTCCTGTGAGTGAAGCACAACTCCCTTGGTCACTAGGACTGTCAACAGTGGTAGTTTTCCTTGAATCATCCCATGAGATAGAGTTAGAATTTGGAATCTTCAATGAATCTCTTGGCATGACAGTATTACTCACTTGAATAGATGACAATGGTGGCTCTTTGGAAATACCATGAGTAGACAATCCTGTATTATTGGCCTGCTTAGGAATCGAATCTAGAGGTTTCTGTGTGACTTCCATTTTAGCATAATCCCCTAGTGGATTAGATATGACAGCAGAAATATTTCGCCTCTTGTACTCACTATGAGTAGTTTGTTTGGTGTTTTGAACTCCATTTTCATTTTGTGTAGGAGTGGCATCATTTACATCGACAGTAGATAATTGTCCATTTTCAATACCATAAGTTTCTTCCGAAACTTTGATTGGCGTGGAAGCTGATGCTCTAAGTATTTTCTTTCCTATATTTGAAACATTATGCCCTTCGCTGCTTGGACTAAGATGAGCTTGCTTTGTGTCATTACTATTAGTAAAATGTTTCGCATTTGAAACTCTAGGTTGATCCTGTGTTGCAGTATTATTATCACCCTCAAAATGTGATGGCTTTATCTGTCTAAAAGTGGCCCATTGAGACTCAATGGCCTGCTTGAGATGCCCCTCTTCCAAAAATTGCTTTCCTTTCCTTGGGGCACTTTTACCTTGGTCACTATTGCTTGTTACTTCACTAGTTGTGGTGGTATTATAATTTCCGTCAAAACTTGATGGCTTAGATTGATCCTCTGTTGCCTTTGCAGGATATCTTTTATTTTCAATAACAGAGCTCTTTGGCTGACTGAAAACACCCCAATTAGAACCTCCTGGAGCAGAAGCTTGCCTAGAAAATGAATCGGTAGGTGACTGTTTTCCTGTGACTGAAGCATGACTCCCTTGGTCACTAGGACTGTCAACTGCAGGAGCTTTTCTTGCATCATTCCATGGCATAGTTTTAGAATTCGAAACCTTCAATGAATCTCTTGTGAATGGAAAATTTTTGGAAACACCATAAGAAGACACTTCAGTATTATCGGTCTGCTGAGGACTTGAATCCAAAGATTTTTGTGAGACTTCCTTTATAACAGAATACCCTGCTGAACTAGATCTAACAGCGGAAAGATCTTCTCTCTTGCACTCACTGGAAGTAGTTTGTTTGGCATTTTTTGCTCCAACTTCAGTTTGTGTGAGAACATATTCATTTATCTCAACAGCAGATGATTGTCCCTGTGAAAATATACCATGGATTTCTCCCGAAACATGGGCTGGTATGGAAGCCGGTGCTATAGGTATTTGCTTGCCTACATTTTCCTTACCATGGTTACTAGGACTACTTAAAGAAGACTTTTTCCTTGTGTCATCAATCACAACGTGATGCTTACCATTTGAAACTCCGAGTTGGACCTGTGTTGCAGTGTTATTGTTACCCTGAAAATTTGATGGCTTTCTCTCTCTAAATGTTTCCAGGTGGAATTCTTTGGGCTCTTTTGGAATCGTGTCTGCCAAAGGTTGGTTTCCTGTTTCTGACACATGTATTTCATGGTTAGTAGAACTGCAGTTGACAAGAACTTGCCCTAAACCATCCGCAACAATATGAGGATTGCCAATTACCATGTGCTGGTGATCTTGTGTTGCAGCATCATTATTCAGCTTGACAGGTGATGTCTGCAGCTCTTCAACAATACTGCTTGTTACTTCACTAATCGGGGTGTTATTCTTATTGCCATCAAAACATGATGGCTTTACCTGCTTTAAAATGGCCCACCGGGATTCACTGGCCTTTTTGGGAAGAATATCTGCCAAAGGTTGTTTTCCTGTTTTTTCTCGGGTACCAGAACTACGGTTGACGAGGGTTTGCCTTAAACTAGAAGCAGAATGTTTTGGAGTGACAACTGCCATTTTCTGTTGATCTTGTGTTGGAGCAGCATAGTTCAACTTGATAGGTGGGGTTTGAAGCTCTTTAACTATATTGCTTGTTACTTCAATAGTTGCAGAAACATGAAACTGATGGTCATCATGTATGTCTTTCACACGATCTGTGATGGAACCACCTGCCCATTCAGAAACTGGATCTACAGTCTGTGACTTCCCAACATTTGATGCATGATGCCCTTGGTCACTCTGGATTTTTTCAAATATAACTTGCTTCAAGCCATCAACCGGTACAGACTGTTTACAGTCATACAGCCCAAGTTGGTCTTGTTTTTCTCGCCCAAGATTCAAATTGGCAGACACCGGCAAGGAAGAAGGACCCTGCAATTGCACACCATTAGTCATGTTTCATTAATTCAAAAGAGAGTTTCATGACAGCACAATATATCTTAATAATAATCATATGCCCATGGCCATCACACACCCTCATCAATGTACCTATTGAAACATAAAGAATAAAATAGATGAATGCTAGTCTAGCAATGACATCGTGCTGCATACCTGCTTGAGAATTTCACAGGATTTAGCTTTGGCAAGACCAAGAGATTGCTCGGGAGATTGATCTAGAGGAAACTCTTTATCTCTATTTGAAGCATTATGACCATGCAATATAGAATGGCCATCAGACAGAGGTTTCCTTGTTTGATAATGAGAATCCTGTTTACTATTTGAATCTCCAACCTGAGTTTCTGTTTCAGTATAATTGTTGCTGTCAACAACCACTGAATCCTGTTTGACAGGATTGGTAGCATGCATTTTCATTTCACTAGTAAAATGGAAATTAGCAGTAGGGATTTCTTCTATTCTATCTATGCTTGGAACTTCTTCAGTTGCAAACTCTTTGAAATGCTCGATAGGAGCATGCTCTTTAAATGGTACACATTCTTCCTTAAATTCTTCATTGAATGACAATTTTTATCTTCTTTCTCACTCACAAACAGGACATCAGCATTAGGCATTCCTTTTATTCTATCTACAGTGGAAACTTCTTCAGATAATTTTTTTCAACTTCTCAAGAGGAGCATGCTCTTCGAACATCCCCAATTTTCCTTTTACTGCTTCCTTGGGGGACACAACTGTCTCTTTCTTTTTTCATGCTCACTTGTTGTCGTAGTATTATCCCTTTCGATTTCACTCTTACTTATCTCAACTGACTTGGGAGATTGTTGTACTTCATTTTCCTTGCCTGTCCAAACTTGATATGTTTCACTATCAACCATGCGCCTTTTTCTCTACCCTAGGCCCACTTTCTACAACAGAAAAATCTTCAATCTGGAGACACAAATCAAAGAAAAGATAGCTAAATACCGCTTAGCAAGAAATATTTGAAAATTATATGAATAAAACATGCTCCAAACTAATAGATTACCAAAGTTGAAAGTCGCAATAGTTGTTCTTCCAATTTTTCCTGTGCTGAGCCCATTGCTGTACACTGTTTCATGACATGAAGGCAATATCAACAAATTGAGCAGCTTAACTAGATCAAATATAAAGTGTGGCACCAAAATTCTCTTACAAGAGATTTGTTTTTAGAGTGCATTTTTTTAGGACTGTGTAAAGGAGCAAAACATAAATATGTAAACAAAACAAGAATGATGGCATTTAGGTAACATAAACATAATGACGTTAAAAACCATGCAGCATGCACCAATAGTAATTTTTAAGGTGCATCTTCAGAAGAAAACTTCATATAACAAGAAGCAAAAACAAAACATGGCCACTAGGTTGTATTACTTTGACTGAACTGGTGTATATGATTCCCACCAAAAGAATATGAAAGTTTCCTCACAGTTGATTATACTTATTTTGAAGGGTATTGTGAATAGACTAGGTTCACTTTTTATTTGATTCCAACAGTTTTCCTTTCACGATTAGGAGACAGAAAAATTAGCACCAAACTAAAAGGATTTAACATCATATGTATTTAAACTATAAAGGATAATCTAAAACCTCAAAAGAGAAGGGACATTTAAGTGAGATAAGACGAGCCATTGTAAGAAAAAAATATAACTCTCAAATTCAATAATTAAGGAATTAGACCAAGTTGAGGGCACCTTCCAAGAGCTACAAAGCAGAAGTTGACTTAATACAAGAGCAATGGAAGATGTTTGTGTAGGCTGACTTGGACTTGCAAATCCAATGCAGAAATCAAATAAACATGCTGACTCGCATCAAGAATTTTTTTCTTTTTTTTTCCCGATGGCATTCAAGGATTTGACCTACACATTTTGGTGCCCATGTTGTAAGCATATCCTAGGGGAAGGGGGATGCACTAGCCATTAGGAAGATAGTTTTGGTGATGCTGAGATACATGAAAATGCTAGGAGAATCATCATATCTAGCAAAAGAGTAAATACTCAATAAAAACATTCTTGTGTGCCTTCGAAGAGCTCTACTGTATAGATGTTGACTCAAGAAGAATGACATCGCAATGCCAATGACAGAAGGAAGTTGTCTAGGCTGACTTTAACAAATGAATTCAAAGAAGGATATAGTCATATAGATACTAAGAATCGGGTACAATTTTCACAGTTTCACATTTATTATCCATCAAAAATTTCATCCAATTCCCTTGATGTTTGGTCACTAGATGATAAAAACCTTCTTGTGTGCCTTCGAAGAGGTCTACCTGTATAGATGTTGACTCAAGAAGAATGACATTGCAATGCCAATGACAGAAGGAAGTTGTCTAGGCTGACGTGAACAAATGAATTCAAAGAAGGATATAGTCATATAGATACTCAGAATCGGGTACAATTTTCACAGTTCCACATTTATTATCCGTCAAAAATTTCGTCCAATTCCCTTGATGTTTGGTCACTCGATGATAAGTTGCTCCATCATTATAGTTTCCTTTTACTAAAGCAATAATTTGGCTCATAATTTGGATAAGGAGAGTTGTACTTATTGACTGTAATTTGTTTAGCTTGCCCAAGATTCCCGTACTTAAAACTTAAGAGTATATTACAGCAATCTGTATACATGGTAAAACTGTGCTAGGAGAATAACCTTCAACAAGTCCAACTGAATTTTCTGAAAAAAATCTGTAAAATTAGTCTAGATCTGAAAGGCCAACTTCATTTGGACACTTTTCCCTAAATATTGCGTAGAATTTTGATTGCAACTAGTGTTTTTAAAACCAGCTGAACCGGGACCGAAACCAGCCAATTCAAACGGTTCACTATAAATATGTGCCAACCGGTTGAAAACTGGCTTAGGGACCAGATTTGTACCGAAAGGAACAGTTAGGTATGAAACCGGTCCAAATTGACCGGTTCCATCCTGAACCAGTTTATGCCAACTAAAAGCAGTGATTTGACATTTAAAACTCTCTTTTTTTTTTAAATCTAATTTTTAGTTGGCTTTTTCAACCTTGGCCCTAAAAATATGTTATATAGAGACCCACTTTGCTCCTCCCCACCCCCATTTTCCTCACACCTCTCTCATTGAGCATTTGTGAGCATTTGGAGTTTGTGAGCTGAAGAGTTGTGATTTGGAGTGAGCTTGGAGCTTGTTTGGCATTCCTTGTGGGCTATTTGTGGTAGATATGGTATCTACATTTGGAAGCTACAACCATCTACAAGCTTGAAGAATTTCTTGACTTGATTCTTGTGCCCATTGATCTTCATAGTTCATCTCAATGAAAGGTATGTTAAAAACATAAATCTGCCCGTTTTTCTCTCTCATAAAATTGTAAATCTTAAAATACTTTGTTTGTTGCAAACAAAATTTAAAATAGATTTGCATATTTGTTTGCATTTACCATGCCTCCCGAGTCAAAGACCCCGCATGGAACCATGTTGACGTTGGCAATCAAGAGTTTTGCAAATATTGTAAGAAACGATAAAAGGGAGGGCGGGGGGGAGGAGGTAGGGGGAAGAGGAGGGGCGGGGGAAGGGGGTGCATTCATAGGTTGAAACAACACTTGGCTGGTCAAAGAGGCCAATTTGTCTCATGTGATGCACTAGATAATGAACCCATTAGAATGGAAATGCAATGCTTGATTGAAAAATATAACGAAGAAAAGGCTATGCAAAAAGAGATAGAGGCTGAAATAGGGAGAAAAATGTAGCTTGCCATGTCCCAAACAAACACTAGTGTCGAAGACACTTGCTCTAACACTTCTATCAATGTTAGAGACCCCTTTCACTATGTTCCTCCCATTCATGAAAACCGGACTCAAAAGAGGAAGTCAAAGACCATTCAAATCTTTTTCCCATCCTCCACCCCGCCGATGCCTCTAGACCAAGTGAGAATCAGCCTATTTTGGATAGCCATTGGAATAAGCAATGTAGAGACTCTACTTTTGTATACATAGCTAGATGGTGTTATGATGTAAATATCCCCTTTAATGCTACCCACTCACCTTATTACCAACCTATATGGGATTCCATTATTGTTGTTGGTAAGGGCTTTAAAGGCCCTACTATATGATTTGAGGGGATCTCTTTTGCAAAAGAAGTTGAGTCCATAGACGAATACTTGAAAAGTTGTAAATAGTCGGGGCCAAAACAAGATGTACCGTTATGTCAGATGGATGGAGTGATGGAAGGAACTATACCATAATAAATTTCCTTGCCTCTTGCCCCCATGAACCATGTTCTTGAAATCAGTTGATGCATCCGATGTGAATTTTGGTTCAAAATTGCACAAATAACATAATAAAATTACTTCATTTTAATTCATACGAACCATTTTGTATCATAGTTGTGAGTACAATATATAGGATTCTAGTCTCCTATAAACTATAAGTTTGCCTCAACTACTCACCTCACAAATCCTATTTCACATGTGTTGTTACAACCTCCAATATTCTTTCAAACCTATTCTACATGAGTTGTTAATATAACTCACCACAATAATCCTAATATATTTCTTATTAATTGAATAATCGAGACACTAACTACATTCCCAATCGTACAAATATGTAATGGAGAATTAATATTTCCTAACATTCCCCCTTTAGTGCGAACATGGTAGAAAAACAATTACACTCTCCAACTACAATTTGTCAACTCTTCTTGCTCATGATCATGTTTTGTGTGCGTTGTCGCAAAACTCTCCAAAGTTGTATTCTCACAAGTGGCTTTCATGGATGGATACAACCACCACCCAAGTATGAACAGGGACCCACACATTCGTTCATCCTCCACACCTATACAATTATGGTTTTACATAGGATTGACCAACAACCCAAACACCCAAAAGGTTTTGTAGGACAACCAACAACGTAAACATCAAGATGGTTTTAACAGGACAACCAACAACCTACAAGGATGGTTTTACAAGACAACCACCAACCTAAATATCAAGATGGTTTCATCGGAACAACTAACCTACAAAGATAGTTTCATAGGACAACCAACAACCTCAATACAAGTATCATTATGTTGTAGTGTTGTGCTTTCTGCTCACCACTATATCTTTACATCAAGGGATTAAATTTGGAATTTCTTTCACTTGTTACATCTCACAAAATTGTGAAAACAAAATAAAACAAGCCACCAATGTTGTATGTGACCCCATCACTAGTGGCTAACAAGAGGTCGTTGAATGACCTCCACCTCCGAATGCCTCCATTCTCCGACTAACATGTTGCTTACTCAGTTGATGAAGACTTGATGCTCATTGGTTTCCTCATTGTAATTTGTTTTTATCTACCCCGCAATGTGAAACACATATTTTTTTAAGATGTGGGGTTCGCCTTTGAAAATGTGTTTGTAAGGCAAAAAAATCTAACACTATAAAAATAAAACTGATTTTGATGACTCGACTTTGACAATATTATACAAAAATTTATAGATGACATGACTCTTTATTGACAAGAACCAACAATGATTTTTAGACTTTTGACAATATATATTGACTAACAAAATTTGTCTGACTTGACAATTATACACGAATTTTACAATTGGTTTTTGACATTGACAAAAATAGACCAAAACATATTATATGACCACAACAAGACGCATAAAGGACTCTTACATGAAAAATTCAATCTCTTACAAATAAACCGACACTAACACTTCTTACAATATGGATCGGATTACTTATTTAATGTTTTTGACACAACACATTTTTAAAGGACAATTTTTAAACCATTTAAACATAAACATATGTTCATAACATTGATACAAACTAAGATATCAACTAAACAAATACTTGTAAAACACATACTTTCCAAAATACAATGACTTAGCAACAATAAAACAAACTTGCTTATGTTATATGCAGAATTTGTTTTAACAAAACATGTCTTTTGCTCAATGATTTTGTCACATCTACAACCCAAATCTGAAGATGATGTAAACAAAAATGTTGTGTGCCTATTTCTCATCTTTCCAACAAAAAAATAGACTAATATCACAATCTAATATCATATGAGTAAAATAGTTTCATTTTTTTCTAGCACTATCTCGCTAGTATTTTTCTCACGGAATTCTCAATATTCTTTTTCTTCTTCTTCTTTTTTGTTGCACTTGCACAAAGCTTTTGGTTCCACGCCACTCGAAAATAATTACACTCTTATTGCTGCAAATTCATAAAAATTACACTAAACATTCTTCATCAAAAATTAACTCATAAAGTTGGGGCAACAATGCAAACTATGGAGATACCAAATGTGAATTTTGGTTCAGAAATGCACAAATAAAATATAATAAAATTACTTTGTTTTCATTCACATTGACCATTTTACATCATAGTTGTGAGTACAATATATAGGATTTTAGTCTCCTATAAACTAGGAGTTTGCCTCAAGTTTCAACTACTTACCTCACAAATCCTATTTTATATGTGTGGTTACAATGTCCAATATTCTCTCAAACGTATTTTATGTGAGTTGTTAATACAACTCAATCACAATATTCCTAATATATTTCTTACTAATTAAATAACTCCACACACTATATTCCCAATCATACGGATATGTAATGAAGCACCGTGAAAGATGCAAATTTATTATTTCAATTTTTGGATGAGGTTGTTAGAGAGGTAGGGGTGGAAAATGTTATACAAATCATCACAGCTTAATCTCTAACTATGTTCTTGTTGGTAAGATCTTAGAAAGTAAATATAAAACCATATTTTGGACTCATGTGTTGCACATTGCATACACCTCATGCTTGAAGATATAGGAAAACAGGAATGGATCAGAAACACTATAGATCATGCCAAACCCATTAGAAAATGCATCTACAACCACTCATGGGTAATTGAGCTTAATGAGGAAGAACACTAAGGACAGGGAACTAGTTAGGCTTTCCATCACGAAGATTTGAAACGAACTTCCTCACGTTGTAATCTCTTCTTTCCAATGGACAAAACTTGAAAAAAATGTTTTCAAGTGATGAATGGAACTCATTTCGGTGGAACCACATGGATGAAGAAGGGATGATTATCAAGGTTAGAGAAGTGTTCATGAGTACCATGAGATATAGAAACATACCATGGTGATAATGGCGGCGGTATACAAAAACAAGGAGGAAGCACTATAAGACTTGTGCAGAACCAAATAGATATTTGTGGCACATTCCAAGGACCTAGATGTTGTATGGACATGTCCAAAGGGCATGTACCTTTATATCTTGGCATATTGAGATGTCATTGAACATATAGAGTCGTATTATAGCTATATACTATAGTTTATACAAGGAAAATGTATATATAATAAAATATATGGGTAAATATCCACTAATTAGGTGTTAAGAATGTAAACAAGTATAAATTAAAAGCTATGAAAGGTAACTAGGGTGTGAAAAGGTGTTAATTTGAGCCTTTAAAGGCTATATAAGAATGTAAAGTAAGGGTGAGAGCTATTCATCCATAAGAGAAGAGAGTGAGTATATGAGAAGAGTAATGTAAGAGAGGAGTATATGGTGTAAGTGAGAAAGAATATGATTGTAAAGATGTGTGCGGATGATATATGGTGAACTATAACAGAACATTGTAAATTATGAGTTTTATATATGTGTGTGTGTGTGTGTGTGTGTGTGTGTGTGTGTGTGTGTGTGTGAATAAAAAGGGGATAGTTTATGGAGATATTTGTGATATGTTAAAGTAATAGACTCACTTCAATTCTGATTATTGAATGTGTTAAGGGCTTAATAAAGTCTATCTTTATTTGCATAACATCAGCTCTAGTCAGGACTTAAAGAACTATATAAGCTAGAAATACGGTTGCTTAGTTTATGTCTACAAGCTCTACGGTGACATTCTAGCTCTTATTGGACAACTTTATGTTGCTTAATTTCCTCAACAATATAGCCACTTGGTTCCCATGGCAAATGATACATGCATTGATTGCTTGACGCCGCACTACACTTTGCTTGGCATAATAGATGTAACTTTGTTTGTTGCTTAGATTTTATCGTACATGAGCATTATGGAAGATGTTATTGATAGGAAAACCATAATTTTGCATGCCACTTGTTGGACTGCTTGTTGGGCTAGTCATTCTTGAAGACTCTTAATGCTTAGTCATTATTGATGGTGCAATATCATCTTTGGTTATCTCCTCCTCTGGTGCAGCTTTGTTCATTGGTACTATGTTTCTTGTGGTAGGTAATAATGGCAAAAATGTCAACAGTGGTAGAATGATCATGCCTTGGTTATGGAGCACTTGGGAAGTCTTTGTGTGTCTTGGTCAAGCCTAACATCATGCACCTTACCTGCAGAATTTTTCATTGCTATTCAGCACTAACCTTTTGTACAATATAGTCATACCACATTGGCTTCAATGTCTTCTCATTTCCATCATCTTTTAGTCGTCATTGGGGAAGTTTTCATTCAGCAGGGATATTATGTAATGACATATTTATGTCTTGTGTCCCCGAGTCAAGTTTTTTTGTTAGTGGAGTGTGTAAACTTTTACTGAATGTACTTTGTGTTGTCGATCAATGGCATCCTTGGGAATGAATAAAGTCAAGGTTTTCCGTAGACTCCATTTTGTAACTTGTGATTGGAGAATAATAATTGTATTTAAAGGAATATTAAATCCCAAATTATAAGATCATTGAATATCAAGTATCAAAATCTTGGTGTCTCCTCTTCATTTGGTGCAACTTTTCTTGATCAATCCTTACAATGGAATGTGTGTAAATTATTTCATTATGGTCCTTCAAATGTCAATCTTGCTTTAGACTCTAAGACCATTCTATAGAGCATTGAGACCAGCATTTCCTTAAAATGCCTCAACCTGTCTATTAGTTTGAGGGTAAGTAGTAATGTGAACTTGTGGCAGATCTAACATGCTTCCTTGCTACAAAATGTATTGCCATTTTCGATGAGTATCACTTAAGGAATTACAATCTAACAAATGATTTTACTTGTTTGAATCATACAATCGAATGTGTGACAATTCTTTCATCAAAGACCTTCAAATGTCAATCGTTCTGACTTTGAGACCATTTTATTAAGTATTGAGACCACATTTTCCTTAAAATATCTCAATTTTTTTGTTGGCTTGAGAGTAATAAGAGGATGTTTTGGTGTTAATGTGAATTTATGGCAGATTTAACATGCTTCCTTGCTACAAAACTAATTTCCATTGTCAATAAGTATTCCTTAGGGAATTACAATCTAGCAAATGATTGTACTGTAACTAAAAATGGAAAAGGTTGCCCCTTTAACCGTAGGGCAAGGATAATCTATACCATCTTTGCAAAAATTTGCAGCAGCTAAAAGAAACATTTTCTAATAAGAACAACGCATGCTTCAATGGGTAAAACTGAGTATTTGCAACAAAATAGTATAAAAGATAGATGATTATTATTAATGGAGTACCATTTCAAGTAAAATAAAGAGAGGAAGAGTAGTGTGTTTTTGTGCAACATAAGAACTCCTAGGTGTTTACTACCATCATACGAGGTTCCTCGCCTACTAAGATAAAACTCCTCTTTGAAAGAATCAAATAATGCATTGGTGTGATGTTGCTTATGAATGGTCATTGGTGTGTGTAAATATATATATATACCAATGACCATTCATAAATGATGACTATATATACCAATGACCATTCATACGCGACATCACACCAATGCTACAAAACTAATTTCCGTTGTCAATAAGTATCCCTTAGGGAATTACAATCTAGCAAATGATTGTACTGTAACTAAACATGGAAAATGTTGCCCCTTTAACCGTAGGGCAAGGATAATCTATACCATCTTTGCAAAAAAATTGCAGCAGCTAAAATAAATATTTTCTAATAAGAACAATGCATGCTTCAATGGGCAAAACTGAGTATTTGCAACAAAATATGAAAGATAGATTATTATTATTAATGGAGTACCACTTCAAGTAAAATAAAGACAAGAAGAGTATTGTGTTTTTTTGCAACATAAGAACTCCTAGGTGTTTATTACCATCATACGAGGTTCCTCGCCTACTAAGATATAACTCCTCTTTGAAAGAATCAAATAATGCATTGGTGTGATGTAAACATGTACGGAAACACGTATGAATGGTCATTGGTATATATATACCAATGACCATTCATAAGTGACATCTTTGCAAAAAAATTTGCAGCAGCTAAAAGAAAAATTTTCTAATAAGAACAATGCATGCTTCAATGGGCAAAACTGAGTATTTGCAACAAAATAGTATAAAAGATAGATGATTATTATTAATGGAGTACCACTTCAAGTAAAATAAAGAGACGAAGAGTATTGTGTTTTTGTTCAACATAAAACTCCTAGGTGTTTACTACCATCATACGAGGTTCCTTGCCTACTAAGATATAACTCCTCTTTGAAAGAATCAAATAATGCATTGGTGTGATGTCGCTTATGAATGGTCATTGGTATATATATATATATATCACTTGAATAACTTTTCTTAACCTTCTTTGTCCTACTATTCATAACAAAGGACCCCCATGGGCCTACATCCATAGCTGTGGTAGAATCACATCATTCCTTTTAGGTGTCAAATTGGCCTTAGGCATTTATTTGATGTTTACAACATGTGACCTGACATTTTGTAATAAACCTTCTTCATTGATAAACAAAGTAAAGTTTGAATAAAGCAACGTTTAGATATGTTTGAAAAAGATTAAGTTGTCCATGGTTGTGGATGGACTATTATTTATTTTTGTTCATTAGGTGTGACTTTTCTTGTTCAATCCTTACAATGGAATGTGTGTAAATTCTTTCATCATAGGTCTTGAAATGTCAATCATGCTTACACTCTAAGACCAGCATTTCCTTAAAATGCCTCAACTTGTATGTCAGCTTGAGGGTAACACGAGAAGGCGGTTTTGGTAGTAATGTCGAATTGTGGCAGATCGAACATGCATCATTTCTACAAAACTTATTGACATAGTCGATGACTATCACTTAAGGAATTACAATCTAACAAGTGATTTTACTTGTTTAATGACAATCCTTACAATGGAAAGTGTGTAAAATCTTTCATCATAAACCTTCAAATATCGATCATGCTTAGACTTTAAAACTATTTTATAAAGTATTGAGACCAATGTTCCTTAAAATGTCTCAATTTGTTTGTTGGATTGAGGATAAGGAAAATGTTTTGATTGTAATGTGAACTTGTGGCAGATCTAACATGCTTCCTTGCTACAAAACTTATCGCCGTTGTCAATGAGTATCACTTAGGAGTTACAATCTAAAAAATGATTTTACCAATGTTACATGGGGACACATTCCCGCAAAAAATAGGCATCTAGGATGTCAACGATGTCCTAGGGACACTAGGACAGAAGAAACATCCCCCCACATTTCCCTTCTAGCAGATTTCAAGGGGAACGTCTCAAGGATGTCCCTTAAAATCAGGGACGTTTCGAGATGTCCCCAAAGCGTCCCTTATTTTAGGGGACATCTCTTCCCCAAAAAAAAATATCGTTTTCTTAATTTTTTTATTTTAAAGATTTAAATAATAGTTTTTCAATATAGCTATTTCAAAAAAGCAAATATGTATCTATTCTAGGCGCTTATCTTGAATTTGTCACATAGTTTTGCCCGTTGAATGGTTCCATATTGATTAATGAATTGATCACCTTACTCTATAAATTTCCATATGTCCGGTAATGGATGGCCTCAATCTAACTACACCATCAAATGGACTCGAATAAACTTGAAAATGAAATAAAGTTGGGAGGAACTTGTAAATTTGGTCGAGTTTAGGAAATACAATTTCAATAATAGCTTAAACTCTAACACATAATGATGATCTTTATTTAATTCAACTGACAATTGTTTACAATAGGAGTGTTACATATATATGTGTTATTACTCCTTCATTCTAGGAGTCGACACTAATCTTCATTCCCAAATATCACTCAACTTTATCCCTATTATCTCTCCACGTATCACTAACAAGATTCCCCGATTCTCTCACACCTAATATAACTCACAAGTCTATCTATGTGAATTATGACTAACTCAAATATATCCAATGAGTTGTTTAATACAAATCAACTCAAATCTTATAATAAGTTATTTATTAATAACTTATTATTTACATACACACAATATCTACCCTTAATAACATTAATACAAATCATCTAAGCTTAATATAATGGAGCACTAACAATTTTTCCCTAAGAGAACTAAGTAACTCTTGTAGAGGGTAAGTTTGTTTTCAAGCCACTCATTTCTATTTGAAAAAATTTTGTATGTATAAAATCTAATTAAAATTCACTCCTAGGAGCTTCATCCACTTAACAAAGCTTATATGTATAATTTTATATGAAGAGAAAGGTTGTGTAAATGATGAGAGCAATAAATCATAGATCAACATATGTACGCATAACCCAACTATATTATATTACAAAGACATAATAAGAATCTACATAAATGTTTGAGCAAAGATGTGGATAGTGGAAAGTCACAAATTGTTACTAATAAAAAATTAAAATTTATTTGAATACTCTTAACATTTATGATTTTATATATTATTTTAATAGTCGTCCCCAAAATCTAGGAAATTGGAAAGTTCCATCCCAAAAACTGGTCCTCGCATCTCTAGTCCTTGGCTAACGAAGAATTTTATTATAAATAAACATTGAAAAGGTTGCCCCTTTTACCGTAGGGCAAGGACAAGTTATACCATCCACAATTCGCATACTCCAAACTTAGAAAATATTTGGAAAACCAACAATTCGCACAACAAATACTAGGCAATGCTCGGAACTTAAAAATTACTTTAATTACTTTAATAAGCATAAATTTAATACAAAATACCATTGCACGCGGGACACGTCCCCAGACGTCCGGACGCCTCGGGGACTTGGGGACGGGGCGTTTCTCTACCCCCATTTCCAAAAAAAAAAAAAAGGGGGACGTCCCTAAAAAAATGAAACACACCCGAGACGTCCCGGTGCAAATCGACTTTGGGGCGCCGATTGGGGGCGCCGTGACGCCCCCAAGACGTCACGGCGTCCCGTTAACGGCTTTCACGCCAAATACTAAGGTGAAAACTGCTTTTTTATCATTTTTATGTTTTTAAAATATTTTCTTAAACTTTTAATGCTTTCTAATTAAAACTAACATGACCTAACCCTAAAAGCAACAAAAAAACTTATAAAAAGAGCATTTCATACTCATTCTAATCACACCAAGCAAGAGCAAAAAAAGAGGAGCAAGAGTAAAAAAAGAGAAGGCAAGAGCAAAGAGCAAGGAGCAAGAGCAAGAGCAAGAGCAAGAGCAAGAGGTATGTACATACATTACTAATTTACTACCATTCTTTGTTTTGTTTTTTTAATTTCCAAATGCAAAGTTGAAAGTGAAGGCATTGCATTTGCTTGTATTTTTTTTCCTATTTGGATTAGCAAGTGATGGAATGAGATAAAGCATAAAGGGAGGGTTTTTTATTGTTTGTTTTTTTAATTTTTAAATGTATTCATCGCTGTTTTTGTTTTTTTTTTTTAAATGTATTCATCAACTCGTTTTTTTTTTTTTTTTTTAAATGTATTCAAAAATTGCATTCATTTTTATTGTATTGTATAGTTATATTGTTTTGTATTTTAATTATCATGCAGCTTCAAAATGAGTTCGATAGTGATTATCAAGCTAAATATGAGGTTGAAATGGGTGTGCAAGGAGAAGGAACACAATCAAACACCTAATACCGCTACTAGTTCACGAAGTGTGGATGTTCATTGCCCCTCCGAAATGTTGAAAAAGTATGCTAGGGGGCTTTTCATAAGAAAAAACCTTTGAAACAATTTGGTCAAATTATGCAGGGTCCTAGATCAAACATTTCAGGGGGCACTAAAACATGGAAATGCAATATATGCTCATTATCTTGGTCGAGCAGCATTACTAAGTTGAATGCACATTTATTGCACATCATGCGGGAAAGGTGTAGGCATTTGTGGACAGCTATCACTTGAAGAGAGGGCAGAAATGGTGAGGTTGTATAATGGAGATATGGTGGAAAAGGTTCCAGAAGTTCGTGGCCGTCATGTTAGTGGCACTGGCACCCCTTCTAGTGCTGTGAGAATTAATACCGGTAGTGTTACAGGTGCATCTTATGAGGTGTCTGAATTGGATGCTTTTGGTAGTAGTAGGGGGAAGAGGAAGGTTGTGGCCTCCAATCCAGTTGTTGATATGTATGATACAAAGGCTAGAGAAGAGGCCGATGATGCCATTGGAAAATTCTTTTTTGCTACTGGCATTCCATTTCATGCTGCTCGCTCTCCTTATTTCAAGGAGGTTGTGGCTAAGATAGCCAAAGCAGGTGTGAGTTATGTGCCCCCAGGAGACACGAAGTTGAGAACCACAATCTTGGATAAGAACTATTCCAAGGTTAATTTACTGATGGAGGAAATGAGGTGCACATGGGTCTCTCACGGTTGCAACATCATCATGGATGGGTGGACAGATATCAGACACCACCCACTCATAAATATCATTGTTTCATGCAGAGAGGGTCCTTACTTTTTGAGGGCAGTTGATTGTTCAGGGAAGAAGAAGGATGCAGAGTTCCAATTCACCATTTTGCGAGATGCTATTGAGGAGGTTGGCCTTGCCAACGTTGTGCAGTTATTACAGATGCAGCATATGTGTGCAGGGCAACAGGTAAGCTTGTCGAGGCTCATTACCGACATATATATTGGACCCCATGTTGTGTGCATGCCATGAACAATGCACTAAAGATATTGGAAAAATTGATTGGGTCAAAAATGTAGTGGTTGATGCTAGAGATGTGCAGATGTTCATCTGCAACCACCATACGTCATTGGCACTCTTCCGTAGATTTTCGAGGAAGGAATTCCTCAAGCCAGTGGACACACGTTTTGCATCATATTTTATTTTGCTGGATAGGATGGCTGAGTTGCAGGAATCATTACAGTGCATGGTCATGACATCAGAGTGGTCTAGGTGGGATGGGTCGAAGACAGAGCAGGGGAAGAAGGTGAAAGCAATTGTGGTGAATGAAACATTTTGGATAGATGTGAGATATATCACATCCATAATATCTCCAATTTTCAGTGTGATAAAATATGGGGATTCTGAGAGCCCTAGCCTTGGTGAGATATACGAATGTATTGATAGTATGCTTGGCCAGATGAAGGCTCATTGTTCGAGCAAGGGACCCCACCTTGGAGTTCTACCATCACCATATTCAGCCTATCATTGAGCGGAGATGGGAGAAGTTGAACACTCCTTTACACATGGCTGCATATGCACTAAATCCGAAGTGGTATGTTGAGAGGCCTGGCAGAGTTCTCCCAGTAGATGATGAGGAGGTGAGGAAGGGTTTCTTGAAAGCCCTAAAAAATGTATAATGCAAAGGATGCTTCACGAGTCAGAACTGATTGGCTCAAGTTCGCTTATCTGGATGGCTACAAAAAATCATCAAAGATAGACAGGACCACATTGGCACATGAGAGTCCAGTTAGTTGGTGGCGATTGTATGGACATGCAGGATTGCTACGTACACTTGCTATTCGTCTTCTTTCTCAGGTTTCTAGTTCCTCTGCTTCTGAGAGGAATTGGTCAACATATGGGTGGATCCACTCTCTTAAGAGGAACAAACTTACCTCTAAGAGAGCAGAGAAACTTGTTGTTGTACATAGTGCCTTGCGTCTCATGGATCGCAAGACACCTACATACAAGGAGAGCCCAACATTGCGGTGGGATGTGGATCCTAAGGATGCAAGGTAGGTTGATGAAGATCAGGAGCAGCGAGGATTGGTTGATATCTCCTTTGCAGATGCAGATGACGTTGATACAAATACTCCTAGTGAGGAGGAGCGGTTTGCAATTGTTCCTTCGGAGGGCTCTGATAGTGATTTTTGAGTTGTACTTGTCACTTGTCATTTTGGTTATGTAATGTCATTTTGGTTATGAGACATGACATAATATTTCATAGCATATGTAATGTGGGTGTAGTTGTACTCTTCTCATGTTGATTATTGAAGAGTAAGACTAAGACTTGTTTTAAATTTTCAGCTTTACTATTTACTATTTAGTCTTTCATTGTCATGTTGAAGTTTTGAACATTGAATATAATATATATATATAGCATTTTGGGCCTTGGCTTATGTGATGAATAATTGGATTAATCATTAGTGGTTTCAATCTTCAAACTTTCAATTTTAAGTCTTAGGTTATTGAATTATTCTTTATTCATGTTATATTTGTAAAATTAATAAAATATATATATTTTTTATTAGCCGTCCCCTTGCCGTCCCCCCGCCGTCCCGAAATTTTCAAAAAAATTGACATCCCGAAAACCCGTCCCGACGTCCCACCGTCCCGGAGTCTTAGGTAACTATGCAAAATACACTTCCAAAATGGATCAAATGAGCCTCAGAAAACATTTGGGAAGTGTTTTTATTAGATTGGGATAAATAGAGTATCTATAAATTGACAATCTCTCTTGCAAGACCCATCGACAAATCAATCTCCCCGAGTGCACATCTTAAGCAATATACCGAAAGCAAAGCGGGGTTGGCTCGTGGTATTTTAGGAGATATGTCCATATGATTTTTGTTATACTTGTCCATTCATTCATACTACCTTCATACCTTGTATGATGTTTCCCTGAAACTCTAAAATATGGTTTAGTCTCGAAAACTCAAAACCTTGAAATCTAGCTAAGTCTAAAATCTGAAATGATAGGACCCTTCAAAACCTAGAATCTACATTAAAGCTCCTAGATGTTAGAAACCACTCTCAAATGTTTTGGAAGTACATACATAAAATATAGCTTAAAGTATAAGAAAGTAAATATCCATATCTAAATGTAAACTTATACCGGTACGAACTCACCAAGTACATGCGGAAAGTAGTATCCCAAAATTTGTCACAAACTCGCAAAAGTATTTTCAAAACATACTCATTTTCTTATTTTTAATGCAAGAACTCAACAAGTTTTCCAACTATGATACCATCTTTGCAAAATACTCGTGGAAGCTAAAATAAACATTTGTGAATAAAAATGATGCATGTTCAATGCAAAAACTTTGAATATTTTCAACAAAATAGTTTAAAAGATAGATAATTATTAGTAATGAAGCACCACTCAAATAAAATAAAGAGAGGAAGAGAGATGGTAGCATTGCGACATAAGAAAACTTGGGTGTTTACTACCACCATACAATTTTTTATTAACCTTCCTTCACCTACTATTCATAACAAATGGGCCTACACCATAGTTGTGGAAAAAGCACAATATCCCTCAGTAGGTGTCAAATCGTCCTTGGGCATTTATGTTTGTAATATGTGACCTAACATTTTGTAGTAAATCATTTGGGTTGATAAACAAGGTGAAGCTTGAATAAAGAAAAGTTGTTATGTTAGAAAAAGACTAAATTGTCCATGGTTGTGTACAAAGCATTATTATTTTTTGTTGTTATCGATCAACTAGGTGATTGGCGATGGTTGTCTCGACAACCGCACATATTGGCAATCATTGTACTTATGGCCAAGACTTGTACATTGATAGAGATATTCATGTGTATTCTCCCAAGAATTTTGTCTATTTCTAACTATTGGTAATGCAATCATTCTTCCATAAGTCTACTGTTGCTTTCAATTGTCTTATTTACATTTCCTTTTATACTAAAACTATAGTCTTGTTGTTATTTCAAGTCAACCTACATTTATGGCATAATTGCCTATATGATCTATGTCTTTGAGACGTAGGGATGTTGTGCCTAAAAAGAATGGACGCCCAAATAAATGTATGCACAAAGAATTTTATCTCACTAAGTATAACCAAGAACAAAAAAGGTGCTTATTGTACACTTTTTTTCTTGTGGACTATTGCAATACTATGAGTGCACACAACAAGAAACCCAAGATTTGTAGCTGACAACAGCCCAAGTTGAAGAAAATTTCAGTTTTAACAAACCTGTAAAAAGACACATTATAATCATGCACAAATACTTGGACCGTCATTAGCTCATTTAAATATCTAAGTGCAAAGCAATGAAAAGAATAATAGACAACATATCCTCCAACAATACAAGGACAAACTTCACCAAGAAGAAGAAGAAAAAGTGTCGTTATCATGGAAAACAACCACCAAGAAGGGTGTATAGGCTTGTCCATTGCAGTAATGGCTCCAAGAGGGCCACAATACAAGAAGCCCCGAAGGAAAGAGTAGAAGTTTGAAAATTTGCACTTAATGATTCTTGCATGGGGATCTTAGAGGAATCCAATAAATTGCCATCTCGAGAGATTGCCACTATAAGAGAGACATCTTTTGAAAAGAGATGTATGGTGCCTAGGACAATGGTGTCTCATGAAGAAGTTCCTAGTGCAGAAGTTCATAAAGCACACCGTGACCTAAACTCATGGAGCTGGCCAAGATCTACCCTTTCCAAAGGAAGAAAGTGTGGAACCAATGACCTAATGCTACAAGCAACAGTCGAGTCGAGAAATCAAGAGTCCCCTTACTTTGGGGAAGTCCTCAAACCGAGGAGGTGTGGTCTAACACCTTCTTCGATGAGGAGATATGTACTTTATGAGATAATAAAGGCATTGAAGGCTTGTTGATACGTAGTAAACAAGAGAAACTAACAGCTTTAGTGAAGAAGAGACCTTGCCATTACATATTACAGCAGGTGCCCTAAGTGTGGTTGGATTCTACTTTTCAAAGCACCACGTCACCAAAGGTCACACTACTAAGGAACTCGGGAGGTTCAATCTGAAGAATAAACTAAGGGCATAGATGTCGAGGCTCAAACTAAGAGGATTTCCGAAGGTCATATAGTATAGGAAAAGGATGCATCGAAGATAGGATTTTGACCTTCGAAAAGTATAAGTAGATTACCAAGGAGAATCCTACAATTCAAAGGGAGGGGAAAACACATAATCTTAAATACTTATAGAACAAAACTTGTTCAAGCCCACAACCAAGAAGGTCATCAAAACCAAAATTGGAACAAGACAAAAAGACAAGGATGGAAAGCCACAATCATCATGATCAACAAAAGCTACCTAAAATCTATAGTGAAGGAAAAGAGTATCTTATTCGGCATTCTCAAACCTGCATTACCGTTTCAAAGCCAATGGCCAAGATGATCAAGACTATTGGTTGAGGTCATTATCAAACACCTTGTGAAGAGTCACAATAAACTGGTACACAGAGCAACTGGAAGTACTTTCCACTTGCTTTATCACATGAAACAACTTCATGGAAGGATTTGAGGGGTTCAAGTTGTTGGAGAGGGCAATGAAATTGTAACTAAGATATGTAATACCCAGTAGAGGAAGACTGGGATTGTTTGCACATAAACCGATGACTCAAGGAGATGGGAAAGTTACACGAAAATCCAGTAGACAACCTCAAGAAGCAGTGGTTTACAGGACTACTTCCAAGGATACAAAGAAAGATGACTAGTCCCTCCCATGACCTATCAAGAAGCCTTCAATTGAGCAATAAAACTTGGAAACTGATGAGAAGACATCAACCAAGTCAAAGGCCTGCAGACGAACCCAAATTCAGAGAAGAATCGAGAAAGCACATGATGTGGGTGATGAAACAACTCAAGGAAGACAGTGGAAAAGAGGAAAAAGAAGTTTGGTCTATCAACTATCGAAGGGAAGAACATACCAACACAAATTGCCCAAATTACCAGGTAGCTGGTCACACAGTCAAAGACATAAGAAAACCAGGGTAATAACTACTACCATCCAAGGTTCTTCACCCACTACAATACAACTCCTTTTTGAAATAATCAAATAATGAATTGTTGTTAATAGAATATTTGAGAAAACACATGATGTGGGTGATGAAACAAATAAAGGAAGACAATGGAAAAGAGGAAAAAGAAGTTTGGTGTACCAACTGTCAAACAGAAGAACATAGGAACACAAATTGTCCAAATTACCAAGCAGCAGGTCACACAATCAAAGACAAGAAAACTTGGGTAGTAACTACCACCATACAAGGTCCTTCACCCACCGCAATACAACTCCTTTTGAAATAATCAAATAATGAATTGTTGTGATATATCTCTTAGGATGGTCATTACCTTGTATAGATAGGTATCACTTGACTAACGTTTCTTAACCTTGTTTGGCCTACTATTCATAATAGGTAGGCCTACCCCCGGGCCTACACCATAGTCGGGAAGAAGCACAATATCCCTTCTAGATTGTCCCTATGCATTTACTTTTGTAATATATGGCCTAACAATTTGTGATAAATCGTCTACATTGATAAGCAAAGTGAAGTTTGAATAAAACAAAGTTATTATGTTAGAAAAAAACTAAGTTGTGCATGGTTGTGTACGGAACATTATTTTTTTGTTCGTGATCACCAATTGGGTGGTTGGCAATGGTTAGCTCAACCAGTTGTAATGTCCCCATTCCTTCACCAAGGGCCTAACGGCCATTTTTCAATCTTAGCCTTGGTCATACCCGAGGGGCTAATGACACTAGAGGCTATTGGGTATGGATGTCTGATTACCACCTTGTTTTATGTTATATTTTATCGTTGACATTAGTATTGGGCAACTTGGTGGGAATTATTGTTATATTTTGTCGTTGAGGGGGATTCGAGCACTTTATTATTCTATTTCTTCGTTGGGGTCACTTAAGTCACTTTTGGCGCCTAGGGGGAAAAAGTAACTTAAGTTACTTTATGTTCATGTGGGGTTTCCCCTAAGGGGTCTATTAGGGTTTTTTGGGTCCTTCACGCATTGGAAGGTTATAAAATGTGGTGTTGGGGAGAAGAAGAGGTCATTCATACACACACATCTTTGATATTTGAGTAACTGCTTTTTGCACTTCTCTTTGCTTGTGGAGTAAGATCCCACAAGAACCCTAGCTTTAGTAGTGAGAGATCCACTCCTAGCTAGTAGAGCACTCTTCGGTGGTGAAAGATCCACCCTAGTGAAATGTCCCGCTTCTTAGGATAATCATGATGAAGACCCTTAGCCTATTTTGTCTACCCGACTAAGGAAAGAAAATAAGGGTGACTTAAATTTTAATATTTTATTATAAAGTGCAAAATAAAAATAAAATAAAACATTAGATGCACTTATAATAATTTATTAGTGACTTAAAAATAGAAAAAGTAAATAAAAAGGTAAAAGCACTTAGCAAGAATGTATTTCTCATGGAAAAGTGTGACTAGCTTAGGGAGCAAAAGTTAGTGATTAAAAAGGGCAACATAAGGAAAAAGCATATGGGCCAAATGATTATTTCTAAGCAAATGCGACTTGCTTTAGGAAAAGAAATGGAGGGAAAAAGGCATTTAATGAAGAAAAAGGTGATTGGCTTTCATCAATGGCCATTTTGGGTCACAAACACTATTTAGGCAAGTCGACTTGCCTTATGGAAAACACTTGATTATTTTCTCTCATATATGATTTTGTATGAAGCTTCATGGATGTCTATTTTATTTCTAAACACAAAACCCTTTAGAAATACCCTCTTGAGAACGAAAAACCCTCCAAGAGTTTGTGAGAATTCTCTACACAAGGGTTTCCAATGGGCTTTAGCGAATTAGCAAGTATTTACTATTTATTTCCAGCAGTTGATTGGAGAAGGTTTGCAGATTTTTGTACAAGAGTTTATGGGAAAGATTGCAGCAGTGATTTTCTTATTTATCCTAGATGGAGTGACCCACTTCTTAGCAAATCTGAGTTGTTTTGAAGGTACTTCAGATCTGTTTTGTGTTGTTACATCTATATCTAATTTTTGTAAATCAAAGTAGCTTGTTTTCAGCATTTCTGGATGATTAAAAGTGTCATTTTCAATCATATTCAAAGGCAGCGTATCTGCAGATTTTCATTAATTATTTCATCCTTGTTTGCAATAGAAAGTTGTATATTCTTTCATACTTTGGCTTTATAAAATCAGTATATCAGATTGGAGAGGAAAGATATAAATATAATGGCTGATTTGTGTGGGTTCTCCACTTAACCCTAGTCGCATTTTTCAAGCATAATTCAGATCTGCATTAATAATATTTGCTATAACTTTTATAAATCTGTTTTGGTGATTTGGATTTGCCTAAAATCCAATTTAGGTTAAAAGTGTCTCATTTGGGGAGCAATACAGCTGGTATCGAGCGCGAAATCATCCCAACCTATGAGAAAAAAGAAGCAGAAATCAGATCTGAATGCAATCAGCAAAAAGCCATATAGTCTATCAAAGGACCACTCCAAAGAAGGTAACTATGGAAGAGCATGATCAAAGGGCTCCTCCCAATGATGCTCTTAGCTACATGCATGAAGTCATCACTAGAAGTCGAGAGAGTTGCAACAAACTATGAGGGAGAATCAAAGAGAAATGTGTGATGCATTTACTAGCTCTATTCGAGACTTGGCCAAGATTCTACAAGGGAACAATGCATCTATCAACCAAGGAGCAACCAACAATGGAGAAGGAAGCTCAACAGGACCGGTTAGGACTTCTTCCAAGCCTACACATCAGATTTTCAAAGCTAAGTTTCTCCAAAGAGAGGAACCAATTGAAGAAGCCCAAAATGATGTTGATGATGTGGAAGCATGGGGTGATGAGTATGTACAACTTAGTTTCAGAGTAAGAGAGATGCTATCCTTCAGAGACTTCTGTCAGGTGAAGAATAGCAAAAGTTCAGGGAGAAGTAGAAGAGTTCACCAAGAGTCACCAAGGAGAGACATTCAACAAAGGTTGGGTAAGGTAACTCTTCCTTCATTTGATGGTACAGATAAGTGTTCTACTAGGGCTTGGTTACAAAAACTAGATACATATCTCTCTTTGAACCCTATGTATGAAGAAGAGGCACTTAAGTTTGCAACCTTGCATTTGGATGGAGTTGCACATGAGTGGTGGTACCATGGCATCATCACCCAAGGGCATGGCTCTATCACCACCCTTGAAGAATTTAGCACATGTTTGACAAAAAGATTTGACAGGATGGATCCGGATTTGCATTTCAGGGAGCTAGCCCAACTCAAGCAAGAAAAACAATAGAAAAGTATATTTTTATTTTCAAAGAATTGTAGTGATGGTACATGAAGGCTTGTTTTATTGTTTGTTGAAGGGTTAGGAGAACCATTAAAGGGCCTTGTTAAAGCCTTTAATCCTCCATCTCTTCAAGGTGCCATTAAGAAATCATTGGACTTAGAAAGTTCAATCCCAAAAGGAATAAATATGCAGTTTGGGCAGCAGCAAACAGCGCCTTTGGGGCAAAAAAAGAGCACATTTGAGCAACCAATAACACCTCAAAATGATAAGCAAGGGGCAACAATTAGTGGACAGAAAGGAAAGGCACAAGAATGGGAAAGAAACAAGTTTGAAATGGAAACAAGGAATGAGTTGAGGAAGAAATTATGCTTTGATTGTAAAGACCCATGGACGCCCAACCATCATTACAAAGGTAAGGGATCTATCCATTATATTGAAGTTGTTTCAAATAATGATGAGGATGAAGATGATGTTGATCCAAAAGATCGAGCAAAATAAAGTGAGTTGATTGTCACAGTGTGCTACACTAGCTACATTGACGGTGTTGCCTAGCTTTTATGTTTTCCATGTGAAAGGTGATCTTCTCGGGCAAAGGATCACCATATTGATTGATAGTGGAGCAACACACAACTTCATTGATGAAGATTTGGTTGCTAAACTGGGTTTGCAAGAAGAAGAATTTCAATGATTCAATGTGATTGTGGCGGATGGACATTCAATTACATGCACCAAAAAGAATCCTCAACTCCAATTCACCATGAGAGTTCATGAGGTAAGTGATGAGTTCTATGTTGTTGGCATTAATGGTATGTATTTAGTACTTGGTGTATAATGGCTTCAATCCATAGATGAATTCAATCGAAACTACCAAAACATGGAGCTGAAATTCAAAGTGCAAGGAAAGGAAAAAGTTTCGCAAGGTATGAGGAAGGGAGTTCCTCCAAGAATGGCAGCCAATAGCATGATTGGAGTCTTCCAAGAGGGGCAAATTTCACAAGAGGTGATTGGTGAAGAAAGAGGCATAACATTGCAGCAACTAGATTGATGATGAAATTCAGCCTTTTATGGATCATGGTGACTTCATGAGGTATGATACAAGCAAATTAATGTCATATATGCTGCATATTCAGTTTTTTTTTAAAAGAGTGATGATCTAGATGATAAAATCTACAATTTGCATTATGTAAAGCCTTGGGTGCAACCATGTATTTATGAGCATCTTGTGAATGACAAGTGGTGGCAAGTTTTAGCTCATCTAACAGGTACAAGTGTCAGGATCCTTAGACACTTCAGCATGTTTTGTCTATTGTGCATGGCACTTAGACAAAAGAGTTCAGAATTGCTTGAGGGCAAGCAATCTTGGGAAGGGAGGACTGAAATGTCCCACTTCCTAGGATAATCATGACGAAGACCCTTAGCCTATTTTGTCTACCCGACGGCTAAGGAATGAAAATAAGGGTGACTTAAGTTCTAATATTTTATTATAAAGTGCAAAATAAAAATAAAATAAAATAAAACATTAGATGCACTTATAATAATTTATTAGTGACTTAAAAATAGAAAAAACAAATAAAAAGGTAAAAGCACTTAGCAAAAATGTATTTCTCATGGAAAAGTGCGACTTGCTTAGGGAGCAAAAGTTAGTGATTAAAAAGGGCAACATAAGGAAAAAGCATATGGGCCAAATGATTATTTCTAGGCAAATGCGACTTGCTCTAGGAAAGAGAAATGGAGGGAAAAAGACATTTAATGAAGAAAAAGGTGATTGGCTTTCATGAGTGGCCATTTTGGGTCACAAACACTATTTAGGCAAGTCGACTTGCCTTATGGAGACACTTGATTATTTCTCTCATATCTGATTTTGTATGAAGCTTCATGCTTGTCTATTTTATTTCTAAAGACGAAACCCTTTAGAAATACCCTCTTGAGGACGAAAACCCTCCAAGAGTTTGTGAGGATTCTCTACACAAGGGTTTCCATTGTGCTTCAGTGGATTAGCAAGTATTTACTATTTATTTCCAGCAGTTGATTGGAGAAGGTTTGCAGATTTTTGTACAAGGGTTTATGGGAAAGATTGCAATAGTGATTTTCTTATTTATCTTAGGTGGAGTGACCCACTTTCTTAGCAAATCTAAGTTGTTTTGAAGGTACTTCAGATTTGTTTTATGTTGTTACATCTATATCTGATTTTTGTAAATCAAAGCAGCCTGTTTTCAGCATTTTTGGATGATTAAAAGTGTCATTTTCAGTCATATTCAAAGGCAGCATATCTGCAGATTTTCATTAATTATTTCAGCCTTGTTTGCAATAGAAATCTATATATTCTTTCATAGTTTGGTTTTATAAAATCAATATATCAGATTGGAGAGGAAAGATATAAATATAATGGTTGATTTGTCTGGGTTCTCCACTCAACCCTAGTCGTATTTTTCAAGCATAATTCAGATCTGGATTAATAATATTTGCCATAACTTTTATAAATTTGTTTTGGTGATTTAGATTTGCCTAAAATCCAACTTGGCTTCAAAGTGTCCCATTTGGGGACATTACACCTAGTTTGCTAATTAAGAGGCCATTCAGAGCAGATTTTCAAACAAATTCTTCACGGTTTTTAGGCAGGGTTTTCAGAGGTTGGGGAAGATCATTTGCCCATATATTTCAGCCATTTGCATTTCATATTTTTCCCAACGCTTAGGGAAAGTTTGGTGCAATTTTGGAGGAGTTTTATTGCCACTTTGTCTAGTACCCCGAGGTACAAGGCATTCAGGGTCAGAGGAGTTCTGCAAGGTCAGCAAGTAGTGGTGCTCATTGACAGTGGGGCTACCCACAACTTTATTGATGCGTCGTTGGTTGAGAGACGGGGTTTGCAGACAGAGGATTTTGAGGGCTTCAACGTGGTTGTAGCCAATGGTTACAACGAGTCCCACAACTGAGCATTACGATGGGTAACTATACAGTTACCAATGACTTTTATATTGTTGGTATCGGAGAGACCAACCTTGTATTGGGAGTGCAGTGGCTCCAATCTCTTGGAGAGTTTCGGACTAACTTTCAGACTATGGAGCTGAAGTTTAGGTCCGAAGGGAGGAATGTGATCTTGAGGGGATTATCTATGATGCACCCAGGGTGGTCACAACCAAACGGATCGAGAAGATTTACAGGCACAACGGGGTGGATTGGGCAGTACAGTGCTTGGTTACAACCAAGAAGTCAAAGGACAGTCGACTAGAGTACCACGTAGATGTCCAGGGCCTACTGGACAAACATAGTGCAGTTTTTGGTGATATACCTCCAGGTGTGCCTCTAGACAGGGGATTTGAGCATGTGATTGAGCTTGAGGACAACAAGCCGGTGGTTACTACTCCTTACCGTCATCCCAAACGGTTTAAGGACGAGATCGAGAGGACTATACATGAGCTCATAGAGATGGGGCATATTAGACCTAGTTCTAGTCCTTTTGCTTCTTCAGTAGTATTGGTGAAGAAGGACGGAACCATGCGGATGTGCATAGATTACCATGCATTGAACAAGAAGACAATAAAAAATAAGTATCCAGTGCCACACATTGATGAGTTATTAGATGAGCTACAGGGGGCAATCTATTTTTCTAAAATAGATTTGCGATTTGGATATCACCAGATCAAGATCAGAGAGAAGAATGTGCATAAGACGGCTTTCAGATGCCATTGTGGTCAGTTTGAGTTTCTAGTGATGCCATTCGGTTTGTCTAATGCACCGCCACTTTTCAGTCTTGTATGAACCATGTGTTCAACCACCATTTGCGGAAGTTTGTATTGGTCTTCTTCGACGACATATTGGTCTACAATAGGACTTGGGAGGATCACATTAGACATCTTGATGAGGTGTTGGGTATGTTGGAAGCTAACTCGCTATACGCGAAAGCTTCTAAGTGTGAGTTTGGTATGACAAAGTTATTGTATTTGGGATATGTGATTGGTGGAGGTGTAGTCAAGGTTGACAAGGAAAAGATTCAAGCGATATTGGATTGGCCACCACCTAGGACATTGACACATTTGAGAGGGTTCTTGGGGCTATGCACATACTACAGGAGGTTTGTGAAGAACTTATCTCGCTTGATTGCACCATTGACATGATTTGACCAAGAAGGGGGCTTTTGCTTGGTCGAATCAACACAACAGGTTTTGATCACCTTAAGGGGGTGATGAGTTCATGTCTCATTCTTGCATTGCCAGATTTCTCTCGTCCATTCATACTTGAATGTGATGCATCAGGTGAGGGTATTGATCAGTTCTTATGCAAGATAGGCACCCCATTGCCTACAAGAGTCAAAAATTGAGCCCTGTGGAGAGGGGGTACTCAATTTACGACAAAGAGATGTTGGCCATTATGCATGCTTTGGCCAAATTTAGACAATACTAGTGGGCAGCAAATTTGTGGTTCGTACGGATCACAACAGTTTGAGGTTCTTCCTGGGCAGAAGGATCTCAACGACCGCCAACAAAGATGGGTGAATAAGGTGCAAACATATGACTTCGACATAGAGTACACCAAAGGTAAGAATAATGTTGTTGTTGATGCATTATCTAGGAGGCCTCACCTTACTTTTATGCTTAGTTCTATGTCTGAGATTTCAGCAAATTGGAAGGCTCACATACTTGTTGAGTATTCCAAAAATCAGTTTGCATGTGAGATCATGGATGGCATTATACAAGATGATAGATACAGGATCTTGGATGACCTCATATACTACAAGGATAGGATTTTCCTTGTACTAGAATCCAAGATGAAAGAGAAGATCCTTCGAGCAGTGCATGATACACCCCTAGTGGGACATCCTGGGTATTTCAAGACCTACAGGTACATCAGGGAGAGATTTGCATGGAAGGGGTTGAAGGATGACATCCTTAATCATATTAGAGAGTGTGTGGTTTGCCAAAGAAACCAAAGCCGAGCATTCTTTTCCAGCAAGACTACTACAACCTCTTCCTATTCCAAAGCAGAAGTGGGAGAGCATATCCATGGATTTTATCACAGGGCTTCCCTCAGTACACGGGCATGATTGTATATATGTGGTGGTTGATAGGTTAACCAAGTATGCCCATTTCTTTTCTATGCCTAAGGGGCATAAGGCACCACAGGTGGCTCAGATATTCTATACAAGTATTTTTAGGCTTCATGGTTTGCCTAAAAACATTGTCAGTGACAAGGACAAAATCTTTATGAGCACTTTTTGGTAGGATATTTTCAGACTTGCAGGTACGGAATTGACTCCTGGCACTAGTTATCATCCACAGACGGACGGCAGATAAAGATAGTCAATAAGTGGATAGAGGGCTATTTGCATAGCTATGTGACAGACATCAGCGTGCATGGATTAGATGGTTACACATGGGTGAGTATTGCTACAATACCACCTACCAGATGAGCATTGACATGACTCCTTTCCAAGCATTATACGGGTATGATGCTACATCATTCGCAAATTTAGTATTGTCAGATAACCAAGCTCCCAAAGCTCGCGATTGGTTACAGGAGAACCAAGATATTTTGAAGGCCCTCAAGGAGAACCTCCAAAAAGCACAAAATCAACAAGATTTATGCAAATAGGCACAGGGTAGAGAGGTCTTTTGAGGTGGGAGATTTAGTCTTCCTACATTTGCAGCCCTACAGGCAATCCTCACTTAAGCAGAGCGGGGTAGAGAAGTTGAAACCGCGGTTCTATGGACCCTACAGGATAACACGAAGGGTTGGGGCAGTCGCATATGAGCTGGAGCTTCCCGAACACAACAAGATACACAATGTTTTTCATGTTTCGTGCCTCAAAAAGGCACTAGGGCAACATATTGTGCCTTCTACAGATTTACCACCACTAGAAGATGAGGGAAGCTAGTCTTGGAACCTGAATCTATCATTGAGGTGCGACAAAGGAAGCTCAAGAACAGGTGATCACAAAGTACTTAGTGCGGTGGAGAGACTTGCCACTTGAGGATGCTACTTGGGAGGGAGAGAAGATTTTATAGCATCCTAGTTTGCATTTGCTTGGGGACAAGAAAATTTCGGGAAGGGAGGACTGTAATGTCCCCATTCCTTCACTAAGGGCCTAACGGCCATTTTTCAGTCTTAGCCTTGGTCATACCCGAGGGGCTAACGACGCTGGAGGCTATTGGGTATGGATGTCCGATTACCACCTTGCTTTATGTTATATTTTATCGTTGACATTAGTATTGGGCAACTTGGTGGGAATTATTGTTATATTTTGTCATTGAGGGGGACTCATGGTACTTTATTATTCTATTTCTTCGTTGGGGTCACTTAAGTCACTTTTGGCACCTAGGGGGAAAAAGTAACTTAAGTTACTTTATGTTCATGTGGGGTTTCCCCTAAGGGGTCGATTAGGGTTTTTGGGCCCTTTGTTGCATTGGAAGGTTATAAAAGGTGGTGTTGGGGAGAAGAAGAGGTCATTCATACACACACATCTTTTGATATTGGAGCAATTGTTGTTTGCACTTCTCTTTGCTTGTGGAGTAAGATCCCACAGGAACCCTAGCTTCGGTGGTGAGAGATCCACTCCTAGCTAGCAGAGCACTCTTCGGTGGTGAAAGATCCACCCTAGTTTGCTAATTTGGAGGCCATTCAAAGCAGATTTTTCAGAAGATTCTTCAGGGTTTTCAGGCAAGGTTTTCAAAGGCTGATTTTAGAGGTTGAGGAAGATCATTTGCCCATATATTTCAGCCATTTGCATTTTATATTTTTCCCAACGCTTAGGGAAAGTTTGGAGCAACTTTTGGAGGAGTTTTGGAGGATTTCCAGCCCCTTTCATAGGGTGATGTCAGCCCTAGGAGATTGCAGTTGGTATTTCTAGGGTTTCCAGTGCCCATTTTCAGATTTGGAGGTTGGGATCATTTCTATATATGTTGTAGATGTTATTTCCAGAAAATCATATTTTTATCAGTTGTATTCAGGTAGTTATGAATTTTTAAAATATTTCAGCAGTTTAGGGCATTCTGAAATTTACTGGCAGTTATCTATTATTCAGAAAAAATAAATAAAAATTCTAGTGTTTGTTATCATATCAGCAATCTCTCTATAAAATTTCGTGTGATTTGGACAAGTGGTTTGCAAGTTATCTTTATTTTTCAGTTCGCTGCCCTATTTGGGGTTTTATTCCAGAAAAATCAGAATATCATTTGCTGCAATTTTTTATTAATTTGTCAAGTTATAAGTTATATCCCACAAGGGATATTTCATCGATACACTTATCGATGATCGTTGGATTTATGGTTAGGACTTGTACATTGACAAAGATACTCATGTGCATTATCCCAAGACTTTATTCTATTGCTAATTCTTGGTAATACAATCATTGTTCTGTATATCTATTGTTGCTTTGCATTGTTTCTTTACATTGCCTTTTTATACCACAACAATTGTCTTGTTATTGTTATTTCAAGTCAACTTACGCTTACGTCATCATTGCCTTTATGATCTAAGTCTTTGAGACACAAGGGTGTCCTATTTGAAAAGAATGGAGGACGGCCAAATAATTGTATGGACAGAGAGTTTGATTGTACCGAGTAGAACCAAGAACCAAAAACACCTTATGGTGGACATTTTTTCTTGTAGAATATTGCAATAATATGAGAGTACGTATGAACCCAAGATTTGTAGGTGATAGCAACCCAAGTTAATAAGAGTTTCGTGTTAGCAAACTTATTAAAATATAAGATTTAGCATTAAGTTAATATTAGTTAAACTCATTAAATATTAGCTAATAACTAGTTTAAACTACTTCAAACGTTTTGTAGCCATCTTTCAAATAATAAAATGATGAACACAACGATAATGTGTGCATTCCGTTTTCTCTTCATTTCTTCCTTGTGCATGTTTGACAACATTGATATTAGAGCGAATCCTACTTGAAGGGGTCTGCAAATCAAGGAAAAAGAGAATGAAAGAGGTCAAGAATATCTCTGTCTGCATTTAAGTCACAATTTTTTAAAGCAACATTCGCAAATTCATGGGCTATAAAAGGTTAAAATCTAAACCTTTAAACACGATCAGTTGTACAATCGAGGATGAGTTTTACAATCACTACCATACAAAATGACAATCGTGAACTTGGTCAAGGGAAAAACAAAGAAGAAAAGAAAATTGTGAGTTACATCAAGGGACAGCTTTCAAAAGGACATGCACTACAATCGCAAAAAGGAAAGGTTTTTAGACGTTCGAAAGCTCACAAAACACAACAGCACTTAAAGCTAGCATATCGGTACGGCAGGGGGGGCCTCGAAACCAAGACGCAATGTACCAAGTGCACGGCGTTCGCCAGATACGTGGGTGGGAGCGTGCGGTATGTTCGATACCCTACGGATACGGTTGGGTACGCCCGCAAATGTACCTAGCCGTATCTAGGGGTACTGACGTGCCCGCCCGCCCCCACCCACATATCGTAACCAAAAACGGATTTTTTTACATTTTTAAAGGCATTTAATAATAAAAAGTATAAGTTTCTTTTATTTAAAACCCTAAAAGTTAACTAGAAACAATAAAACAAAAGTAAAACACAAAAACAAAACATAAAGCAAAGAAACTTACCTCTCCTTCCTCATTTCATCTTTGGCTCTCTAAAATTTCATTTTGCTTGTCTAGGGTTTGATACTTCAACAAAAAGCATTGCAAGTATTTTCCTAAGCTGGTAGGAGTGTGAGGAGCTGCAAAGGAGGAGGATTTGTGGTTTATTAAGTGAAGGTAAGGTTTTATTTAACTTCTAAGTTTGTTTCTCTTTTTTTTTGTTATTTAATCTTTCACACACTTCATGTTTTTGCTTATGTTCATTATTTTATTTTTTCCCAATTGAAATTTTTATTTTTAAACCGTTTTTTCTTTTTAATTTTTGAAATTTTCAATACATGTTATCATGTTATGCCCTAGGGCAAAGAGTTTAACTTTTAAGTTTTATTTTTAAATTTTAGCCATTGTTTTCTTTGCTTATGTTGTGGTTTTGAACAATGTAGATACTTCTACAATGGTAAAAAGTTCCACCTCTTCTAGGCAATCTTTGATCAAGGAATTTGACCCAAATTCGCAATTATGGAGGCATGTAACAATACTTGAACAACTTCCAGGTGGTGGGTGTTTTGTTTGGAAATGCAACGAGTGTGAATCAATATGCAAAGGCTCTTATAGTCGGGTAAAAGCCACTTGGGTGCAATACCGGGTGAAAAGGATTCATCTATCAATGGGTGAAACAGCTGTAAAAGTATCGATCTATGCATATTTGTCACATGCCAAATTTTCCCAAAAAAGACAAAAATCAACTATCAAGAGTGGAATTTGAAACATTTCTTCTTTTATCCTTTGGTGGGAATTGACATTTGGAGCCTTTGCACCTAGTTCAATTGCACATATGATTGCATAAATATACCTCTTGGTATCATGCATTGGCAATCAAGAGTTGAATCTAGTTCATTCTATAGTTGTGGGATGAATGAGTGGTTGAGTGCAATAGTGAAGCACGTTGTTTGAGCAATTTTTCTCGAGAAAGGCAAGCTTGTGAAGCTTTAAAGGAGTTATAGTGAATGCCGCAATGTTCTTGAAGGTTCAATTTTAGCAATTGCTTGTAAATCTTGCCCGATGATAGGGGAGATGAGAAGGCGCAACCCCCTCTTATGGATTTTCCCACATTGGATTTCTCTAGGGTAAATTATTGTGATGATTCACACTTTCATGTTTGTTTCAGTTTTTACTTGCTCACTTTCATTCTATCCAATGTGCTTCGTAAATTTGGGCATATAAGTAAAGCATTATAAATAACTTGTTTAATTCATTGCAAACATAGTTCTTGTTTACAATAGCAAGTAAAAGTAGAATTCACTCAAACACGAGTTAAGGAATCAGCCTACTTCTTTACTACACCATTGATTTTTGGATTGGAAGAGTCGCACATTATCGTAGCATAAATGGGGTACGAAATCTGATTTATAGCATTGTAGGCATGTATTTGTGCATGTGCACATTGTAAATTGAATGAAAGATGTAGATGGAAGCCCATTGCTGTAAATAACATTGATCTTCAGTCTTATATATATATATATAGATTCAGTAGCATATTGCATTCGATTAGCACATAAGTGTATTTAAATTTGTGTTTAAGAATTACACAGAAGATCTGAGTCAATTATGGATCAACCGAGCAAACATGCATGTTACAATTCTCGATGATTTTTGCAAGGGCCCATTGAACATATCTGTGCAGAAACAAGTCGTCAAACCAATGCAGATATTCTCAATCTACATTCCAAGAATGTGTAATGTCCCACAACTTCAATTTTCAGCGGTTGGTAATCTGTTTATTCATACTTGACATATTCTGCACCATTCTAATGTATCTATTTTCCACCGATACAAGTGACAAATTTTATGGTGTCTGATTTTAATTGACAAATCGAGCAGCCACAAATCCTTCTCATATCACTGTTTTTTCAAGTGAGTGATAGAGATATTACACTGGAATGAACACACCTCAACTAGTGGAATGTTGATGTATTATCCCCTTCCTACCAAAGACCCTTAGCCTATTTTGTCTACCCGATAGCTAAGGGATGCAAATAAGGGTGACTTAAGTTATAATATTTTATTATAAAGTGCAAAATAAAAATAAAATAAAATAAACATTATATGCACTTATAATAAATTATTAGTGACTTAAAAATAGAAAAAGACAACATTAAGTGAAAAGCATTTGGGCCAAATTGATTTATTCTAGGAAAGTGCGACTTGCACTAGGAAGCAAAAGTAAATGGGAAAAAGGCAAAAGTATTTAGAAAGAATAAAATACCCAAGGAAAAATGTGACTTGCCTAGAGAGGAAAAGTAGGTGGTGAAAAGCATTTAATATGAGAAAAATCTGATTGGTCATGGAAGGTGGCTATTTGGGTCACAAGGCTATATATGCAAGTGGACTTGCCTTAGTCTCACACACTTGAATATTTCTCTCATATTTCTGATTTTGTATGCTGAGCCTAGTGCTTGCTTCAGAATTTCTCTAAGGACGAAAACCCTTAGAGTTGCCTTCTTGAGGACAAAAACCCTCTTGAGGTTGAGGAGAAGAATGAAACCTCTTCTTCTTGTTTCTTTTTCCAGCAGTGTTTCAGAGTGTTTAAGCTGATTTTCAGAAGGGTTTGGAGAGGGAAAGGTGTGGCTGAGTTTTCCTTTTATACCCAGCTGGAGCGACCCACTTGGAGGCTTGTTTGAGGGTGTTGGAGATGAATAAAAGTCAGATCTGGTTGCTGCTATCTATTCTGATTTTTAGCCAGCTGTAACATCATTTTTAGAGTGGTTTTTGGTTCCTAAAATTGTCATTTCCAGCTAGTTCTGAAGAAAGGGTTTGCAGCAATAAAAATAAATAAAATCAGCCTTGTTTGGAGCTCATAACTGGTACTTTCATTCTGCAGATTTAATAAATTTATTTCAGCCTTGTTTGCATCAGAAATCTGCATGTTCTTTCATATTTTGGCTTAATAAAATTGGTAGATCAGATTGGAGTGGAGAAATTATAATTTATTGGCTGATTTGTATGAGTTTCTTGCTATGCCCTAGTCGCATTTTCTAGAAGAAAATACAGATCTGCAGAGTTTGATTTGATCTATGTTTTATAAATTTACATTTTGGGTTTGGGTTTGCTAAAAATCCACTTGGGGTCAAATAGTGTCCATTTGGGGACATTACAGTTGAATAATCCTAAAGTGTCCAAGCCATCTTCAAAGCCTTTCCATCTTCCTTTTATTCCATACCAACAATAAGTTATTATTGTTTGTTAAAGAGTGAAACGTGGTCATGCGAACCATTACAAATAAGTTAAACTATATATAGTGCATAGGAATGATTCACTTAGGATCATTTGATTTGCAATCCTCAAAAGCATATTCATGTAAGATTTCAAACAAACATTTTCAAGCTATCCCATATATTTTTAACATATTACACTTCCAAAAGTTGTTTGGATCACCCCATGGTCACATATGTCAGAACTCCTCGAAAGCTCAATTACTTTAGTTGAAAAACCTAAAAACATTGACAAATGGCCTTCTGACTTAGGGGAAAGCACCAAAAGTCCTTATCAAGAAGAACCAATACTCCTTTTAGGGTGAAGCCATCTTTTCACAAAAGGAGACCAAAAAAACCCACATAAATTTAAATGAGGGCCCAACCATATTATATATCAGCTCCCGAAAATATATAGGGCCGACTAACTACAGATCTAACTAGATGGGGCCATCTATCTATTTATATAATTGAGACCTGGCAAGAAAAATGCAAGTACCCCCATATGCTATATCTATACGGTGCCACTATATATCTATTTGGATCCTCTATATGAGGACACCACCAATAGAAAGAGGATTTAGAGGTAGTTTACCTTTGACATAATTACCAGGTCTATACTTAGAGACCAATATAAAGTCCAAATAAGCTAAATGACAAGAATATGTCTCAATTTTGTTGCAAATCACCAAAGAAGTCTTGCATCCAAACGGTCCATAGCCACCTCAACACCATTGTGCAGAGGTAAGTTGGAGAATCAAGCACGACGGTAAAGTGGTTGTTAGTTCATGTTCTAAGAAAACAGAAAATTGGACTCAAAACGGGTTGTAAATATGTCTTGAAACACAGGATTTTACAAGAAACAAAGCTTTTAAACCATCAGAAACTTTTGAAACTGGTTGGACCATCTTCCAAAAGCATCATTCTCTGAAGGATCTTGCAATAGCTACTAGATGGCCCCCATTAAACTATAGAAATCCTACTCATGACTGTTGCGGAATTAAAAAAACAGTAAACCAATAAATTAGGTTGCCTTTTTACATGGATTTTTGAACTTCTGCAATAGTATTTTTCCTACATCCTGGGTATCACAAATCATGTTTGTTTATGAGCCTCTATGACACTTGTAACCATATTCTGTAAGCATTCAGTCTTAGTCTTATCTCTGACAGAGATTGACTCTTGAATTTTGTATGAATGCGAGTATCTATCCTTAACAAAATAAGCTTTGTATCCTCTCATTCACTCAGAAAAGCATGCCTGATTTTTTTCATACTATCAAAAAGATTGTAGAGCATCAACTCATCCTGCACCAAGAAATTCAATGAAAGAAAACATTTTTCAAATTGAGATGAAAACATTGTCTTAATGATCAGCTGCTAGAGCCTAGCAAATAAATATTTAGGGACATAAAAATTTACTTTAGCCTAAAAATAGCATTAGTAAGTAGCCCGCAGAAAGTACTAAAGCCTGGCAATATTGTTTAGATGTCTGAAGAATTAAGTAGAATTCAAGATCCATCCTTGGCAACAGCAAGAGTATCAGATGTAAGAAATTGAAGATTAGAGTCATCTGATATGAAATGCAACTTTAAACTTTTATAATGCTATGCGAATCATTAATCAAGCACAATATTGAATTCTCTAGCCTTGTTACACAGAAGGTTTTTGGAAAATATTATAAAAACGGATAAAAAATCATTATGAGTAGGGCATAATTACAGGGGACCAATTTGTGGTTTGCATATGACCTATTCCTAAATACAGACAAAAGAGAAAGGAAGGTGACAAAGTAGAAATAATCAGATCTTCCAGCAAATAGCTGGATAAACAAACTACAGTATGTCTGCAGACACCCTCTTAATCACAGAATGTTTCTCGAATGAAGAAAGCTAAAATCTGAGCCATTTTTTCCTGCATTTTCAGATAATCCTGAAAAGGAAATTTTAAGCAGCAAGATAGAGAGCAACGAAGATGCTACCTTTACACGGTAACCACGTTCCAGGAGCCGCTTTACCATTTCTGCTTTCCTTTCAAGGTCCTTCTGCTCCTGAAGTCACCCTTCATTTCAGAATCAAACCAATCTTGAAAAACTTAAAGTTAATATATCTCTAAAGCTATAGCTGCGGGCATGATTAACTCAGATAGTATTTTCATGGAAAAGCCAACAAAGGTGTATAGTAGATGCTCACAAAATCTTAAAGAAAGAAGAAAAGAGAATTGACTCATGTTCATGGACGACTAAAATAAGTCAATAGTCTCAAAACTACATCCTACAACAATTTCAAAAACAGAGTTCCTAAAGAACCTTCTACAACAAAAAAACAAATAAATAATACACAAGAAAGGTTTCCAAGAAATTTTGAAAATGTAAACCCTAAAAGAAGTTAACCTCGGCAGAATTATAAGAGACCATAGCATTCGCTACAAGGGTACAGTCCCTATGATATACAACAAAGTGAAATGAACCAAGGTCACAGAAGAGAGAGATTGGACAAAGCCCTGATCTTCATCTGCAGCAGAAAGGAATCAGTAATGCTACCAACCACTATAATGTCACCTAGGGAGTAGCCTGGTAGAAAAGCAGCCAAAGGAGCTATCATGCGAGGCAAAGGACTCCATGGGGAAAGAGAAGATGAAGAAACTCTCCCAACATCGGTATAAATGTCCTACTGAGAGTGGTGAAAAGCTAGTTATATATCTTGTTGGCGCTGAAAGCACCATACATTGCAATCCCGAATTGTCGGATTTCCTCGGTGTGTGGCTTTATTTTTCACGAGACACCAATCTTTGCAGTAGACCCTTGGAAGATGATGTGTTCCTTCCTTAAAGGTGCATGTGCATGTAGGCTCATTAGTGTCTATTTCCACAATGTTACCCAGGCCAATTATATTGGGCTCATGCTCATTTAACTTAAAGGCTACCCCATTTGGGAGGTCTATAAATAGAGGGAGTGTGCTGCTTATTTTTACACAAGCAATATGGTGATAAATTGGTTGTACTTCTTGTACCAAAAATCGCTCTCCCTCTCCTTTTATATTGTTCTATTGTAAGATGCTATGGGTGGATGCTATCCGATGATGGAGTAGAGTAGTTGCATATTCTTCAATAATCTTGGTTAAGGATTAATTATATCCACACATTTTCGGTTCTAATATATTGCTGATGCATCAAGGTTGACCCCCAAGGTATTTAAGCTTTTAGAGAGATATACCAAGCCAGAAGGAGCACTAGGGCACTCAGTGAGAGTTTGGAACAAATTTTTGAAGTAGAGAGTTTTAGATTAAATCTTTTACATATGTTCCAATCAATCATTGACTCATAAGGAGGCTAAAGTTTGACTGACGACATCTGGCTCTTCACAGTTTGGGAGCATTTGAGGAATTTGGGTTTTTCACAAAATGCTATTTATGGGAGCTATAGGGAAAATTTTCAAATCTGTTTGTGGTTCTTGAATGTACACGAGAGATTCGTCAAATGGTGTTGGTTTTGCAATTTTATTGATTTCACCATTTAGCCCCTTGATTTCACAGGCAAAGATTTTAGCCCCTTTCCCTTCAAATCAAATAATTATGAATTTTTACATTCAAATTTGAAATTTTCCTTTAAGAGCACGCTTGAGTTTTTTTCTTAATACTTTAGCTGCTGCTCTTGAGCGGCAATGGAACAACAATGGTAATACGGTGGTTATTGGATTCTGCTGAGGAGGTGATCATATTGTTTGCATGTGTAAAGGCACCTGATTCACTGGTGGTGGCTCCCTGTCCACAAAGGAGCAACTCTCACCAGTGGTGACCTTCGTTAGCAACAGATAGGAGGGAGCAGAGGTGCGTGACAGGAGCACAGAAGAGGGAAAGGTTGAAAAGGGATGCACAAGACATGAAATATGATAGCTAACTCAACTTATACCTTGATTAATCAGTATACTCACAGTCATACTATCATCAAATTTGATCATGATAAGCATTCATAAGGTCAAGATTAACTTTGGTTATGACTCATGAGCATACAATAGAACCACCCTTAATCAGATTTAAACCAAAGATTGAATCTGAAGAAACCGAACAACAAATTTTGCTTTGGTTGATGTTTCCAACCAAATGAAATCACTTAATCTTCTCTTAACACTGTACACCATACCTGCAATCAGCCTTACTCAGCATATGAATTATAAACATGCATGCTTTATTCTTTGAACACCACTGTCATAGTTTCTAGCAAACACTTTCATTCAAATACCATGGGATTCTTGACTGTAATATCAGATCTTTTAACTGATAACCATATAACTTGATACAATGCTCTTTGAGCTCGCAACTTCCCTTAGCCTCTACACCGTAGTGCCCACATTTTTATGGCTCCAGTTATCTGTTGGTTCCTTTATGCATGGACTTGTTTTGACTGAGACTGATAGATTTTGGACATTTTGCTATGTTATTTATCCTCATGGACATTATGGTATTTTGGGCGCGTAGCGCCAATTGGACTAGATTTGTATATTGATATATTTCTTGTGATGTTGATGACACTAACAGGGGTACATGATAGTGAGATTTATTGGTTAGATGTTGATTTCTTGTGGTCGATTTGATTAATGATATAGTTTTCTAGATTTAATAATGGTAATCTCATGCTAGCCTAAGTGTATGTCGTTGTAATTTTATCTGTGGATGATTCATGGCAAACTATGTGTATAATTGTATGCATTGCACTATCAATTGTATAATGATGTTAGGACATTATAAGTTTGATTAATTTTGTGATGAGTAGATGATGTTTATTGTATTGGACAAATGCGGTTAATGTGTGCAATGAGTGTGCAGGTGACAGGTATAGGAGAGCATGGGTTTCAGCAGCTACGCAATTGTGCACAAGCGGCCCACGGCCGAGTCCTAACCATGCTAAATGTTTGAGGCCTTAGAATAGGTGTATTAATTGGGCACCATGGGTGAACCCTCAATTGTAATGTATTTATGTCTTGTAAAATTAATTATGTTTAGGGTGTGTTTTATTAAGTAAACTAGTTTAGGGGTTTAATGATCTCATCTTAATTTAAGTGATGGTTTTGGGTAAGTGTGTGTGTGTTGGTAGAAGGGATTGGGGACCACATGTGAACCTTGGGTGGACCCCACACCCTCTACCCTTGTGCCCAAGTATGCCAAACCCGAAATTGGGTTATTTTAGGCATTTTTAGGGACCCCTTTTGAGTTTGGGAGTTCCCTTAGCATGAAAATGGGCCCTTGGACCCTACCTAATAGGTAGGGGGCTTATTTCCAAGGTTTGGAGGGAGTTTCCCTCCCATTTTGCCCTCCTTAGTCACCATCCATGTAAGATGGTTGGTTTGTGTGTAATTGTTAAAAGTTGCTCTACTTTGTTTTATTTTCGTTTTTAGTATTTTGGGTGATATGGGCTAAAAGGTGAGTTTACTTTTACTTATTTGGTTTTTGGAATCTTTGACTCATGGGAGGAGAGGGGGTGACACTTGTCACCTTCCCATTGGTGAGGAAACTTTTGGGTTCCTCTTCTTATTCTTCCTCATGTGGAAGGAAGGGGTCTTCTTTGCTCATTTTTTTGGGAGAACTTGGAGAATTTTGGGAGCTTGGAAGTTTGCTTGGACAAAGGGAAAAGCTTAGAGTCTTGGAAAGCATTGTAGAGGTAGGATTCTTAATCCTTTTCTTTCCTAGTTGTGCTTATCTTGTTAACTATGCATTGGTCAATAAAATGATGTGTGTGAAATGATGTGTTGTAAAGTTGTATGGTGAATGTAGTTTGTTTGTTTTGTTACTTTGTTGTTTTCTTTTGTTTTCTCTCCACCATCATTTGGATTGATGGTTTTTGGAGAATGTAGGGGAAGAGAGAGGGATTTCCCTCTCAAACCTCATGGTTGTTGGTCAAGCCATGAAGGTCCCTTCTCATCCCCTCATATGGTTTGAGGTGGGAGAAAGGTTCATATGGCTTGAACCTTTCCCCATTCTTGGTGAGGAAACCCTTTTGGGTTTGAAAATCCTCCCAAGAAGGATTTCTTTGACATAAAGGAGGAATAAGGAGGATGAATGATTAGGAGGAATAAGGAGTTTTGTAAACACGCTTTTGTTGGTGCTCCTATGGTTGGACACCTTTGCTTTGGGCATCCTATTTCTTCTCTTCCCCTTTGTGAGGTTAACCTTGTTCTCCTCATGTTGTTGTTTTACCATGTATACTATGTCTAAGTGTTTAAATGGTCCTATATATTTCTTGTTGTGTTTTATCCCCATTATACTTGTGCACATTCTGAAATTTGTTCCTCTCTCTCCCATGGGCTTGGGGGAGGCTAGCATGGCTTCCAACCATGGAAAGGCATGTGATGATGCCTATTGGTTGGGTGGTAAACAAGTCTTGTCTCTTATTTCAGCATCCTTGGAAGAACACTCAAGTTTGGAGAAAGTTGGAGTCTCCTTGTCATCTTGGTCCTCTTGGTCATCTTCATTTTCTTTTGAGGACATTACTTTCATTTTATCTCTACAAATGTGGCTTTGTGAAGCTTTTATCTTCTTGTAAAACACCTATTTGTAATTGATGCTACTTGTAAACTTAAGTCATTTGCTAAAGAATTTTCCCTTTATTAAATCGTACAAAAAAAAAGAGAAAGGAAAGATTACCATATTGAAATCATGAGCTCTTTTAGTTTATATGTCATCTTTTGAAGGTCTTGTTGTTTATAAATCTGCAAAGTATGGTTATGCATTATTCATTAAATCTGAAATATTTAGTTGTCTTCTTTTCAAAGTTTTTAAAAACTAAATCTATGAAGTGGCATATGTATATGTGTACCTTTTGAAAACAAATCTGAAATTTCTAAGCTAGGCATTCTTTTAAATCTGCAATTTTTTTATGGCATTACATACACTCTGTCTTCCATATCTCTTTATGAATACAAGCTACTAATGTTCGATACTTTACCCCGCCATGGATAATTAGTCACCGAACATTTCTAAATAGTCAATGGTATTTCACCACATCTCACAATAAATCGGACATCTAGAGATAACATGCTCTTTGAAGAGATTTTTGTCTCCACTTCCTAAAGAGCTAATTTTGCAATACCTATTTTCCATTCTCGTGGAATATGATGATATAAATTGGCTCACTAGTGTACATGAATTGCAACTAACTAAGTGGCAACTTAAAATCATGTGATTGGCGTTATAGTAGATTATTTGGGGTAGCTTTAAGGCCATTTCGAATTTGCAATAAATGTTTTATTAAAACAAGGCCCACCTCAACCGAGAGACTACGTAATAGAAAAACCAAGTAATCCAAATGGGCTATTAGTAAATGTCCTCCCCAATCTTCTTTTAATGGGAGACGGTGACAAGTATCTACAAAGTCTCTTTAAGGAGGGAGAAAACTAGTGGAAATGCCCATACACCGTAGAAGAAAGAGGCCTCAAAGTAAAAGCATTTTGTACCATAATGGACACAAAGGAGGAGAAAGTGAGCACCTCAAAATACTAAAGATCCAAATTAGGATGTTTATGAAGAAAATAGTCCCGAAGATGTTGTCAAAGGTCGAGAGGATGTCCATCAAAATTTCCTTGGCTTGCACTCTAAATAAGAGTTCACTTACAACTTACAATAGGTAATATTTAATAAGATTGAGCACAATGTTCTAAAATCATGGCGGCCCGTGACCAATCAAGCGCTTCTAGGACTAGGTCATCAAACCTCGAAAAGAAAAGTGGGTTTAATAAGTGTTAATGGGATGCACCTAAGATGCGACACCCCTAAAAATGAATCTGAAAGCACCAATACTCTATAATATATTCCTTCGGTGACCATTATTCGACTGACTGGCCTACATACAAATAGACCATTAAACAAAGATACCTAAAGATGCATAAGATGAACTGATCTCAACAAGTTCCTCCCACATGTTGGTGTTAAATGCATTGTCGGTAATCCCAATTTTTCAGGGTTTCCTTAATCTATGGTTTTAGTTCCCTTGAGGCACCAAGCTTGGCTATAACTCTTAAATGATGTGTGCACCTACCGCATAGTTGCATGAACATGTGTATGGACCCACTAATACATCCTCCACAATCTACCCCAGACCATTTAAAGTGGGGTTGTGCCATCTATTATACACAAGCAATAAAATGATAAATTGTGGTACTTATCAGACCTACCAAATCTTTGCAAGTCTCTTGTCTCTCTTTTTGATATTATTCTATTGTTCCACTTTGATGTTTATACATGAGAGTATGCAAAGATGGAGATGAGTAACTAGATGATGTTTTTCTTAATAATTTTTTGTAAGGATTAACTCCATTGAGCATAATATTAGTTCTACCATGGTAACAGAGCATTAAAGTTAACGCCCTTGGGTTTTGAGGAGTACCAAATCTTTAAATTAGAGTTTTTGAGAAAAGCTTAAAGAAGCAGCTAAAACCTACACGCCGAACTTAGCCAAACCACTTAGATTACTAGAAAGATCGCTAAAAATCAATTAGGGTATGTTCATTGTGTTTTTTAAAATTCAACCGTTTTGAACTTTTGCCCTTCATTTCGGTAGTTGAAAATTTCAGCCTATATCCCCAGAAAAATTTTAAATTCAAACTTGAATTTTTATGATGGGGGTAATCAGAAAAAGATTCCACCGGGAGGAGAACCAACAGAGCTCCACTCGCGAAGCAGAGTGCAGGCAGCAGAAGGGGACTAAATTACAATGGAGGCATCACAAGGGTAGACAACCAGCTAAGCCCCTACACAGGGAGCGGATCAGGCCATGGGGAGTAGAGGCAACAGCATAGTGGATGGGCATTAGCCCCCAAAGCACTCAAGTTGTTTGGAAGCTGTGGACAAAAGGAGCCATGCAGATGGTACACATTGAAGGCAGCAAGCACCACCTAGCATTGATGGCAATGGTGCAGGTCAAAGGCAGCAAGTACCCCTAGCATTGATGACTTTACCACTAAAGGCATTGAAAACCTTCCTCAAAAGGCCACAAAACCTCTTGTGGGTTAAGCCAGTTGGGTACAGCAGTTGGCCCTCCCACAAGTATTAATGCATTCAAAGCCAATAGGCCATGGGTTTGATCCTTGTTAGCTAAATTGGTCCCACTTTGACATGTAAACTGTACGGATGACATCGGGTAAAAATCCATTGGTGAAAAACTTGCAAATTTTGAGTTGACAACTTGCACCTCTGGATTTTTGTAGCAAATATTTTTATGCCTAGTCCTCGGCCAATCAGCACCCAATCATCTTTCCAGACACAGCAGATTCCACTCCGGTGCATCAAGACAACACTTAAATTACAAATGGAATACACTTTTTCGTATAATTTGAAGCCATGGAAAACTTGCAAAGAGCTACTCGTATTGGGATAAGTCACAACAGAAGTTGAGAAACTTTTTTCAAGCCCCCGCTCCAATCAAAATGGTCTCAAATTCAGGGCTTACCATTTTTATGTTGAAAACTATGCAGATTAGGCAAACAGCATGAAGGATTACGAAAGAACAAACGATTGTGGCAAACTACCCTAGGTGAAGAGAAGCTAACGATCAAGAAGGAAAGCAATCAAAGCTGTAAAGGCATCTAATGCATGTGAAATCATCATCGGTCACATTTGTCAAGGACTTCCACTAGTTATCATAAATCAAAAACATATTAAGGATATGTGGGATACCTTAAGGTATATTGAAATGAAGAGATAGGAAGTGGTCTCAAGGCGTGGCCACAGCAACAATGATGACACCGATGATCTTCAGCTTTTAAGTAAGATGTCTTCCAGTGAAGATAAAAAGAATTTTGCAATCTTCATCATACTTATGTCTCAGATCCATGTATTATCACCTCCAGCGAAGATCATGAAACGCTACATAAATGTGTTTGTGAAAACATTGAAGAAAGGTGTGATGACTTCATTTGACCAAAGCCTGTGACGTTGATTTGTTCAAAGTTTTGAGTGAACTGGTATTGCTTAATCAAGAATAGATGCTTTCGAAAGAAGAAATGAGCAATTGATCAATAAATCTTAATTTAGCATGCTCAATTGCCATAATGATCAAGTAGCACACAAAGAAAAAGAGAATTGGCTTTGAGGGATCTGAATCTAAAGTTGTTAAGTCAAATTAGAGAGTCGAGGAAAGATCAAAAGAATTGCACTGATCAGGAAGGCAAAACTAATCCTATTTAGCATGCTCAATTGCCATAATGATCAAGCAGCACAAAAAGAAAAAGAGAATTGGCTTTGAGGGATCTGAATCTTAAGTTATTAAGTCAAATTAGATAGTCGGGAAAGATCAAAAGACTTGCACTAATCAGGAGAGCAAAACTAATCCTATTGAGCTCACCCTGGAAGTTACAACAATTGCTTGTCTCTGGTAATAAGGACTTTGGCCCTCATTCTCTTGTAATAATTTATATGATGATGTTGGAAACCACTCTGATGGTGCTGTTTCTCACTCTTATTCAGACCTAAATGAACTTGAAGGATCTATCAAAAATATTGTCTCTAATTTAGTTCAACAAATTGATGGTCTATAAAGCATTTTCAATCAAAAATATTGGCTCTAAATTACTTCAACAAATTGATGGTCTAGAAAGCATTTTCAATAGCATGAATAAGAAATCTTGGAATGCATCAATTCTGTAAAGGGAACGGAATATCCTGAAGAGTGTTCATCAACCTTAGAGACTTATGAATATGAAGCCCTCTCGATATTTCCATGCAGAGATGTCTTTCCAACACTTCACTGAACAGAAATAGCATGACTGGAGCTCAGTGCCTGTCAAATGATTTAACGGAGCTCTTCTCTGCATAGCTGAGGAGATCCTAAAGGCACATATCATCAGTAGTGAGGCCTGTCAGCCCTCACAATTGATGGTCATAATTCTGATTTGGATTGATGGTCATGAGCATGCACATGGCCACTTATGCTTGATCTTGCATGTGCATTGAGCTTTGCTATAGTGAATAATAGATGTGGATGGACAGGAGAAGCTTCACAGAAGGCTCTTGCGTTTTGAGGGAACTTGATCCTATTCATTTTATGTCAACCCTTTTTGTCTATTAGATGGTTTCATGCACCTGCTTATGTGAGTACAAAGTTTCTACTTGATGATATATTGATTGCAAATTTGATGTGATGATAGACTGCTTTTGTTCTTAAGGTTGTTTCGCTCCACTGATTTGCAACAAATGAAAGTTCTGTTGATTGTCATCCGTATATATTCAAGCCACTCTGATTTTTATCATTGATCCCGGTGAATGACGCCATCATTACTCCTTAGATGAATTGGTTTCAATTCAGAAATCATTTTCTCTTTTGTGGATAGGTGTGCTTCGTTTCTATGTTGAGGCCTTCTTTTGAGATTACATGTGGTTGACTAGGATGCTTTCAGAAACTACCTTCCCAAATATTGATTTGCCAAAAACTTGGATGATGATGATATCATCGAGTTTCCGATAGGCTTGGTTGATTATGATTTTGAGTTTTTGACAAGCTTTGGTTGACAATCATTTTGAGTTTCCAACAAGCTTGGTTGACGATGATGTTGAGCTGTTGACAGAATTGGTTGATGATGGTGTTGAGTTCCCGAAAGGGTTTGCAGTTGATAAAGATGTCGACATGCTTTGCTTTGTAGATTTTTTTGCTTCTATTTTTACACATATTTTGCATTTCTTCATCAAGTCCTTCAGCCGGCAAGTCTGGCTGGACGGATGAATTGTTCAATCCACACTCTCGGTTTGTAGATGGATCCATCTGATACAGGTATAAGTCCAAGAACTCTAGCGGTAGAGAGAATTCCAAACACCTTCAAAGTACATGTGACAATGAAAGTGACAGCACCAATGAAAGAGAAAGTGCCAATGAACCATAAAAGACAGCAGTAGATGACCTAATTACAATCTCAAGGGGCATACATAAAGGAGAAATGCATAACTTTCGCCATGTCTAAAATAAGGGGGATGTTGGTGCTAAACACACCATAAGTGATCCTAACTTGTCAAGATTTCCTTGCTCTATGGCTTTAGTTCCCTTATGACACCAAACATATGTGGTGACCCTTGGATGTTGTGTGGGTACCTCATCTATAAGTACATGAACATGTGTATGGACCCATTAAAACATCTTCCTTAATGTATTCCAGGCCACTTCAGACTAGGCGTGCTCAATTTAATTAAGGCCTACCCTAACATGAGGCATATAAATAAGTGAGGTTGTGTAATCTATCGTACACAAGCAATAAGGCAATAAGTGACAAGGTGACGACATGGAACTCTGGCACACCTTACACCTCCCCCCCTCCTCCTCGCACCTTAGGCCTCCCCTGTCACCGCCTACCCACTCCCTCCCTCCCCAATCCTCTCTTACATTGTTCTATTTTTCTATTATGATGCTTATGGATGAATGCTATGCAGTGATGGAATAGGGTGGTTAGATGATCATTTTCTCAAAAGTCTTGGTTAAGGGCTATGTCACAAAGTTCGGCAAATTTCTGGTATGAAATTTGAAATTCACCGAACTTATGATGTGGCCCAAAAATTGTGAATATTTGAGTTGTTCGGCAGCCAAAAATGTGATTCAGTTGTGAGCGAAGGGCTGTAAGTGTAGGGCACTGTGTGGAATATTTTTCTGTGACTGAAAATGTGAAGTGACTGTGAGCAAGGGGCACAAAGCCTTCTGGACACAGCTGCGTGTGAAATAGCAGCTGAGATCTGACTGCCATAGGGGCATTGGTGCACCTGACTATTGGGAAATGAGTTAAATGTGCCTCAGATGTGAGAAGAGCCAAGGTCATGGTCGTGGTGCTCTGGTGAGCCTGCATGAGAAGAGGAGAGGTCATGGAGCCAAGGAGGAGGTCGTCAAGGGTCAACATAGGGTTTTTATGTTATGTTTTAGTTTAGGTTTAATTTTATGTTTTGATGATTTTTTCTTTATTTATTTTTAATTTTTATCTTTTCAAATTATATTTGGTATAATATTATATTTAAAATTTAAAATTTTATTTTATATCATTTACTTTTAAAATATTTTAAAGTTTTTAATTTAATATTTATAAATTTGAAACTATTAAAGTTAAAAACTCTAAAATATTTTTAAATAATTGACATCGAATAAAAAATCAAATATTACATTAAAATTTCTATAATTTTTAAAATATTTAAATTAAAAACTGTAAAATATTTTAAAATGATTGACATCAAATAAAAACTTAATATTACAATAAAAATTCTTTTCAAACTTAATAGCGGTTTTTTTTTTTAACTTTTGCATTGGCAAACTTGAACCAAACTTTATCCTCGTCGAATTTGAACTTGAACTCAAACCTTGTGGCTTAGGTTAAGGGTTAATTGATTGGTCATATTATCAGTTCTAACATCAAAACAAAAAAACGAAATCTAAGAAATGCACCTCTAGAGGTATTAAATAAATAGTTTTAATATGGTCAACCACAAACTCACAAAGATGAAAAATCACCAAAGTTGGATAAAAAGCCTAGTTATCTTTGCAAGCCATGTGTAATCTCTCTAAGAAACTAATCAAACTCATCAAGTCTAGTCTCATAGACTATCAAAGAAGCCACCCTTGCTTAACCTGAACAGTGCTTTTGATCTAGTCACGAAAACCTTGTGTTGTCTAGCATCGACCCACCATCATTTCGTAAAACCCTCCTAATAACAACAATGAGAAATTGATATATACAAGTGTCATTCATATCTCATAGAGAGAAAGCGTCTAGGAACAAAATGAACAATCTTTGATAATTCCATGAGCAATACTCCTTTGAGACCTATCCTCAAGTAAAATAAAGTGATATGCGTAAAAATATGTATAAGTAAAATCCGCTTCCAAGCTGCTTTATTTCTGAAATTGACATGCGCTTGGAAACAGAAAGATCAATAATTGTAATATCCCCTTCCCAATCGAAGACCCTTAGCCTATTTTGTCTACCCAATGGCTAAGGGAAGAAAATAAGGGTGACTTAAGTTATAATATTTTATTATAAAGTGCAAAATAAAATAAAATAAAATAAAATATGCACTTATAATAAATTATTATTAACTTAAAAATAGAAAAAATAAACAAAAGGAAAAAGCACTTAGAAAAAATAAATTATACATGGAAAAGTGTGACTTGCTTATGGAGCAAAAGTAAGTGATAGAAAAGGGCAACATAAAGAAAAAGTATATGGGCCAAATGATTTATTCTAGGCAAATGCGACTTGCCTAGGGAGAGAAAGCAAGTGGGTGAAATCATTTAATGAGGAAAAATATGATTGGCTATTGGAGGTGGCCATTAGGCCCAATTCTTCTATTTAAGCAATGGGGCTTGCTTGAGAGACACACTTGATCATTTGCTAATTTCTGATTTTTGTCCGAAGCTTTGAACTTTGTCAAAATTCTTTCTAAGGACAAAAACCTTTAGAAATATCCACTTGAGGACGAAAACCCTCCAAGAGTTTGTGAGGATTCCGTATACAAGGGTTTCCATTGTGCTTCATCGAATTAGCAAGTATTTTTGTTTATGTCCAGCAGTTGAATAAAAGAGTGTTGTAGATTTTTGTCAAGGGTTTGAAAGAGAAGATTGCCATTATATTGTATGCCCTTATTTCTAGTATAGCGACTACCTTTGGGAATAATCCAGGGTGATCTAGGGATGCTTTGGAGCTGCTCTTAGCTGCTGTTATTTTTCCGGAATTTTAGATGCCAGATTCTCTTATTTTCTTAATTATTTAGAGGCTTGTAAGTACCGTATCAGATGTGTTTATGGGCAGCTTGTCTGCAGATTTAAATAAATTATTCCAGTCTGATTTGGAGCATTATTCGGTATTTCTTTCATGTTTCTACCCTTATAAATATTGTTGAATAGTTTGGGATAGATTTTAGTGGTTCTAAATCAGCTTTGTATGAGTTATCTCTTCCATACCTAGTCACAATTCTTCATAAAAATTCAGATCTACAAAGTTTATTTTGATTCATATTGTATAAATTTGCATTTTGAGTTTGGATTTGCCTAAAATCCAAGTGGGGGTCAAAAATGTCCATTTGAGGACATTGTAGTGGTATCAGAACTTGAAATCCTCTCAACCTGTGAGGAAAAGAAAGAAAATCAAATCTGAATACAACTAAGGAAAAAAATGAAGTGGACCCAAGTCCCTTTCTTTGATGGAACCGAGGAAATCTCTGCAAGATCTTGGTTGAAAGAATTTGAGACATTCTTGTGTTATAATCCTATGTGTCAGGATGATGCCCTCATGCTCATCTCTAGATACATGGATGGAATAGCACATAAATGGTGGCGTCAATTGTTGAAGACCCAAGGGGTTGAATCCGTTGCTTCACTTGTTGATTTCTCACAAAGATTTCTAGAAAGATTTGATGTGTAGGATGGTAAGGATGAGCAAAGAAGTGAAACTATGGAGTCTACACCCACAAAGGACAAATCAAATCTACAACCAAGGGAAGAAAAAGAAGCTTCTCAAGAGAAAGGTTTGATTTCCATTGAGTAAAATAATTATATTAATAAGGAAGAAACATTTTTTGTTGCATGCCAAGTTAGAAAGATTATTTTAACTCTAAAGGAACCAAATATTGATATTAGACAGAGAAGAAATTCATATATGCAAGCAAGGAGGATGTAATGGAAACTCAAAGAAAGTGTGAGGAGTGGCAAAGAAGAGCTAGGGCTGCTAGATTGATAGCTGCTCAAGGGAAACAACACCTACAAGAGTACAAGGCAAAGACTTCTTCAATTAGTGGGCAACAAGGTATGAGGAATGGTATTCCTCAAGTTGTGGCACCTCACATGCCAGAGCGTTGAAGGTTCTTTCCAAGGAGGGTAGATCGCACGAAAAAGGTATGTCATCTTGTTCATTACAGCAGTTATATCATGAAGATATTCAGTCCATTATCGGTAAGAATGCTAAGGAATTGATACAACAAAATCAAATTATCATGAAGACAAAGAATGGTGAAGACCTTGATGGTACTCCAAGGTATGAAGGGCATGATAATATCTCTTATTTGTTGCTGCACATTCAGATTTATTTTTCTCATAAGAAGCACGACAAATTAGAGAACGAAGTTTACATGATGGAGCATGTTGAACCATTGATCCAATTTTTATTTATGAGCATCTGTAATATTTCTTTCCCATTCGAAGACCTTTGGCCTATTTTGTCAACCCGACGGCCAAAGGAAAAATATAAGGGTGACTTAAGTTATATTTAATTATTATAAAGTGCCATTAATAAAAGAAAAATATATATAGAGCACTTATAATAATTTATATGACTTAATAATTATTAAATCTAGGATGGAAAAGGCTCAAATATAAATTGTTATCCATCCTAGGTGAAAAGGTGACTTGCCTTAGAAAGGGGAATGGGAACATAGAAAGGATAAATGCCCATTTTACTATGTATTTCCCCTAGAAAAATGCGACTTGCATTAGGAGAGAAAAAGTTGTTGGGAAAAGCATTTAATATGGGAAAATATTAAATGCTTGCATAGGGAAAATCCTTGTGAACTAATTGGATATTATAGAGGTTGTTTTGGGTCTCTTCTTCCTTTATAAGGAGAAGTCGACTTGAAGAAACATATTCCATTACCATTTGATATTTTCTAATTTGTGTCTTAAGCTTGTAGCTTTTGCATATTCGCTTTTTTCTTTAGCTTGTGGAATAAGATCCAACCCTAGCTCGTGGAGTAAGATCCATTCCTAGCTAGTAGGGCACTCTTCGGTGGTGAAAGATCCACCCTAGTTTGTCATTATTGGAGTTGATTTAGGGCTGATTTGTTTGAGAATCAAAGTAGTTTGTTTTCAATTTTGGAGCTGATTTGATGCCCTAAATGTGCTGGGCGACCCACTTTTTAAGGCAAATTTAAAGTTTTATGTTTGATGTCCAAAAACTAATTTTGGAATATTATTCTTCATATTTTTGTGGCCCAAGATCTAAAGTTTCAGCTCATTTAGACTTCTCTAGCAAAAGATATGAATTTTAGAAGTTATGTTGTTTAGGGCAACAAGGTTTTAAATAATTTATTGCAGCCTTGTTTATATCTCCAAATCTGCAATTTTATACATATTTGGGCTTTTGTATAAATTAGTGGTACTAGATTTGAATGGAATGATATAAATTTTGAGGTTGATTCATGGGTCTTCCACTTAACCCAAGCTGAATTTTCTTTTATAAATCAGTTTCTCTGATACTTGTTTGGTATTTTGTCTATTTTTGCATATTTAAAGTTGGGATTGCCTAAAATCCATTTAGGGCTAAAATAATGTCCATTGGGGACATTACAAGATCATGATGCTATATTTTGTCAAGATTTTTTCATATAATAAAGTAAAAATAATATTGCAAGGAAGAACCCTCTTGGGAAGATCAAAGAAGTTTTGTTTTAAGGAAACATCCTACAATAATAATCAAGACCCATCATTTAGTTTCTCAATTTTCAAAGGGAGGATTGAATTAATATCCCCTTCCCATGAAAAACTAGCCTCTATTATTAATTAAATATTATCTATGGGCTTTGAAAATTGGGGTGACTTATTATAATTTTTAATATAAAGCATTATAATAAAATAAAATAAAATAGTATATGCACTTCTAATAAATTATTATTAATCTTAAAAATAGAAAAAGTAAATGGTTAGGGAAATCGGCACTTTTTCAATAAATGCTATAATTAATGGAAAGTACGACTTGCTTATGGAGCAAAAATAGTGCTGTTGAGGATAAAGAAAAATCTGTATCCTGGGCCTAATGATTTATTCTCATGGAGAATGCACTTGCATTGGGATAGAAAGCAAGTGGGTGAAATCATTTTGAGGAGGAAAATATGATTGGGTAGAGTGATTATACTTCCATCATTGAGCTTGAGTTAACCAATGGGATGTTCTTGGATGACACACTTGATCATTTCCCTCTAATTTGAGTTTTGATAAAATCCACGAAGACTTTGAGCTTTGTCAACATAATTTCTAAGAACGAAAACCTTGTAAATATCCTCTTGAGGATGAGCTGGCATCTCCAATTTGTGAGTCAATCTCATCACAAGGGTTTCCATTGTGCTTCATTGAATGTTGGTCACAAGCCCCTTCATGTTTATGTCAGCACTTGAATAAAGGAGTGTTGCAGTTTTTATCAAGGGTTTTATGTCCCTTGTTTATGGCATAAGACGGAAAAGCCATCTTATTAATGGATAACAAATTTTCTCACTTTGCAAAGGGTTGTTTCCTTGCACACAGGTTATTTCTGGTATAAGAACATGTGCTCTTGAAATAGATCACAGGGTGATCTAGGGGGCTAGGAGCTGTACACCTCGCTTTGTTATTAGTTTCCTCCCGCATGTGAGATGTCAGATTCCCTTATTTTCTGAATTATTTGGAGGCTTGGAAATTGTATAGTTGTGCCCGGGCAGCTTGTCTGCAAAACCTTTATTAAATTATTGTAGTCCCATTTGGCCATTATTGGTATTTCTTTGATGTTTTCCATAAATATTTTGAAAGTTATCCCCAATTTCAGTGCTAAATCAGTTAAGAGCTTGAATATCTCCTTCCATTATAGGCTTTCAGTTTTTTTTCAATCTTGTCAAAGGCCTGATCTTGGCCGCTTATATTGTATAAATTTGCATTTTTAGTTGTTTTCCTAAAATCTTATTGAGTCAAAAATGATCATTTTACCATTACATATCTACTTTGTCATGGGATGATTAGTTCTGCGAGAGAATTTAGGTACAAATTCACTGAAGAGTCTAGGATAATTCCATGAGCAATACTCCTTTGAGACCTGTCCTCAAGTAAAATGAAGTGATATGTGTGAAAAATATGTATAAGTAAAATTCGCTTCAAGCTGCTAATTTTCAACGTATTTACTTTTGGAAACAGATCCCCAGTAATTGCAAATGTCTTAAAATGCTCTTCTTGGAGCTTTTTTTATAAGGGAAAAGCTTTAGTAACTATTTTCCAATTGGCTATTTTTTACTTCAAGATTTTGTGCTTTTCACTAAACAGCAAAGTGATGATTTATCAAATTCTATAAAAATTTTCATTTCAATTTCAAATATTGAGCCATGCGATCTTTTACAGACCTTATTTGAGTCTTTTCTTCAGTAGATTTTTGAGTCAAACAACCCAAGACTGGTCTTGAAACCATACCAGGATTCCCTTTCCTCAAAATTGGGAATAAGCCTTCTGTCTTCACTTGATTCTACATAATGAAGTTTCCTCAAACTAGGCATTCTTCTAGGCACAACATTGAGATTTCTTGATGGCATTGTTGGAAGTTAAGATTGGACAGTCCATAAGTTTCTTGATGGCATTGTTGGAAGTGTAGAGATTGGACTTCTCAAACACAAGACAAACAAGGTTCACTAGGGTTAGTTTTCAAATTACTAGTAGATATGAAGTTATGCTACCTTTTACTTCATCCTGGATGTGGAAATCTTCCTCACCCAGATAAATGCCTTCCGTGGTTTTAACTTGAAATAACAATTTTCACCGCTGGCATACAAAGAGCACCTGCACTTTTCATGCGATAATCTTTAACTCCTCTAACCAATCTTTTCTCTATAACATTGTGCCCTGGATGTTTATTTGCAGATGGTGTCTAACATGCCTAGATTAAATATTGTTTCCTAGCTTATTTTTTTCTCTTAGTTGATAATAGTGATAAGTCAATTTTTTGTCTGTCCCTTTTCCCTAGTGTAGCCTCGTCTTATTTCTTTCCAAGGGAGACTAGGGATGCCTGATTTATGCTCTTGTTTAGTTTGGAACCAGAGAACTCTTAGCAAAACCATGATGGCACCTGATGCTTGGAAGAATTTTGAAATTTGTAAGATTGCATAGAAAAGAAAATGTTTCTTTGGCCCTTTGAAGTCATTCAAGTCCATCTTTCATTGATGGTTTTAGGTTCTTGTTTAACAAGGATCGCAGTCACTGATAATGAAAAAGTTACAGTTAAAGTAGGTGTTGGGAGAATTAAGACTAAAAGCACTGCTTGCAAAATATGGTTTATTCCCAATTTTAAATCCAAATGATGCCTTCTTTTGGCAAGTTCGATATCATCAGAAATCCTCTTATTAACCAGACCAAATATAATTTATCCAAGGTCAAATTAATTTGCAAATGGTTGGTTCTAAGTCTTTCACATAATGACAAGAAACTTGGGTCATGCCTAGAGTTAAACAAATGGTGCAAACCAATTTTGTCTTCTTGAATTCTAAAAGTTTAGGACTGTCTGTACATTAGGTAGTACTTCTGTCTTGTAGAAAAAATATGCAATCAACCAAACAATTAGTAGTCAAAAATTAAAATATAGTCACCCAAGATATGGGATCCTGCATTAAAAGGTATGGATAAGCCCAAAAGTCCAACACAAAATGAAGATAGCTCCTCTACAATATTTTGATACATCTGGTTTTATACACTTCTTCAACACAAACCAACTCATACTACAATGCATTATTCAGTGTTATTCTAAATGGGACAGGTAAAGTATATATGTGATACATTAACAAAAGGTTTACATCATACATTTATAATAAGTAGGCCTGATCACAATAACCATTTGGAATGAAAGATGCAGATAATCATACATATAGAGAACATTGAGCACAGAGATAGTGACTCCAAACACAGTAAATATGGTCAAGTTGAATGCATTATTTTTTTCTGAAATATCTGAAATGTTCCACTAACTCTAAAGTTAAAATATCTGCAATATGTAATTATAAGTTTCCATCCATATGATGTAAAAATTAACTTGCATATGTACAAGCTGGAGCATATACACAGTTGATCATTAGCTTTTTTAAGGGAATAATGCACAGTTTATATTGTGTTAAGGAAACACACACTTGTTGGTTAGTGAGCCATAAAACTTACATTTCACATTGTGTAGAAGATGTGAACAGAGAAAGAATGAAGAGAAACCTAAATGCACACTTTGGATTTTGTGTGTCAACTTCATTCTGTTGGCAGGAGAAATGCAAATCCTATAAAACATTTTTGATAACTGAGAGGTCTACAAAGCTTCAAACTTAGTTGCTTTTAATAGTTGTTGATCACAGCTTCGGAAGGATGCCCCCAACATAATTAATGCCCCCTGAAGCATACTGCAGCAAATTACCACAAGATTGGGAAATTTTGACATCAACAAAACATCTAGCAATTTTGATAATTCACAATCATTACATTGTTATACATCTTGATGTTGATGAACTTCACAAAAGAAAACCATTTGGAAGCCAGTGCTCCTAATTTTATTGAAACAACTGCCTTTTCTGGTGCATTTGGATTTTTGATTTTAACCTTCACAGGCCCTGAAACTGCTTTGGCAAAGGTTATCATGACTGTAACGCGCCTAAAGGGCATGACAGGGTGCAGATCTTGTCTTAAAACACAGCAAACAGTGGACCTCAATCAGAAAAACCTCCACAACTGTCCTCTTTTCATTTCAATCCTTCATGTACAACCAAACAATAAATACATCTGGAACCTTCTTACTTTTTTATTTTGATGGCACTTCCGTTTCTTTCTTCTTCTTGCTTGATTATGTTTTAATCTTTCTTTGAAATAGCCTTAGTTACATTCTTAAACACCGCATTTTGAACTGTCCTTAGCACATGCATTTTCAAATGGGAGTCTATGGGTTTAGCATGTTTAATTTTATAATGCTAAAATAGGAGTCTCTCTCTATGCATTTTCCACTGAGGTGGTTAGGAGCATCAGCCTTCTCACAAAAATGCCTCTAAATAAAACATGGAAGGATTTTGATCTTTACTGATATTTCTTTATTCTTTCTTTGATTGTATTTTCACATGAATCATATCCATTATTTTTATATGAGAAGTCTTTTTCACATTTTTGCTTCAACACTTCATCACACACGACATGCACAGTCATACACTCATTGTGTGCACTCACACCCATAGAGTTTATCTCGAGAGGATGAAAACTCTTTCCTGTCTTGGATCATGGCTTATGCATTTTAGAAGATTAAAATAATATAAAAAATTTTGTATGAGATATAAAACTTGTTTGTAATTTGTGCCATCATTTTCTTTTGTTTTTTTGAATAGATGCTCTCGATATTGAACAGAAACTAGACTGCTTTAGGATACAGGTACAGGTACAGTACGCTGAAATGGCAAATTTTTAAAAACCTCGGGTATGGTACATTGTGGTTCATTCGTACAATATATTTTATAAAAATTAAAAATATAAATATATATAAAAATTTAAAGAAAACAACAAGCTTATAGTCTCAACAACCTATAAAATATTAGAAGCCAACAACAAGCTTATTATGAATTAGAAGCCATCTAAAGCAAGATTTCTTTGACTGAATACAAGAAGACCACAAAACATTAAATCTATGAGTCCATCTACTAATGGGCTCACAAACATTCCACTTATTGTTAAGGCCCAGGGAAAGGTTTGGGGAGAAGGCAATCTTTTCATAGAGTTGTTTGGAGGTAGCCTCTTAGAGAGGGGCCTTTTGAGCCACCTCATAGTATCCCAAAAGTCATTCTCATCCTCCATAATTAGTCCAGTAGAGGGAGCTGTGAAAGCATTTCTGAGCATTGTATACATTCTGAACTGAGATTGAGGAAGCTTATAGAAAGCTTTAAGGTCTGTCCATTCCATCCACTTCCCAAATCTGTACAAGTCATGAAATATTTTAATTCCTTTCTCAAACCAAAGGAGGGCAGAGCAGCCTCTTGTCAAGGCAAGGATCTTGTCATTATATTTCAGATTCGACAAAATTGATTTGTAGGCTTGGCACCTAGTGTCAAAGGAAGAGAAGATAGGCTGCCCAACCACCAAGTGCTTCACTTGTTCCCATGCCTTCCAAATTGACTGAAGAATAAAGGACCCGTGAGGAGCAACAAGATAGCAACCAAATAGTAAGTCACCAAATGAAGTCATTTTCATTTCTCTTGACCCTTCGGAGCCTATTGGCAATATTAAATCTCACACGAACTTTCCAAGATTCAATTCCAGTCAAAGCCCTCAAGTTTTATTTATTTTTTTGCACTTAAAAAAATTTAAAACCATGTGGGTACGTACTCACAGGCCCTGGGTACAAATTTCCGTACCTGGGAAGTACCCAGGGCCTGTGGGTACGTACCCACAGCGTACCAGTACCAGTACCAGGTAGGTATCAGGCCTGGTACAGGGGGTACTTGGCGTTTCTGTGCAGTCTAGACAAAAACAATATTTACAAGGGTTGTACAAAAGAATGAAGAACTGTACAATGGTATTTACAAGGAAGATTACAGCTTAGTCCTTAAAGCAACCAGAAGAGCAATAAAATCATAATAACCCCCAAGCACAAACTTTTTAGCTTACCAGAGCAAAGAAAACCTTTTGCAATTAATTGCATGGGAATTTTGCTTTTCCAACAGAAAACAAAATCATCTAGAGTGCATACCTCGTCCCTAAAGACATAATTACATTTACACTGCCAGATGATGAACAAGGCAAAAGTTGTACACAATTCCAAATACTCTTAAAAGGGTGATGGATAAGAGCATTGGAATCACCCAGCAAGACTGCCCTCCAATGTGGATGCCCCTGAAAAGTGAAATATCCCCAACCAGGAGATATTGTTCCAAACTTGCAAAATTCCTGACTTTTAACTTGTAGGCATTTTGTCAAACAGTTTGTATGCAATCGATTATTAAAGGTTTCTGATTGTAATCATTTGTCTAAGGGTTCTTTGATCATACTGACATTACAAAATCACTTTAACTTGCATAAATTGATTGGGGCATTACATCAAACAGTTGGCATGCATTCAATATTAAACTCGAAATTATTATTCTTTTGGACAACTGAGTATGACTGAGTTATACTGCAGAAAAATCAGTCCTTTGCAATGAATTATCGAATATAAAACCGAATATGAATACTCAAAACAGATCCATACGGAATATATAAGATTCAGAAATTATTATACTTGCAATAGCTGAGAATGACTGTTTGTACAACAGTAATAACAGTCTCATTTTCTGTTTAAAACTGTGTTAGTACCTCTGAAGAAGCAGCGCCCAGCAATAGGTGAGTTGAAAATAAGGACCAAGGAAAAGACATTTTAACAAACATTTACTATACATTCAGCTGAAGTAAGCATTCTAATATATAGTGTTCAGACTAATAATTTCTGACCTCTAATATATAGTGTTCAAACTAATAATTTCTGACCTCTAATATATAGTGTTCAGACTAATAATTTCTGACCTCTTAACTGATATAGTTGTTGCTAGTAATATATTTCTGAGTGGAGTGATCTACGGTACAAGGAAATCGATCAGTATTTTGGATCAAACTTAATATATTAACAACTAACTATTTTGCAACCCTTTATAACCTTTGAACTCCTTCCAAAGATCGTTGTGCACTCAATAATCATCAGCAACAACTTGTGATGTGGTAGCCAGCTATGGCGTTAACCTTCAGGACCCACTTTATAACAAAATACCCCTATGATATTTTTCCAATCTGTATGGCTAGTACCAGAATAATCACCAATATGCTGAAAATAATCCTCGGTACCTATAAATGCAGCTACTAAGGATTGAGGATAAATCCTCTCACCGAAATAACCCTTCCAGCTAGGGTCCAAAGTCTCCTCTACACCGAAACCAAGGATCCCAAGGGATTTCACTCCTTGAGCAAGAGAAATGAACACATAGGCTCACCAAACTTTTCCAAACAATAATTGTGTAATTAACATCACTTTCATTTTAATCCTCAAGTCATCCTTACAACTCGTTTGAAACCCTAATCCTCTACTTTTTCCAACGCCATTTTATAAAATAATAATCAATATTTCACTTTAGTCATAAGCCATGACTTAAAGCACCTCAAAGTGAAATTATAATATAAAGTGCATTAAAAAACATCTCAACGTAAAATTATAATGTTAATGCATATAAGGGTCCAAATATTCCCTTTACATCTCCCACACCCTAGTTCCCAAGGAAATAAACAAGGGAAAAGGGCAGAATAGGCCAACTAGGCCTCCGAGCATTCAGAAGGGACATTACAAAAAGAGCTTGCAGTTGGATTGAACTAACTCACAACAAGATTTTGCAAAAGAACATTCCCAAAAAGATGTTTAATAGTTTCCAATTTAAAGCAATGAAGATATAGACCATCAGTAAAGCCACTCTTGGATAATCAAGCCTTTGTAGGAAGCCCCTGATATATCACAAGCCAACCAAATATTTTAAGTTTATATGAGACCCTTATTGTCCACACACTATTGAGTCTACATACCCATAAAGCTTGTATTCGATATAATCCATCTCGCATTGTGAACAAGTGCAAGGGCACATTTTTGATGTAACAGATGGTAAAGCTGAGGTGTGTCATATTGAGAAATGAGATGTCCATAAATCCATTGCCAATCTCGCCAAATACGGCCTTGCATTTCTAAATTCATCTTAAACGAGTCTTCCTAAGGTATAAGATTCTGAATTTCCTTTATGGAGGACCAATTTGCAGAGAATAATACAAACTCATGGGCTAAAGACATCAATCTTTCCAAATGTGTGCATTGCTGCCCCACTCATTTTATTATGCTAGAAATAGTTACAAAATAGTTGAGGAGGTTACAACTGAATATTAGTTAGTAGATAGCTAATAGTTCAGTAAGTATTAACCAATATGCATAATATATTTTAATGCATTATCCCATTTGGGGGAGGAAACACCTGGATGCAAAAAGCGGACACCTAGAAGTTCCCACTAACTCCCAAGACAAAGACGACAGTAAATGGAGTGTCATACAAAATTAAATTAAAAAATTACAATTACAATAAATTTAACAAAACACAATTTTGGCAGTTATTATGTTTTTGTTAACACAAGCAAACAAATATCCAAATGAAAATACAATGATTCTACATCACACAATGATACAGAAAAGAAACAACTCAAAAATGTCATCATATTGTTATTTTCAATGTAATATCTTGTTCCATGATCCGAATCTATGTCATAATAATATCTGCATATGATTACTTATTAGTATTTCTAAGTCATCGCTATAATCTTTATTAATAAGTAATGTGTACACAATTCCAGAAATTGAGAAACATTTGTGAATAAATTGTTCCATATTTTTATGGTCCTGTTTTTACGTAAGTAATAGTGTATATAAAGGCCTTCATTCCCACTACTTCAAAGACAATTTTTATCATTATCATTCGCACGCTTACATTTTTTTTTGCTCTCTCAGTCTTCTCTTCATTGCTTTAAGACATCCCATGTACTTCACTCTCAAGACAACAATTGATGCAATTGCTTCTTGCAGCAGGTTTAGATTTCCAGATTAGATCTTATCTACTCCTGCAATGTGACAAGGAGTAAGCCATCCACTTCACTTTGTCACTAAGACACTCCCTACATCTTCAAATTGTGCTTAGCCACTTCATCCGAGACATGGTTTCGTTAGACCACAAGTGGGAAGTCAATCCGTCAATTTGTGAGATAACCTAATTGCACATGCGATTAACCTAATTGCAGATTTACATCAGGTCAAGCTCTTCCTCAAGTCAAACCCGTAAGATCTTTGTTTTACCCTAAGCTTTTTATTTTAATCTGTTCAATGCATCCATTGAAGGTTAACTGAATGTTTACCTAGGTTGGACCCTTCTTTTTAATGATTTTTTAGAAAGAACTGTATAAAATAAACGAAATTTCAGATCACATTCAATGATCCAGCACCAGTACTATAAAGGATGTAAGGTGCATGTTTAGTGGTGAATCTTCTAGTTTATGTTCACTCAGAACACAATTGCTTTAGTATTACAGATATTATCCTATTTCTAGGTGTACCACAATAAAAATCATTTAATGTAACTAATAAAACATTCCTACAACTTTTTCGACAAAGCTACATATTTTCTAATGGTGACAACAAATCATGCAGCCAATGCTTACCTTGTTTTCCATTAATAGCCACCAGTAAAATAGAAAATAGATTGGTCTCTAAGATAAAAGAATTAGGTTCTCCTTGGTAATTTCAGATATTATCTACTTCCAGACAATTGTGTCTGTGTTTTCATGTTGGAGGGTACAAGTCTCCAATGGGGATGAGAGGGAGAGGGGGACACGGGAAGGACCTCCCCAACCTGTTTCCCACTCCTTGTACCCTAGGGAATGTATTTCCTAGGGAACCGATCCCTGGGTACATGCCTTACCAAACACATTTTATAACATTAGTCAGTGACTTAGTACCATTCTAAATGAATTTAAAAAATGGAGAAAGGTAGGGAACAGTAGAAAAGGTGAGTGATGGAGGAGGTCTGGTGTGTAGCTGTCCATCTCATCTCATGGAGTGGCTTCCTTGCATAGCTGCCTTCATGGTTAGCAAGTCCCGGGGTGGGGGAGTTTTCTGATCACTATACAAGTTCTTAAAGCTAAACCAGCCATGTATCAGCTATTACTTTCTTACCGCATTTTGACTGTTACAATCTAGTTTCATTTGGCTACTCGACCATTTGCCACTACACTTTCCAGTCGCTAAATCCAAGTATCGTACAGATTAGGCATTACAATCACACAACTCTCTTCTATCAACAAAAATGTTCCTACACGTGTTTTCATCATCTTGTTATAAGGATTATCAAAGATTGTCGATATTTCCATTTACAGAAAACCCTCCCTCCTCGATATATATATATTTATATTATATTGAATCATAACATGGAGGAACTACAATGAGAAAGACAACAGCACTGATCATAGGGATCAGGTCAAGCGAAATTAATAACAAAGAGGGATCACGCCAAAAACAGGTCCCATATGATTTCCAAATCTAGTAACATATAGCTTCCTTCCACTCTGCCCAAAACTTCGTGTGCCCAGATGAGCAAGATTTTGATTAAGAGGGAGGATGATTTGAGTCATAGATGGTGTGATCCACAAGTGATAATCAGCATTCTTTATACCATTGATATTATGCATAAATAGGATCTGATTGTGGGAAGCTGTGTAGAATCTCCCACTCGTATGGAACTGCTGTGTGGGCTTGGGAGATCGTGACAACTGGGAGAAGCACTGCTGGGATAAATGTCAGGACAGGTGAGAGGTTGGGGATAAAGTAAATCATAATCGAGGATAAGACAAAACTCAGATAAAGACAATTGGTAATCAACATTTCAATTAAGAGGGAGGATGATTTGAGTCAGAGATACTGTGATCCGCAAGTGATACTTAACATTCTTTATACCATGGATATTATGCATAATTAGGATCTGATTGTGGGTAGCCGTGTAGAATCTCCCACTGGTGTGGAACTGCTGGGTGGTTTTCGGAGATCGTGACAACTGTGAGCACTGCTGGGATAAATGTCAGGACAGGTGAGAGGTTGGGGATAAAGTAAAAGACAACCGAGGATAAGAAAAACTCGGATAAAGACAAAAATGGGAAAATGACAAAACCCAGGTAAAGACAAAAAAATGGGAATAAGACAAAAGCCAGCATGTCATGTAACCCCGAGGAACTGTAAGATCCCTTTCCTGGACAAATAAGATTAATTTGGATTTTTCTAGCAAACCCTTTTCAATAAATTAATTGCAAACTGAAATCTTCCAAGAAAAACCCTTAAAGAAAGAATATAAATTCCTGAGATCTGAATTTATACCCAACCCTTATGGCTGTAATAACCCTTTTGGGCAGAATTAATGAAATCTGGAATTTTTCCTTTATTCAACAAATACTGACAAAGTAAAAATACCTAGAAGGCTCAAAGCATTTAGAAATCCTCTAGGAATAGAAATATGGAAGAAAATAATTTTCCAATGAAGATCTGATTTTTATTTATTTAATTTTTCACACCCAAAAACCAAGAAAATACTTATATATGATTACAGCAATTTTTCTGATAAATGACACCCTGTGGCATGAAGAGGCCAAATGATGAATATGCAACCCGGAATCAAAGAAATCTGCCCACGGATGATGCCATCAATGCTGGTCTCAAATCCCAAAGGGTGTAGATAACCCATAGTTACCTAAGACTCTAGGACGATGAGATGGCAAGACAGGGTTTCCGGGACGGCAAAAAAATTCTAAATTTTGGGGATAGTGAGGAGACAACTAATTAAAAAATATATAAATATTTAAAATATAGTGACTAAACTATATAAATAAGCTGAAATAAAACCATTTGAGATTTAAATAAGTTGAAACTTGAACTCATAAACATCAAATACATTCCTTAATATCATAATATCAATATGTAAGTTACATATGTCATATTTGAATTTGAGACTCAAAATTAAATAAGCTGAAATAAATTATAAAACCATTCTAATTTCTGATTGATCAAGTGACAATAGCTGATATTCATATCATTAATCTCATATTCAAATACACCAACAATTGTCTATTGTCAATATTACAAAAAGAAGAGGACAAGTATCAGCCTAAAAATCGAATCAACATCTGAAGCAACATCCATGAACTCCTCACTAGAACTATCATCCTCGTCCTCAAAGGTAAGCCCAATCAATCCCCGTTGCATAGTATTGTCCTCTTCAACTTGCCTCGGCTCCTCGAGATCTACATCCCATTGTAATGTTGGGGTCTCCTTGTACTGAGGTGTCTTGTGATCCATAAGACGCAAAGCACTGTGTACAACAAGTTTCTCCGCTCTCGCAGAGGTAAGCCTATTCCTCTTAACATAGTGGATCCAACCATATGTAGACCAATTCCTCTCAGAGGTAGAGGAGCTAGAAACCTAGGAAAGGAGGTGAATGGCAAGTGGTCACAGCAGTCCTGGAAGCCCATACAGTCGCCACCAACTCACTGGCTTCTCATGTGCCAATGTTACCCTGTCCGCCTTTGCTGATGTTTTGTACCCATCAAGTTCAGTGAAGTTGAGCCACTCCAACCTGATCTGTGAAGCCTCCTGTGGACTATACATTTTTTTAAAGCCCTTCTTCACCTCATCGTCATCCAAAGGGATAACTCTACCTAGCCTCTCCACATACCATTTGGGATTCAATGCATACACAACCATATGAAGAGGGGTGTTCAACTTCTCCCATCTCTGTTGAATAATGGGTTGTATATGTTCATTGTAGAACTCCAAAGTGGGGTCCCTCACCCAAATAGTTGCCTTCATTTTCCCAAGCATGTTGTCAATGCACTCATAGATCTCACCAAGATTGGGGTTGTTAGAATCCTCATATTTGATGACACTAAAATCGGAGCTATGATTGATATGATGTATTTCATATCAACCCAAAATGTTTCCCTCAACACCACTTCCTTCACTCTTTTCCCTTGCTCTGTCTTGGACTCACGCCACCTAGTCCAATCTTGTGTCATAATCATAATTTGCAGGGGCTCCTGCAACTCAAACATCCTCTCCAACAAAATAAAATAGGATGCAAAGCAGGTGTCAACTGGTTTCAGAAATTCCTTCTTCGAAAAATTTTGAAAGAGTGCCAATGATGTGTGGTGATTGCATATGAACTTTTGCACGTCCCTGGCCTCATTCACTATCTGGTTGACCCACTGAATCTTCCCTATGTCTTTTAGTGCATTGTTCATGGCATGCACACAACATGGGGTCCAATAAATATGACTGTACTCCCGCTCCACTAGCTTGCCTGCTGCTCTGCACACATAAGTTGCATCCGTGACGACCTGTACAACATTTGAAGGTCCAACCTCCCCAATGGCATCCTTCAATATCTCGAAACTGAACTCAAAGATCTTTCCATTTCCCGAACAATCAATTGCTTCTCAAGATGTACGGTCCATCCTCGCAAGAAACAATGATATTGATGAGAGGACAAAGTGTCTAATATCTGTCCACCCATCCATGATAATGTTGCATCCATGTGACACCCATGAGACCTTCATCTCCTCCATCAATAGATTAACCTTAGAATAGTTTCTATCCAAGATTGTTGTCCTCAGTTTGGTGTCTCCAAGAGGCACATAACTTGTACCTGCTTTTACTACCTTAGTCATAGCCTCCTTGTAATAAGGAGAGCAAGTGACATTAAATGGGATCCCAACAACATAGAAAAATTTCCTGATAGCATCATCTACCTCTTCCTTTGCCTTTGAATCAAACATGTCTACAACTGGATTGGGGGCTGCCCCCATGGCCTTTCTCTTCCCTCTGCTTTCCACTTCTGACATTCCAAAACTAGAACCAGCCAAAGTATTACTATTCTTGTCAGTCCTATGAGAGCTCAAAGGAGTGTTAGCCGCAGTGCTAGTACCACGAACTTCTGGAACATTGTCCGTGGTATTTCCATTGAAAATTCTCACCATCTCTACTCTCTGCTCTAGTGAAAGGGCCTTACAAAGGCCAACCCCCTTCTGTAAGGTGCAACAAGTGTGCATTGGTCCTGTGATGTTGTCATGCCAAGTCAGTGCACATATGTTGCACTTCCATAGTTTACTCCCCCCTCCAAACTTGGGGTTCTCAAGTATCTCAGCAAATTGTTGCAATGGCTTCTTATCAAATGATCCAATGGTAAATCTGGACAGCATTTGAGAGGGGCAATTGGTAGCACTACCAGCTGAACTACCAGTTGTCGTTGCCACTACATTTTGTCTCCCTTCTCCACTTCCCCCATTGTGGCATCACCAACACTTCCACCTATCTCAAGTTCAACCTTCTCCTCCTCTGACTCATACTCATACTCAAAAGAACTCATGGTGATGATTGTTGCAATGAATAAAAAAACAACCATAACTATATGTAATGAATTAATTTTTTTAAAAGATAACTATAAGTATAAGCAATGATTATAATTTTAATTTTAATTTATAAACAAGGAAAACAACCATAAGTTATACTTATAACTATATTAATATTTATTATTCAAATGAATAAAAAACCATATGCTACTAGGCCCATAACTGGTTACCATATGCAAAAATATTAAAAAACAAAAACATTTAACATTGTTCATTGTTGTAGGAGTATTCACTACTAAGTTTTTCATTTGTGTATCTAATATTAAACTCTGAAATTATTATTCTTTTGGACAGCTGAGTATGACTGAGTTATACTGCAGAAAAATCAGTCCTTTGCAGTGAATTATCGAATATAACACCGAATATGAATACTCAAAACAGATCCATACGGAATATATAAGATTCAGAAATTATTATACTTGTTACAGCTGAGAATGACTGTTTGTACAACAGTAATAACAGTCTTAGTTTCTATTTAAAACTGCATTAGTACCTCTGAAGAAGCAGCGCCCAGCAATAGGTGAGTTGAAAATAAGGACCAAGGAAAAGACATTTTAACAAACATTTACTATACATTCAGCTGAAGTAAGCATTCTAATATATATAGTGTGTTCAGTATAATAATTTCTGACCTCTAATATATAGTGTTCAGACTAATAATTTCTGACCTCTTAACTGATATAGTTGTTGCTGGTAATATATTTCTGAGTGAAGTGATCTACGGTACAAGGAAATCGATCAGTATTTTGGATCAAACTTAATATATTAACAACTAACTATTTTGCAACCCTTTATAACCTTTGAACTCCTTCCTAAAGATCGTTGTGCACTCAATAATCATCAGCAACAACTTGTGATGTGGTAGCCAGCTATGGCGTTAACCTTCAGGACCCACTTTATAACAAAATACCCCTATGATATTTTTCCAATCTGTATGGCTAGTACTAGAATAATCGCCAATATAAAAAAGAACTCATACTCATACTCATACTCATAATTGCCAATAATCGCCAATTTAACATTGTTCATTGTTGTAGGAGTATTCACTACTAAGTTTTTCATTTGTTTATCTAGATTCTACAATCATGAGCTTTATGTTTTATTTTTAACTTTTAAAATGTAATTAAAAAAAACCTAACCAGTATGCATTTTGTAAAATCTTACAAACTATAAACATGATTACATTGTGAATGTAGATACAAAAACTAAAAACAGCCCCTAAAAATGCAAATAGAATCTAAATTTTAAAATGTAATTAAAAAAAAAAACCAGTTACAACCAAACCCTATGCAATATGCATTTTGTAAAATCCTACAAACTATAAACATGATTACATTGTGAATGTAGATACAAAAACTAAAAACAACCCCTAAAAATGCAAATAGAATCTAAATTTTAAAAAATTAGAGACTATTAACAAACATTGTAAGCAAATAAAATTATAAATACCTCTTGTTTGCTCTTGCTTCTTGCTCTTGCTCTCACTCTTGCTCTTCCTCTTGCTCTTTCTTCTTCTCTTTGCTCACTTTGCTTAGTGTGAATATGGAATGAGCCCATAGAGTCATTTTATAACATAGAATGACACTTTTAGGGTTAGGGTTAGGTTAGAATGTTTTAAGTTAGAATTACTTTTCAATTAAAAATAATAATTAAAAGTCTTTAAAATGTGTTTTTTTAAAGCATACAAAAGTCGCGGGGGTTGTAAGGGACGCCTATACGTCCCTAGGACATACCTCGACTGTCCCGGGGATGTCCAGATGTCCCTATCGTCCCCGAACCGTGCCCCACGTCCCTGAGACGTCTCTGATGCTCACCAAACGTCCCAGGGACATTTCCTTTACTCCCTGCCTCTTTGGAAACGTGGGTGAAACATTTCCCCGTCCCAAGTCCCCAAAACATCTGGGACGCCTCGGAATTCATGTTTTTAGGGGTGACGATCCCCACGTAACTAGGTATGGCTGCAAAGCATGCCCTTGCTTTCCCTCGCTTGAAGCCTTGCCAAATGTCTCTCCACTAGCTGAATTTCTTTGCTTGAATTGCAGATCTGAAGTGGGGAATGTAGAAAACATGCCCTAGCTCTAAAAAATCAGTCTTTGTGCTCAAATGTATGGCTGCAAAGCATGCCCTAGCTTTCTCTTGCTTGAAGCCTTGCCAGATGTCTCTCCATTGGCTCAATTTATTTGCTTGAAATGCAGATCTGAAGTGGGAAATGTAGAAAACATGCCCTAGCTCTGAAAATCAGTCTTTGTGCCCAAATGTGAACTCTAAATGAAGTCACCCAATAAATGTTGAGGGTTTCCGTCTCAAATCTAAATTCTATTGAGGGGTTTCGTCCCCAATAGAATACCAATGAGGATTTCCGTCCTCTATGGTTGAAAGTGAAAGCAAATGCATTCAACTCTCCAAAGTGAAATTAGATAAATGACCAAAGATGTCTCAAATGAAACCCCAACCCCTCCTTTTATAATTTTCCATTGCCTTTTCCCAAGTTGGGCGCTCCATGTGGGATTACTAAAGTGACTTTCCATCTTCTAATTTATTGTTGGATTTTACTTTATTTGGAAAGTCGCCTTTATTTTTATTTTAATAATAAAGTTATATTAAGTTGTCACCTTTTTAATAAAAAGTGAGTGACTTGACAACTTAAAAACATTAACTTTATTATTTTTCTTTATTTGAAAAAGGGGACATGACAGAACAAAGGTAGTATTATGATAAAACACGACAACATTCTCGACTTTGAGTAATATTGTCTTGAGGAAGCATAACAAACACAAGGACTCCCCTAACCCATGCTTATTTACAATACTGGGAACTAAATAATATCGCTAATGCTCCGCCGATATTTAATAATGGCGAGTTTTGAAAGGCTTCGGATTATTATCGAGAAGCACCACGGATCTGCTGGTTCAAAGAATGCACAGTGAATGATGCGAGACGTGAATTGTTCCAAGACAAAACAATGCAAGCATACAAGACTGCAAATTATGAAAATACAAAAGAGATAATTGCAATAACACAAAAATAGCTCCAACTCAATACGATCAAATAGAATAATGCAAGAGATGTACATATAGGAGGTGAATGTGTAACCTCCTAGAATCATGGCAATCTCCACCTAGAATAGTGGTAACCAACACCTAGAATAGTGTAGTCAAGTGTACACCTAAGCAAGCATATCCCATAAGTGTAGGGAAACTCCAAGTGAGGTGGAATATCCCAAGTAGGATAAGATAAATAAAGCAAGGAAAATAAATCCTACCCTAACAATTATGACATATAAACCATAAGGGTGTATGAACAAACAAAGAACCCAAATTTTAATACTTGTGTTCGTGCTCATGTTGGGGTGAAATGAATGAATGAAAGATTTTAATGACGTCCACAAGACTGAAGAGTCTATGGGACTAAAAACTGAGACTTTAAGATGATTTCAGACTCTTTTCAATATCAGATCTTCTACTGTGGATCTTGAGCACAAAACCCGCAATCTTTTCAAGTCTTGTTTCTTTGAATAACTCATTTAATCTGTCCACCTTCAAGTCGTTTTTGTACTGGATACAAATATCATCATAAGCTAAACACTCCATGATGAAGTGCCATTCCGTCTCTACCACCCCTTTGCTACAAAAAAGACAAGTTCTCATTTCCCAATCCTCCTTGGGTATAGTCTCTGCCGGTTTAACATCGAAGATGATGCGATCCAATCCTCAATTGAGCCACTAAAATCCTTGATTTACCCTTGATAGCTGCCCCTAGATAAACTTTTTCCTCATGCTCCTAAGTGGGGTTATATTCTTTGATGTAGTATGATTTCTTTCGACCAATCTACTCTGTCCACATGACAGTCCTAAATTTTTCTAACACAGTTTTTTATTTCCCTGTTGTTGTTAGGACACTCCTGAAAGTTGATGCCCCATTTGTTCATCCATTTGTTGTTTTGCTTCATCCAAGTTTTCTTTCTACACTCTAATTTTTCCTCCACAACCATTTTGGGCCAACGATGATTATCCATGCTTTCAACCTTTTTCAGATAACTTAGCAACCGAGTTATTGTTGATGCTTCCATTGGGAAAGTACCCACTTCAACCAATAGGATCTCATAAGGGACTGTTTGTTTGACTTTAAGAGTGCTTGTGATTAGATGTTTCTAGATTCTTTCTAATTGTCTCCACCCATGATTTGACATGCTACTCCCCCATACTTCACAACCATAAAGGGTAACTGGGATGACCAGCAATCCAAAAAGGGTTTTCTTGGTTTTCCAATCCCAAAGTTCAGCCGTCCTACACCTATTTTGAAGTAGGTAAGATGCTTTCCAACCCCCCTATATCCTTTTTTTCTCTACAAGTCTCCCAACTAAGCTTGTTGTGGAAATCAATCCCAAGATATTTGTATTCTGTTACAATTTCCAACGGGCTCCCCTCAAAAAGAAAGTTAATTTGTTTCTCTTTCCTTTTTAAAGAAAAAATCATGACTTTGGTTTTGCTAATGTTCACTTGCATCCTAACTTCCTGGAAAAAGAGTTCTAAGGATTTCAAATGATCCCTCAATCCTTGAGCTGTTTTAGAAATTAGAATAAGATCGTCGACATATAAGAGTAACTTCACCACATAACTTGTCAATTGTATGCCCCTTCCTCGGCTTTGTTTGACCATTATTCCAGCTTGTCAATGTATAAGCCAAACAAGGTGGGAGAGAGAGGACAACCTTGCTTGACACTTATGTCACTACCAAAACATTATGACATACCCTCTCTACTTCGATTTGCATAATGCCTATGCATTGTTGCTCTAAACTCGTCTGGAATCCCAAGTTCCTCCATCCTATTCCAAAGTTTGTCTCTAGGTACCATGTCAAAAGCTTTCTTAAAATCAACAAAGCAACAAAAAGCTTCCTCTCCTTGGGTGTCCCATACCTTTTCAATCAAGTGCCTAAGAGTGATGCAATGGTCGATGGTTGAATGTCTAGGTTGAAGCCTACTTGCCCTTTTGCTCTTTTACCCTCTCTTTCAACCCAACTACTGATTCGACGTTCTATCATGCCCCCAAAAAGTTTACCAAGGAGAGGATTGACCATAATGGTGCGGTAATTGGATGGATTATTGATATCACCGCTTTTAAATAGAGGAATAGCAACACTAGTCGTCCACTCCAATGGGAAGCCATTCTGGTTGATCTCATTGAATATTTTCTGATGTGCGGAGTGAGGACCTCAACACCCCACTTTAAAAATTCAGCTTGCAACCCATCAATATCTTGTGCTTTACCACTTGCTAGATTCTTTATGCCCTGTTTGATGTCTTCCACCGAGAAAAGCTCGGTCAAGGTATTAATTATGGGAGGAATATCCTTCATTGAGACCGCTCATAGAGGATCCTCGCATACTCTAACCACTAAGCATCTGTGATATTATTTTCTGTGTTTTTTCTTTTGTTGCAGCTCCCTCCAAAAGCCTTTGGGATTGTGTTTTCCAAGAGAAATTAATTCTTTCCTCCTCATATTCACATAGCTTTCTTTTTTGTATTGTACCAATTTCTCATATTTCTTTTTATTTTCTTTGTTCCTCTCACTTTCCTTCAAAGCTCTCTTGGCAGCCTTGCATTCTTTGTCCTACCATGTATTCGTTGGAAAAGTATTTGCAACTCTTTTTCTAGGCTTAGATCTTTTGCACGCACTTAATGCTTTGTGAATTAGAGGAATCAGCAAATTACTGCGTACATAGTCACTTGTCCCCTTGGTTGCCTTGCTCTCCATGTCATTTCTTGTCATCTGAAATTGTTGCTCAAGGGCAGCAACGAAGATTTCTTGATTTTCTTTATTTACAATGATTTTTCCTTGTTGTTGAGTTGTCTTTTGCATGTGGTGAACTTGTTTTCTTTGGTGCTGATTTGAGATGGTACCAAGCTTGACAAAGAGAGGTTTATGATCCGATTTTAGCTCGATAGGACAATCCCCTATTTCGAACTCAAGCAACCGAGAAATAGAGCTTTGGGAGCAAATGACATAGTCCACTACACTTTGACCATTGTATGTTTTGCACGTGATACTACCTGATCTGGGCCAAACCCTCATGCCATTACAAATAACCATGTCGTATAAGTTGCATAGGCCTAGAAGCTCAACCCCAAAATGTGTCACCCCTCCATTACCATCTTGAGATATTCTTTCCCAAAGTTGGTCCTCTTCTTCATTAAGCCATAAAGGATTGGCATCTCCACATTCTTCGCTGCTCAACTGGAGAGATTGATTGTTTGCAGTCCTCGCATTAAAGTCACCCATTAAAATTATTTCCCTAAGGTATTGAACACATAAATGTCTTTTTTTAGCAAAGCATATGGATCTTCAATGTCTAAATTACTTCTCTTATAAGTCTTTGAACTTTTTGGTGCAAAGTAACAAGCAACCAATCTGATTGTCGCCTCATTATCTGATATTTTCAGCCATATGTATTGCTTATTTGGGTCCTCCTTTTCAACTTTGACGGTCTCGAGCCATATTTCCTTTATTAGCACTGTGATCCCCTTCATTCCAAACTGAAATTTTTTTGTACCCTTCAAATTTTGGGACTTTGCATCCCTCGTGTTCATGTGTTTCCGTAAGAATAATAATATCTTTCCCCTCTGCTATGGGCCCCAATCCGGGTCCTCTTCTCCACGGATACCCCCTGCAATTCCAACTTACTATGTGCATGGATTCCCATGGGTGTGGATTACTATGTGCATGGATTCCTATGGGTATGGATTACTATGTACTATGAGTGAATGGCATAAAAATTATGTGGGTGTACGAATGAACAATAACCCAACTTTGGTATTGGCATTTGGGTTCATGGGGGAGGGGGTAAGTGGATGGCAATTCGCTCTAAGGCTACCGATGATGGACATGGGTCATGCGAGGGGGTTCTAGATAAACACAAACATGAGGGGTATGCTACACATTACACAAAAAGGGCAAGTTGGATAAGGCATAAACAACTTTATTACACCCAAGCGGTTTATGTTGAAATAAGATGTGTGAAATACGGTGTTACGCAGGATGCGTCCGCCTGCTTTTAACACGTCCGGACGCCCAGGGCCCCGGGATGCGGGAACGTGGGAGAAACGCTTTCCTTCTTTTAGCAAATCGCGTGAAACGCCTGGGACGGGCCGGGAGGGGGGCGAAACGCCCCGAGTCGCTGGGACCGTCTCCCCTACGGTTGTTGCGACTTTTACAATAAAAACAGACTTTTAATACACAAAAACACTTTTTTTTTTTTGTCAGATATGACTGATAGCATAAAAGTAACATTCCTAACCTAACCCTAACCCTAAAAGTGCTATTTTATGTTATAAATTTACATTATGGGCTCATTTCATATTCACACCAAGCAAGAGCAAGAGCAAGAGTGAGAGCAAGAGCAAGAGCAAGAGCAGAGAGCAAGAGCAAGAGCAAGAGCAAGAGGAAGAGCAAGAAAGCAGGGAGGGGGAGCAAGAGGTATTTATAATTTTATTTGCTTACAATACCTGTTAAAGTTTTTTTTTTAAATTTAGATTATATTTGCATTTTTTAGGGGCTGTTTTTTAGCATTTGCATCTACATTCACAATGTAATCATGCATATAGTTTGTAGGATTTTAAAAATGCATATTGCATAGGGTTTGGTTGTAAATGGTTAAGTTTTTTTTTAAATTACATTTTTATTTCTATTTTAAAATTTATATTATATTTGCATTTTTTAGGGGTTGTTTTTTAGCATTTGCATCTACATTCATAATGCAATCATGCATATAGTTTGTGGGATTTTAAAAAATGCATCTTGCATAGGGTTTGGTTGTAAAATTTAAAATTTAAATGGTTACGTTTTTTTTAATTACATTTTATTTCTAGTTTAAAATTTATATTATATTTTGCATTTTTAGGGGTTGTTTTTTAGCATTTGCATCTACATTCACAATATAATCACGCATATAGTTTGTACGATTTAAAAAATGCATATTGGCTACGTTTTTTTTAAATTAATTCATTACATAATCAATCAATCATATAGTTATGGTTGTTTTTAATTCATTGCAGCAATCATCACCATGAGTTCTTCTTAGTATGAGTATGAATCAGAGCATGAATCAGAGCAGGAGAGGGTTGAACGGGAAGTTGAGATAGGTGGCCGTGGAAGAGTTGGTGATGCCACAATGGGGGAGAGTGAAGAAGGGACACAAAATGTAGTGGCAACGACAATTGGTAGTTCAGTTGGTAGTGCTACCAATTGCCCCTCTCAAATGTTGTCCAAATTTGCCATTGGACCATTTGATAAGAAGAAGCCATTGCAACAATTTGCCCAAATAATTGATAACCCCAAGTCTGGAGGGGGAGCAAAGTATGGAAGTGCAACATATGTGCACTGACTTGGCATGGTAGTATCACTAGGACCAATGCACACTTGTTGCATCTTACAGAAGGGGGTTGGCACTTGTAAGGGCCTTTCACTAGAGCAGAGAGCTGAGATGGTGAGAATCTTCAATGAAAATACCACGGACAAAGTGCCAGAAGTTTGTGGTTCTACGGCTAATACTCCATTGAGAGATCATAGGACCGGAAAACTTACTAATACTCAAGCTGGTTCTAGTTTTGAAGTGTCGAAGTGGAAAGCAGAGGGAAGAGAAAGGCCGTGGGGGCAGCCCCAAATTCAGTTATTGACATGTTTGATTCAAAGGCAAGGGAAGAGGCGATGATGCTACTTGGGAAATTTTTCTATGCTGCCACTGATTCCATTTAATGTTGCTCGCTCTCCTTATTACAGGAGGCTATGGCTAAGGTCAGAAAGCAGTACAAGTTATGTGCCTCCCGAGACACAAAACTCAGACAACAATCTTGGATAGAAATTATTCCAAGGTTAATCTATCGATGGAGGAGATGAAGGTGACATGGGTGTCACATGGATGCAAAGATTATCATGGATGGGTGAACGGATATTAGACACCATCCTCTCATCAATATTATTGTCTCTTGCAAAAATGGACCATACTTCTTGAGAGCAATTGATTGTTCGGGAAGCGAAAAGATGTTGAGTTTCAAGATGATCGATTTTGAAGGATGCCATTGAGGAGGTTGACCTTCAAATGTTGTACAGTTGTCATAGATGCAAAGCATATGTGTGCAGATCAAAGAAGCAAGCTAGTGGAGCGGGAATATAGACATATTTATTGACTCCATGTTGTGTGCATGCCATGAACAATGCACCGAAAGACATAGGGAAGATTCAAAGGGTTAACCAGATAGTGACTGATGCTAGAGATGTGCAAAAGTTCATATGCAATCACCACACATCATCGGCACCAAAATTTTCGAAGAAGGAATTTTGAAACCATTGACACCCGCTTTGCATCCTATTTTATTTTGTTGGAGAGGATGTCTGAGTTGCAGGAGCCCCTGCAAATTATGATTATGACACAGGATTGGACTAGGTGGCGTGAGTCCAAGACAGATCAAGGGAAAAGAGTGAAGGAAGTGGTGTTGCGGGAAACATTTTGGGTTGATATGAAATACATCATATCAATTATAGCTCCAGTTTTTAGTGTCATCAAATATGGGGATTCTAATAGCCCCAATCTTGGTGAGATCTACGAGTGCATTGATAGCATGCTTGGGCAAATGAAGGTAGCTATTCGGGTGAGGGACCCCACTTTGGAGTTCTATAATGAACATATACAGCCCATTATTCAACGGAGATGGGAGAAGTTGAACACTCCTCTTCATATGGTCTGCGTATGCACTGAATCCCAAATGGTATGTGGAGAGGCTAGGCAGAGTTATCCCATTGGATGATGATGAGGTGAAGAAGGGCCTTATGAAGGCCTTTAAAAAAATGTACACTCCACAAGAGGCTTCACAGATCAGAATGGAGTGGCTCGACTTCACTGAACTTGATGGGTACAAAACATCAGCAAAGGCAGACAGGGTAACAATAGCACAGAGAAGCCAATGAGTTGGTGGCGACTGTATGGGCTTCCAGGACTGCTGCGACCACTTGCCATTCGCCTCCTTTCCCAGGTTTCTAGCTCCTCTGCCTCTGAGAGGAACCGGTCTACGTATGGTTGGATACACTCTGTTAAGAGGAATAGGCTTACCTCTGCGAGCGGAGAAGCTTGTAGCCGCACACAAAGCAGCTTTGCGTCCTTATAGATCGCAAGACACCTGAGTACAAACAGACTCCAACATTACGGTGGGATGTAGATCCCGAGGAGCCGAGGCAAGTTGAAGAGGACAATACTGTGCAGTGAGGATTGATTGGGCTTACCTTTGAGGACGAGGATGCTAGTACCAGCGAGGAGTTCATGGATATTGCTTCAGATGCTGATTCTGATTTTTAGGTTGATACTTGTAGTTGTCCTCTTTTTTTGTAATATTGACAATAGACAATTGTTGGTGTATTTGGCTATGAGATTAATGATATGAATATTAGCTATTGTCACTTGATCAATCGTAATTTAGAATGGTTTTATTTTTATATTTTGTAATATTAATATATTTCAAATTTCAAATTTCAGCTTGTCTCATATTCAAAATTCAAATATGTATTATGAATTTTCAATTTATGACATTAACATATTGATATTATAGTATTAAGGAATGTATTTGATGTTTATGAGTTCAAGTTTCACCTTATTTAAATCTCAAATGGTTTTATTTCAACTTATTTATATAATTTAGTCACTATATCTTTTTATTTTAAATATTTATATATTTTTTAATCAGCCGTCCCCCCGCCATCCCGCCGTCCCCCGTCCCCGTAACTATGGTGAAATACATGGTGTGGAAAACAATCTTTTGAATGTTATCGGCCATTTTTCAATTGGATGGTGCTTAAGGTACATGCAAAGTGACCAAGTGCTAAGATGGATGTTTTGAGAGATCAACCTAACGATAAATTGAGAATCACCTTCAATAATGAGCCTTCAACATTATGTTTACAAGTATGTTCTACTCCTTTTGGCAAGCAATCAATTCTACAATTTTTTTGGTTCATGAGCCTATATAGTCGCCATAGGGGAGACAATATTCCCCTTTATCATTCTTGATAATGCCCCAATATCAGCTTTTCCCGGGTTACATTTGGCTGCTTCACAAAGTTCAATGTATGAAGATAATGGGGATCTAACAAAGAACTTGACCCTAAGCTATCTCGATATCATCTTCAGGGATGATTGTAACAATATTGATAGTAAGAGGTGGCATAGGACAAAATATATGTAATGTCTCTTTCTTGGAATTAATGCCAATAGAAGACCCTACGCTGTCCGAGCTTATTTTCCACACGCTAAAGGGGTGGAGAAAAGGAAATAAGGTAACAATATAACTAAGTTAGCCAAAAAGTAATATTATAAAGGCAACTTATGTTATTATTATTAAAATAAAGGGGACTTCCTATTTTAAGTGACTTAACGCTAAAATAAAAAATAAGAAAGTCACTTTATTAATTAAAGTGCAAAAGTCCCACATGGAGCGCCCCACTTGGAAAATAGAGACAAAAAGTATAAAAGGAGGTGTGGGGGTTCATTTGCAATCATCTTTTGCATACATTATATTTTGTCAATGAGATTTTGGATTGTTGATCCAACTTCCATCTGCAAGGAGGACGAAAACCCTTCATTGCTGCAAGGTTAGAGGACGAAAAACCCTCGAATCCTTTGAGGTAACTCCATCACAAGGGTTGCAATTGAGCTACAAACAAGGATTTTCAGTTTATTTCAGTTTGGACAAGCTAGGGCACAATTTCGGGTGATTTCGAGAGATTGGCGGATAGGGCATCATCTACGATCAGATTTTCAAACTTTCTTGTGTTGGAACTCATTGTCACCCGAAGTTGCACCCTGATAGAGAATGGTGTGTGTACTCTCTCTCCTGTTGACAAAATTGGAACACCTCAAGGTTGTGGGTAACCTATGTCTGAGGTGAACCTCTAGAGAGGGTTGGTTCCCTTGTGAATCAACTAAAAAAACAAAAACTTTAACAAGGAAAGAGGAATGTGGAAAATGGGAAATAGGGGTGATACACCAAAAGTTTGACACCTGCATGTAACTCTGCACACAAAGAATTTGAAGATTCACACACCTACGCAACTCTAGACTATCTCGCATAATTAATTCAGGGGTTTAGGAAAAAATGGCAAGAGTAGAGAGTGATTTCCACACTAACACAAACACAATTTCCTATGCAACACAATGAAAAATCTGAAAAACAGCAGTATGAGAGAGCAAAATGAATCTTTTTATTCAAAGGTGCAAGTACAAAGGTTGAAGATGCATAAGCAAATCAGCTGCTCCAAGTATATCATTTTTTTACAATTAAAATCAGCCAATATAGGCTGCTCCATGCTAAGAATACATTGTTGTTTTTAGGAATCAACTGTTGTTTTATTTATTTTATTTATTCTATCCTTTCCCTTCATTGGCGCCACCTTGGAAACAACAGTTGTATTTATTTATTAAATTATATCCTTATCCCTCCATCTTGGCGTCAATATCTAAAAACAAATTGTTGTCTTCCTTTTCTATTTTTTATTTCCATCATTCTACTCGCGCATGGGAAAAGCATCGACTTTTAATTATAAAAAATCATTCTATCTTTGGCTGGAACAGCATGTTCTATTTTAATTATTTCCATCTATGCATGCATCTTATCTTCCTTTGGCACAGACTTCTAGGAACAGCAGCTTATTTTATTAAATTTATCCCATGCACCTCCACGCAAAGTCTTCTTTTGGCGCAAATACCTTTGGCTATGAAATATGGTAACAGAACCATGGTCGAGTGTAATTGTCAAGTACTTGTCAAGTCGGCGAGAACTCACCAAAAATTTTCCTAGACGAATATTCGCTGATAAAACTCGCCATTCGTCACAGCCAAATATTCGTGAGTATTTGCTGAGAATATTCAGTCAATATTCGCTAATATTCGGCGAGATTGACCCTAAAATTCGTCCATACACAGTGTGTAACATAAAAAATAGGAAAAACACAGGTGTAACACTTTAAAAATGCTGATTTTTGTCTTATAAAGGCATCGTGCTGATATTTCTCTAGAACGGGTAATAGGAAAATGTATATTATCATAAATCGTAACTGGCATAGATATGCAATTTATAATGATAATTTTGAATGGCAATCATCATAAATTCATAACATTTATCGATTGGCTATTGTATTCGCATGATGATGCGATTTTGTGATGTATTTGTATTCAAATCTACTAGAAAACACTTTCCCAACATTTTACAAACTTGTTTGATATATTCTGTAGCTATATTTTGCACTAAATTTATGTTTTATAAAGAAAATAGTGTATTGTTTAAGTTGTTGAATATTCCCGAATATTCACCGAGTCTTGCCAAGTTATTGCGGGTCAATTTTTTTGATTTTCCAAATATTTGCCGAATACGAGTATGCAACTATGGCTGGAACAACCACCAATCAGCTGAGATTTTCTTGGGGTAGTGTTTTGGGCATCTTGCACACATTTCTAGCATTGGGCAAATGGCTAAGTAGGCTGAACGAACAATATAGAAGGCCATTTCAATTGTAACAAGGGTGTCTTTTGGTGCTAAGGATCGCACCAACCCTAACTCTACCCTAAGGCATCATTTCCAACTTATCAATCTTTGTCCTTTGTAGTCAACAGTCAGCTGTTTTTTATCTTTCATTCCCAGCTGCAAAATAAATAAAAAATAACTTCAGATCTTGGTGAAAAAATTTATTTTCTTGCATGTAGATGTACCAAAACAGTTTCTAAATGTTTTGGGTCTTCACGGTATTGTTTCTTTGTGGCTATTTGATGAATAAAGGAATATTTAAGATTGTTGTATTTTTTTGTAAGGGTTTTAAATAAGAGTCAAATTATTGTAATAATTTTGGAAAAGGATTTGTGTGGATTTCAAAATTTTCTTTAATTGTGTCCTAAGAGGATATTACAACGGTATCAAGCAAGGATCTTCTCAGCTTGTGAATCATGAGGAGAGCAACTAATCAACCAATGTTTTTTCGAGCAAAGTTCTTACAAAGGGAAGAAAAGATAGATCCCATTCAAAAGGTGGTAATACAATTAAAAAAGTTAATAAGATGAGCTAAGGATGCTAAGTTGATAGCTACCCAAGCAAAACAACACCTACAAAAATTTAAAGACAAAGGGTAGCTCTTGAAACATTTTTATAACAATTCTGAAAATTTAAGGAATGTTTGAAAAAAAGGACGTTCATACAATAGAATTCCAAGAAGACCGTGTTGTGAGGCATGCACATGAGAAAAGGGCCTCACCGGATATTAATGTGGGTTTTCAACTTGATAAAATTTTCAGATCAGCAGCCAATGGTAAGCAAGTTGATTATCTTCTTGATTATAGCAAGGATTTATTGTATCCACCCCATACTATGACATTAGCAGATGTTTATCAAGAGGTTAGATACTAATATTATTTCAGTTCAATTTATGGTAAGGACAGCAAAGAACCATTCCAATTTTGCCATCATTCTGAGAATGATAAAAGGATGAAGATTATGGGTAGAGCTGCAACATTTCATAGGGCATCTATGCTTCCAATACCACTCTCAAATCTTGAAGGCACATTCTATATTAAGAGCAATCAGTTATGCATTAATGATTTGGCTGACCCAAAAGTGATCCAACTCCAGGGAATCAAAGCAAGCAGCCATGGAACAATTCAGCATTCAGGTAAACCAATTCACATCATCTTTGTTAGATTCAGATTTGATATCCAAACTAGGATTGCATGGGCAAATGCATATGTTATGGTGATTGGAGATAAATGGATAAATGGCTGCCTTCTAGTCAAGGTCCATGGTATGCTAGATAGGGCAGCAGTGTTCTCCTCTCATATTGTTTTTGATTCAGCTGATAAGCATGCACTTGAAAAGAGTCTAGTAGTAGAGATAAGTGTTGAGTTCATAAATTCAGCAACTAAGGATTCTTGTCATCATGGAAAGCATGCTAAGAAGGGTGATAGGGTCAAGGATACAACTTGCAGCATAGGGCATGTAGATTCTTTGATTCAAGTTCAAGATTGTTTTTGCATATGGGAGCCAGGTGATCTTTTGAGGGTCAAGGTAGTTAGAGGCATCAATGTCACTATTGAGTTCTCCATCTCTTGCACTTGGAATGAAAGGGAGTTTATGAGGAATCATATAAGGTTTGTCGTGCATTCTAACCACATTGTGAAGGATCAATGTTCACGGTTCATAGATCACTCCTGGGAGCTAAGTACCACACTTGATGACAAGATTGTAGGTGATGAACAAATGGAGATAGCCACCACAGGATGCTTGATGAGGGAAGATGGTAAGCAAAATAGATGTTATTTTGCTATTCAAAATTTTATGACTCAGCATAGCATGGTTGGTATGAATTTGGATAACAACATGGTTGGTATGAATTTGGGTAACAAGAGCTACAACCCATGGATCATTATGAGAGTTGTCTCCAATTTTAGAATTGTTGTTACCCACATTTCCAGCTTGTCTAAAATTCTAGTTGCAGCCATAAAGAAATGTTACATCACAAGGAAAATGCAATTTCCATATGGTATCCAGGATGAAGTATTTGCAGCTGATACAAGATGGTTCTCAGCCATTATAATTTTGGATTTGAGAAAGGAAATGCCATACCCCAGCCATGGTATGATGTTGTTCCTAATCTCATGTGTTGAATTAATAATATCTTCATGGAATGGCCACAGAATTGCAAATAGAGAGGAATCCTCTTGGCTTAAAATTAGATGTCAAAGGGGTCACGTGTTGAAATCAATTGTTGACATCATCCAAACATCTTTATTATGGTTTGGGAATGTAATGTCCCCTTCTCTAGGCTAGTTCATTTTGAAGACCTTGGGCCCATTCCACTTCCCATGGGCTTAAAGGGAAAGAGCAAGGGAAGTATTTAATGTCATGATTGTCAGTTGCTTTTGTAGCTTTATATTATTTTCAAGCAACTTTCTAATTATGACTTAGAAAAGTCAAGTTGGTTCGAAAAAGTGCAAATACCAACTTGAAAAATAAAAAAGAAACTTATATTTCTACAAGGTTGGTCCTCTTTGGGGGGATCATCCTTTTGATTTTGGCACCACCTTTAGCTATATAAAGGGGTCACTTGGCTTGGAAAAGGGGACACTTACTTTGGAATTCATTTTCTTTGAGTTGGAGCACGAAATTGCTCTCTCTCTTCCATTGAGGACGAAAACCCTCCATGGAGGTCTATTGAGGACGAAGCCCCTCAATAGCATTCAGATTTGGGGACAAAAACCCTCAAAATCTGCATAAGGTGGTCTCATTTAGAGATTACATTGGGCTACATTCAAATTTCTTTGGTGCACTATCTATTTTCAATCATTTTCATTGAGTGTGGAACAGCCACAAGAGTCCATGTTGGATCAGCACAAGGGTTTGGGCAGATTTTCAGTCCATTGGGTGGAAGCACCATACTTTGGAGGGTTGTTTGGCCAATTTCAGACCCTCTCCTAGGGTAGCAACCCCTCCTTGGGAGGAGTTCATTGGTTTCTAGGGCATGACAACTCACTTTCCTCCCGTATTTGGATTCTTCATATTTTTGGAGGCTGATTGTACTTTTGGAATTGTATTTGGGCCTTGGAATCATTATTTCCGGCCATATCTGAGTGTACTAGTTGTTTCATAAATTTAATAATATAAAATTAGTTGGTGCCCTAGATGATCATTTCCTTGTTCCTAAGTGTTCTAAAAATATTTCTAAAGTTTTGAACCATCTAAGTATATTTGTTACGTTCTACGGGATGCGTCCCCTATGTTTCCTACCCATCCTCGCGCGTCCTCAATTTGTTTTCAAAATTGGGTACGCTTGCAAAGCGCCCCCTAACGTCCTAGTAAAGACAAAACACTTTTTAAAAAAACTCAAAATTAATAAAAATAAAAGGGATGTGGGGCCCACAAGGACCCCCACACTCATTCCTAACTAACCTAAACCTAAAACAACCTCTCTTACAACTAAAACAAAAAAAGGAGCTCATTTTTGTCATTTCCCATATTGTGAAGGAGAAGACAAAGAAAGAAAACATAGAGAGGAAAATAGAATAGTGAGAAGAAGGCAAGAGAGCATTATTCTACACCATTTGAGGTATGTTTCACATCCATTGTTCATTTTGCAAATTTACACAAATTATTTTTCATTTGTTTTTGTTTTTTCAAGGTTTCAAAGACTTAGGGAGGTTTTTTGTTTGCACTTGCAGTTGCAGTTGTGTTTTGCATTTTCAATAAAAAAATGAGCAACAATGAGGGTAGTGAGGATGAAGAAATAGAAAAGTATCATAGAGGTAGTAATAGGGATTCTTCAGGGAGTGAGTGTTGTTGGAACTGTGGGTTCAAATAATCCATTTGAATGCCCTTTTCAACTTCTCAAAAATTATGCAAAGGGCCCATTCAATCTCGAAGGCCCCTTTCACAATTTGCACAGCCGGTGACAAAAAAAAACTCAAGGGGAAGCAAAGTGTGTTTTTGTCATATGTGTAACAAAGATTTTAATGGCAACTACACAAGGGTTTATCGTCATCTTTTGGGCATTATGGGGTAAAAGGTTGTGAAAAAATAAAATTAGCGAAAAAGGCCGAAGAGACTAGGTTGCACATGGGGGTGAGGCAAGAAAAAAGGAATGTCATTAGAGACTATACATGGTACACAATAGTCAACCCAATCTATGGATGTTGAAAGTCAAAAGGGAAACGATTCTAACAAGGGAAAGAGAAAGGTCACTACTGTTAGGGGGATGTTCAATGTGTAATCATGGGACGTAGTTAACTCTTCTATTGCCAAATTCTTCTTTGCTAATGCAATACCATTTCATGTGTCACGTTCCCCTTCAAACAGATTTTCAGAGATGTAATTGTTGTTGGTTCCTCGTATGTCCCTCCTAGAGAACATAAACAATGGACCAGCCTCCTTGATAAAGAATATTCTAATGTGAGTGTGGTGATGGAGGAGATGAGGCAAACTTGGATACGGATGAGTTGCTCTATCATCATGGATGGGTGGACCGATATTAGACATCGGCCACTCATCAATATCATTGTCACATATCATGTTGGCTTTTATTTTCTAAGAGTTGTTGATTTTATATGGAAGAGGAAGGATGCAACCTTCCAATTTCAAATTTTGAAGGATGTCATAGAGGAGATTGGGCCCTCAAATGTTGTACAAGTGGTGACCGATTCAACTCACATATTTAAGTTAGTTGGCTTGATGGTTGAGGGTGCTTACAAACACATTTTCTAGACTCCATGTTGTGTTCATGCGTTGAACAATGCATTGAAAGACATTGAAAGATAGATTGGGTGAAGACAGTGGTGGCAGAGGCTAGAGACATATAGACGTTCATTTGCAACCATCACACCTCACTTGCTCTATTTAGGACTTTTTCGAGGAAGGAATTCCTCAAGCCCATGGACACTAGATATGTCAGCTATTTCATTTTGTTAGAGAGGATGCTTGAGGTGCAGGAGGCTCTACAATTAATGATGGTTAATCAAGAGTGGGGTAGATGGCCAAAGGCAAACATTGCTAAAGGAAAAAGTGTGAAACAAAATATCCTCGACGATGATTGGTGGTCCACAGTGAGGTAAGCAATTGTTGATTTTATATATTTAATATTTATATTTTATTTTTTAATTTTTTAATATTTTATCCATGTTTCTAACTTGTAAATTATTTTAGTTTTTCATTCTTTGTAATAGCATTCTGATTCACTCTTTGAGTCTTAAATTCCTAATTTTTTTGTAACTTGTTTGCAGATATGTTTGCTCCATCATCTCACCTGTTGTGGGGGTCATAAGATATGTTGATACAAACTCTCCTAGTCTTGGAGAGATTTATGAGACATTTGACAACATGCTTGGGAAGATGAAGCAAGCCATTTGTAGCAGAGATCCTACTCAGATTTTATGAGGAGCATACAATGCCCACTATGACACAATGGTGGAACACAACAAACAACCCACTTCATATGACGGCCCATGCTCTAAATCTCAAATGGTATGCAAAGCATGGCACGGGAGAATGCCTCCATTTGATGATGAAGAGGTTTAAAAAGGGCTCATGAAGGCCTTTCAAAAGATGTACACTGATGAAGAGTCCACTTTACAATGGACACAATGGCTAGCCTTTGTCAATCTCTATGGTCCAACATTTAGCAAACCAGAGGCAAGGACTAATATAGCTACATTAGCTCAAGTAGACCCTGTTGGATGGTGAACATGGCATGGCAAGGATGCACCAGACTTGAGGATTCTTGTCACTCGCCTCCTTTCACATGTTGTTAGTTCCTCTGCTGCAGAGAGAAATTGGTCCACATACAACCTCATCCACTCAATTAAGAGGAACAAACTTACCTATTGACGAGTAGAGAAGTTAGTGGCCATGCATAACTCCTTGCGACTTCAGGATCCATAGTCTCTCGAGTATCATCGACTCCATTGCACGTTGGGATGTTGATCCCGAAGATGCCACATAGGTTGATGAGGAGGAGGCACATGTGGGATTGGTTGGGGTTCTATTGGATGAGGCAATCCCTCATAGTTCCAGTGACTCAAACTCGGGGTCTGATTTTGATGCCATTTTAGCGGATTTTGATTAGGGGCAGCAATAGATTTTCATTTTCTATGTTTTAGACATTTTGTAGTTGAAACTTGCAGCCCTTGGGCATTTCATTGTAATTATTATGATTGAAACTCAAATCTTATGTGAATGCATTCAGGTTCTATAATGTGTGTGATGAATGCTTTATCAATGTTATCATATGAATATTTGTTATTTCCTATATTTTTTAAATTTTACCGTATTTTTTAATAGTTGTGCCCTGTCATCCCCTAAAAAAAGGCCTCCAAAAAAATCCATCCCAGAAACACGTCCCCCCGTCCCTGTCCCCATCTCGGAGACTTGGTGTAACATAGTATATTTGTATTCAAGTATTTTGGGATGAAATTGCAAAAAACTGATTGATATAGATAAATCAGTTTGTTGTACTTGTCATACATTTTCAGTTTGTTATCTATTGGGGTTTGTGCAATATCCATTTATTTCACTTTTGAACCCGAAAGAGACATTACAAGGAAGAGATTCAAGATAATGTACTACTATTATTACACTTGCTTATCAGCACTCATAAGGACTGATCCAAACCCAATTTTGAGGAGAATAGCTTGGGGCAGCATGGAAGCAACATTTGGAGTCCAAGGTAATCATTATGACAGCAATCTAGAAGAGGTGACCATAGTATTGAGCATGCAATGGTTACATTCTATTAAAGAGTTCACTATGGAGTTGAAATCCAAGGGAAAAGAAGTAGTGCTTCGAGGCATCGAAGATGGAGCTCCAAGAGTTGTCATGGCTAAATGGATAGAACATCAATTGGTGACAACCACAACATCATCCATAGGAGTGCCACTTGATCATGATAGCACATTGCAATTAGGTTGCAATGGAAACATATCAGGGCCTGCTGTCATCATAATTTCCAGCTTTGGGGCTAATGTCATCACCATTTCCAGCTGCTACCTTACATCATTTGCAGTCGTACAAGTGTTTTCAGACATGGGATTGAGTGATTTTCAGTTTATTGCTGCCATTGAAGTCTTTTTAGTCATTATATGGTTGTTTCCAGCCCCTATATTACTGACATTGCTGATTTTTGTGAAGGATTTTCATTATTGCAGCTGCTGTACCATTTTTATATTGCTGACTTCCAAGGGTTCTGATTTGAACTGCTATTATCAAGCACATCCAGCCATAGGTTGGCAAATTTTAAGGGATTTTCCTTGTATTATGTTGTCAAAGATAGAGATAGCAGATTTGTCAACTGTTGTTGGCAAGAATTATTTCAGTTGACAAGGGCAACACTCACTCCTAGTATAAGTTATCAGTCACAAATTATTGGACAAACAAAATGGTGAATAAGTGGGTTGAAGGAGCTTCATCTGGTAAGGAATTTTTTAATCATGTCAGCAAAGGGCCACAGAAGCCAACTGCTTCACAAAGCAGAGCATGGATTGGGAATTGTAAATTCCCAAGAATGAATTGGGATCCTGGTATTTGCAGACCAGCATTGCTCGAGGGCAAGCAATTTCAAGAGGGGAGGACTGTAATGTCCCTTTCTTGGAATTAATGCCGATAGAAGACCCTTAGCCTATCCAATTATTTCCTGCAGGCTAAAGGGGTGGAGAAAAGGGAAATAAGGTAACAATATAACTAAGTTAGCCAAAAAGTAATATTATAAAGGCAACTTATGTTATAACTTATTATTATTAAAATAAACGGACTTCCTATTTTAAGTGACTCAATGCTAAAATAAAAATGAGAAAGTCATTTTATAATTGAAGTGCAAAAGTCCCACATGGAGTGTCCCACTTGAAAAATAGAGACAGAAAAATATAAAGGGAGGTAGGGGTTCATTTACAATCATTTTTGCATTGATTATATTTTGTTGATGAGATTCTGGACTGCTGATCCAACTTCCATCTACAAGGAGGACGAAAACCCTCGAATCCTTCGAGGTAACTCCATCATAGGGGTTGCAATTGATCTACAAAACAAGGATTTTCAGTATATTTCAGTTTAGACAAGCTAGGGCACAATTTCAGAGTGATTTCAGAGATTGGCGCCTAGGGCATCATCAGTAGATCATATTTTCAGGGTTTCTTGTGCTGGAACAGCCACCAATCAGCTGAGATTTGCTTGGGGCAGTGTTTTGGGCAGTTTGCACACATTTCTAGGGCTGGGCGAATGGCTAAGGAGGTTGAACGAACCATATAGGAGGCCATTTCAGCTGTAACAAGGGTGTGTTTTGGTGCTAGGGCTCGCACCAACCCTAAATCCACCCTAGGGCATCATTTCCAGCTTACCAATCTTCATCTTTTGTAATAAACGGTTAGCTGTTTTTATCTTTCATTCCCAGCTGCAAAATAAATAAAAATAACTTCAGATCTTGGTGAAAAAATTATTTTCTTGCATGTAGATGTGCCAAAAAGGGTTTCTAAATGTTTTGGGCCTTCTGGGTATTGTTGCTTTGTGGCTATTTGATGAATAAAGGAAGATTTCAGATTGTTGTATTTTTTTGGTAAGGGTTTTAAATAAGAATTAGATTGTTGTCATAATTTTGGATAAGGATTTGTGTGGATTTCCAAAAAAATGTGCCCTAAGGGGATATTACAATATCACTAGGTGTGGTGATGTGTTGCCAATTGGGCTGTTGCAACTGTTGGAATATGTTCATTTGTTTGCAATTTTGAGCAGTTGCATGGAAGTATTTGGTGTTGGATTCCCATGCTTTAATCCATTTTTTCCCTAGAATGCTGAAACCAATGGAGTTCCTTTTGCTGATATAGCTCTGAAAGAGCATGAATGTCTTGTTATTCTTCCCTTTTAATTGTTGAAGCATACCCTTTCTCTTTGATTCAAAATTGAACATTAGCTAATCTACTGTGAAGGAAACCCTTTAGAGATTTGATCAATCCTGCGACAGATTTGTGCCTTTCTTTGATTTTGGATTTGAGAAATTTCAGCTTTGTTACAAATTCATACATATGAATCTATGATAGCCAGGGAAAACTGAAGCAGCTGTCTACCATCTAGAGATCTTTTGATATAAGGATGGAAATTGAAGCCATCTAGATTTGAAGTGAAACTGGGGCCTTTTGGTGGGAATGGATGGGGGTTTAACATGTAGCAGAAGAGGACAATGATATAACAATGTTGTTTCGCCATGCAAGGCATCCATCTGTGATTAAGCATGTTCCAATCGTCAGATAGATTCTATGCAGATTTTCAGCGACACCACCTCTTCTTTTTCTCCTATTAGTCTAGGTAAAAGAACCTTGGGAATATGGTAGTTCCAGAAGGTTGGTATCACTTTCCAGTTTTTCTTAAGCCATTGTTGTCCAGGAATTGAATCTTGTACCACCTTTCTTTCAAAGGGGGGACCATATAGTGTTGAAATCTCCAATCAAGATCAGGTTGAACACATTAAGACTTATGACCCATGAGGTCAGCATGTCCAGCATTTGAATCTGATGGTTAACGTTCAGAGGGATATATACATTGAGGGTATGAAAAATTTGATGCCATTCATATGAGTGAAAAACAGAAAATTGTTCAAAAGGAAGGGTGAGTTCAGAAATGAAATCATACCTTGTTGGATTCCAATGAAAAAGGGTCCAATTGGTTGGACTGAACAGCACTTGTCTGGTGCCTCATGTCCCATGGAAATGAAGTCTTTGCTTGTGTTTTCTCTTGCAAACTCTTGTAAAAGAACCATATATTGTCTTCTTGCTGGAAAAGATCTGATAGGAAATGGCATTTATTAGTAGTGCTCAAACCGCGAATATGCCATGAGAGGATCTGCATCAAGAATCTGTCATGGCAGTAGGCATTTCCCCTAGGTTCTCCTGCATGGTGGCTGTACATGGCACCCATATTTATATCATGCTTCCAAAAGTGATGATGATATTATGGGCCTTCTCAGGATCAATATATTCCTGGTCTGCTTTCCTCTTTTTCTGTATATCCTGTAGTTTTTTTTTCTAGTTCCCATAGTTGAAGGTTTATGAGGATGTAATCCTCTGATGCTTGCTGCTATTAATTTTTCCTCATATTACAGGTAACCGTGCAAGGAGCAGCTTAGACAGATTTCTGTTTGGAGACTGCTTTTGGATGTGGGAGTCAGTACAGGTTTGGGGAAGGGGAAGAGGAAGGGGAAGGGGTGGGAGTAGAGCAAGAAGTGGGTGGGTAATCTCAACTGTGGGGAAGTGTACAGCTCATGAGAGACTTGGGCCATCAAGGCTTCAAATGGCTTATGCAAAGGGATGTGGGTTTTATTGCTAGATTGTGCTTTTCCTTTGCAGGTGCACACAATCTGAAACTTGGTGGGTAGAAGATTGGGGGTAACATCAGAGGTCTTCCCTAGGGAAGGAGCCGAAGAAGATACATGATGATTTTTCTGAGTTATTGGATGCTTTAGATTCTGTTTGGCTGGAGGATGCTAGGGCATGAAGCCTCTTGTTTAGGCTAACAAGTGCAAGATGCTCGCGTTTGTTACAAATGCAGCAGTGGAAGGGAATATTTTCATAATACGGAAGTTGCTCCAATTCAATTCCTTCCATATTCAAAATGATTCAGTCAGAAAAAGGCTCATAAATATCAAGATTTATGCAGATACAAGCATAGTTAAAAACTACTGGAATCTTGGTGTGCTCTAATGCTTTGATGTATTTGCCAAGGGCAGATCCATTCTTTCAGAGACTAGATTCGTGTCAGTATTCACTGGATAACAATTGTAGTGTAACCCATACGGCGACCACACAGGCATTGGGATTTGACCCTTTCGCAATAAGCTAAAACAAAGAAGAGCTATGCTAAACAGGAATCTAAACAATGCAAAAGAGAATGGTCAGAATAGACAGCATTTTACCTAGGAAAACACTTTCAAGTAAAAAAATCCAGCACAAGAACCTTCACTCTATTGTATTAAGTATTAACTAATGTCTAAGACTAGTTTACAATACAAAGACACTCTTCAAGATTCTGTAACCATCATACAGTCCATGTACTATGTGTAGCTGTATTATAAATCCATGTTCATGACAGAATGAAAGCGTGTTTAGACTTGGTCGCCTAGCCACCCCCACAATCTCTGAGATTGTTGCACCATTTCTCGGTATTTACTCTTAACAGAGTGTGTACCTTCAAATCAGCAGACTTTGTAATCCTTATGCACTGGAGAATCTGCAGATTCTCTCTAACTGTTGACCAAAGTCATTATTACATAACACTCCACCAGCAGTGTAAAAACTTACACGTATATTACCATGTGCGCAGCTACACAACACACCACTCTGCAACTCTCTTGCATACAAGCCTTCCACATCCTTCCATGTCTGCAGTTGTACCAAACATATTGTAAACTACCATGCATAGATACCTCTTCTTACAGCTCCTTGGGCAAAGTTTCCTACGTATGAATACAACACAACATCTACACACATTCATCCTATGCAGAATCATACAAAGTTGAAACATTCCCAACAACTGGTAAGATCTTTGGTGGGAATAAAGAAATGGAAACTGTGTTTCATAAACAGACCTGATTTATTGTAGAACAAGGGTCCTCCTTCAAATGCTCAATCTTGCTACTGTTTGGTATTGAAGCTGATCATGAAGTAACCGTTGGACATCATGAGAATGTACACATTTCCCGATGGTTTCCAGTTACATTGGACCCGGAGCTTGAGTGTTTTGAGTACTGGAAAAGCTCCCATAAATCTGCATATGAGGGGTTTTTCTTTAAGAAGATAGAGGCAATTTTTCATCTTATTTAGAAAGAAAGAGATCTTTGGGGAACCTCCTTTTTAGGTGATGACCATTTTTTCTTGGCTGGAAAGGAAGGAGTAGTACTGGTTTGTTGAGCATGATAATGTAGAAACTGCTGGAGACCCGCTTTACCTATGATAGGGATTTCAGCTGAAACTGCTGTTTTCAAGCTCAGTTCATTCATGGGTGGTCAATCAGAGGCGGCCATGGACGCTTCTATATGTGGAGGAGGAGAGGTCAGTTCAGCAGGCCTGTGTGGGTGGCAGTTTTGGAGCAGAAGGAGAGAGATGGGTGAAGGGGTTGCAGGGTCATCAAACATTCAGAGCAGTTTTTCAAAACCCAAGCAAGAGTTTCTAAGTTGGATATGAATTAGCTATATAAGTGATTAATTATATTTTGGTTCTGAACTTTTTCTTCATAATTTTCACACAAAACACTCAAAGTATTGTCGATATTCTCACTTAAAGTAATCACCTCCTTATCAAAATTGACTGTCCTCCAAGATAATGCAGCATACTTGTTCACTGCATTTTCAGACAGTTTCTATCAACTCAACTGACTACTTGACAAAGGGAATATAACTAGTCCAGCTACGTCAATAGCTAAACATTTAAGAAAATAAAAAATTATGAAGTTTAAACTTTTCTCTATAAAGCACCACAATAGGCAAAACAGAAGACAATATTACTACAGCTATTCCGACATTTTTGTAGTTGATATATTCTTTGCTAATCAATGTTTTTCAGGTTGATTTTTGAGATTTGATTATTTATTGGATGTTCTGACAACTTTCAAGTTTGATATTTCTACTATTTCTGAAATGTAGAAATGGCCAGATATTAAATTGCACCTTATTTTTTGTCCGTTCCTTTTCTCTTTGTTGTTGTTTGTACTTTTCTTTATTGTAATCCATAATTTTACAAACAGGAGGATTTGCATTGCGCTGAACCTGCATATAGAACAAAAATAAATTAATTGCAGAATTGTTAAGAATATATGTTTTCAAATTCACAATTAATACAAGATACATTTCAAGAGAGAATTGATTAATCGTGCCTAAAAACTAAACTCATCAATGTTCTGGTTGATATTCTTTGAGCATTGAAGGAACATAAAAACAACCCCATATGCCTTGCATGAATGTTTTATGATTATCCAATCATTGGCACGAAAAACATCAAGCTGTAATATGGAGATACTGGCAAGTGACTGCTTAATGGGAGAATATTTTTCCTACCCTTTATTTCTTTCAGGCCATCACTGTCATACCACAAGATCAAGGGTGGATTTGACATTACCCAAGGGAAAAACAATTTAAAGGTAACATTGTTTCCTTGGCTTTCTTAATCTATCAATTTGTTGAGGACTGTGTAACCGCATTCACCACATTTTATCCCAAAAGTTCAAAATTCGCCGTATCTCAAGCAACAGGAAAAAATTCACTAGAATTCACGAATTAATTCATGCAGCTGGCGAATGGCAAATTTTCTGGACATTCGTGTTCAAAATTTGTTGAAATTCGTGTCGAAATGTGCTGAAATTCATTTTTTAGGGTTTTTCGAGTGTCTTCCCTGAAGCTCGACATGGTCATCCAAAAGCCTGTGCCGTTCAAGATTTCTGTTTCTGCCTGTGCCATTGTTGCTGTGCCATTTTCACTGGAGTCAACATTGAAGCTTCGACGTTGAGGCTGTGGAGTAATCACCGCCAAACTTGATGGACAAAGCCAAAGCTCAGTCTCGACTTATGTATTATGTTTGTTTAATTATTTTATTAAGTATTATTTTTAATATATTTAATGTTTGCTTAATTAGTTTATAAAGTTTTTAGTTAATGTTTTTATATTAAATAATTAATGTATAAAGTTTTTTGTTAATGTTTTTATATTAAATATGGTTTATAAAATTTAATAAACTCGTTCCTTTTGATAATCTAGAATTTTATCAATTTTAATTTTATATTGTTAAATTTTTATGATTCATAAAGTTTATTTACAAATGTGATATTATATTTCTAAATAGAAATGTGAAATTATCTTTCGTTTTTAAATATTTAATTTAAATGTATATTTCTTATAGTCGAATTTAATCGTCGATTTTTTTGGGAACAAACTTTTTACAAATTTAATCCTTGGCGAATTTGAATGCGGCATCTTAGATTGAGGAAGCCATTTAGTTTAGCTAGCCTGCAAAGGAAACCATCTTCACTGGTTTCCTTGCAAAACAATCATCTTCATTGTTTACCCTTCAAAAAAACAAAAAAGCCCTCCAAAGGTTATTTTGCAAAGAAAGATGACTTGTTTAAATGGATGGCCTAGGAGAAACAATTAACGTGCATAATGTAGACAAGATATATCATTTACTACTGCAACAGCAAAAGATTAGCAATAATTGTTTAAATAAAAATGTTTGTACATATTTGTACAACATAGCGGCTTAAGTTAGTACTAGGAGTTGTTACTCAAGTATTACACAATAATTTTGTGAACATTAAATGTTCATACTTATTGTAACGTGATATGAAGTGTCACGGCTTTGGGAATATGTAAGATTTGGGAAAGAAAAATTGATGGGTTAAAAGGTGAAAAAAATTCAAAAATGCTTTAAATGGAAATTACTACTGGATTGATATTATTCCAACTAATAAGAAATATTCACATCAATTTTGCCAAGTTAATGGTGATTATGTTCTTACTCGAAAAGCTACATGACATCAATTCAAGATAAGTTAAAGAATACAGCTGTGGAGGCAGGTTTTTGCTGAAGTTTCAAAGAAGATCAACATGAACCTTTATCGCTTTGACTAATGATAGTTAAATACAACCGAGACACCACTTATACATTCTAGAATAGTATGTTATTGCTTGCCCATACACTATAATGGTCGTGACATAAAATCATTAAGCAGCATCAATCATTCAAAATTCACGGGTCTGTAATCACTGTTGAAGCAATGTTATTGATGACAGATAGGTGGATGGGAGTTACATCCGGGATGTGGAGGGGTTACGTTAGAAGGGATTTAGGGGTGGTGTTGGGTTAGGATCATAGTTACGTGGAGACGCGTCCCCCAAAAAGACAAGTCCGAGACGCCTCTCGACGCTTTAGGGACATCGGGACGTGGGGGAAACGTTTCCCCCACGTTTCCGAAGTGGCAGGGGGGAGGGGGAACGTCCCTGGGACATTTAGAAATAACAGAGGACGTTTCGGGGATGGCTGGAAGTCCCCGAAACATTTCAGGGACTTCTGGTTTGGTTTGTTTTTTTTTTTTTAAATAATTTTTAAAAAAACTTATTTTTCTTTTTTTAAATTAATTTGTTTATTGTTTTTTCCCTTTATAAATGTTTACCCATTAAGCATAACCCGACTGTATTGTATTACAAAGACATATACAGAAATTTTCGAGCGCAAATGCACATGGACTCAGAATAACATGTTATGAAAACTAGTAGCATACATATAACTATTAAAAGCTATATGAACATATAACACTAGTATAGCTATATGTATGCTGCGAGTTTTTAATATGGACGTCTGAATGTGGACTGTATGCACATGGTGGACTGATATATAAATATGAATTGTTATTCATAAAAATTTAAATTTTATCTATATATTTTTAATATTTATAATTTTATATAATATTTTAATAGCCATCCCCCGCCGTCCCGAATTTTGGAAATTTTTCGCCGTCCCGAAACTATGTTCCAGCGTCCCGCCGTCCCGAGTCTTAGGTAACTATGGTTAGGATTTTAAATTTTTATTGTCATTCAGTTTTCAAGAGACATGGTCCTTAAAAACACACCGATGTTTCCAAATATGGCTTAGATGCACCATTTTCATTTCCAAGCTGTTTCTGGAAACATCCCAATGTCCCTTCTATTTCGGAAACAATTTCATGTCATTTTCATACTCATTTTACATACCAGAAATGTACCATTGCCGAACCCTAGGGGACATGTTTCCTACAACTTAGGTTCACAAGTTAGCCAACATATATTTAACAAGTCAAAAGTAACGGTGAAAGAGGCAAGAAAGTAGTGAGAGATACTGCAATTTAATTTCTTAATGCAAGGTATCATGATGACGTATTTCCACATCATACCTATTACTTCCTACTATAGTTAGCGAAGGATATAGAGAGTTTCGATTATAGTATATTCTGCAACAGACTTCAACAGGATTGGAACCTCTAGTATAGTCAGGCAGGCTTCAAAAGAGTTGATGCTCTCTCGTGTAGCTAATATCTGACCTTAATAAAGCTCTATGTTTAAGTAGCTTCTCCAATCAAATTCTGATTTTAAAGGACAAATTATTGGAGAGTGGAAACTTAATAGAAGAATCTAGCTCTGAGGGATATCAAATGTAAATTTAAATTGCACGAAACGATCTTATGTACACTGTCATCAATCTCTGTACATTGTAGGTTAGAAAAAGAACCTCCTTTAAAGGATGCATGTATTGGGAAAATTAACTTGCATACTAGAATATAGTGACAAAAGAAATAGATAAATGGAAAAAAAATCAATCATGTGCATTCATACAATTGTGTCAGGAGACCATGATTGCCAAAATGCTTACAATGGAAAATAAGTACCTCCACTAAATCAAGTTTAAGCTTCTTTGCACGAGCCAACGCTTCCCGCTTTGGGATAACTTCATGACCTACAACATAGCATAAATTTTAAATATGAATAAAAAAGAAATTCCTTTCCAACAACAGATCGAGTCAGAAAACACAAATAATACATCCCATAAGCAAAAATAATTGTATTGCAAGGAAAGAGGAGACCCAAACAATCTTCTACATTATAATATATATATATATATATATATATATATATATATATATATATATATATACCTCCTACACAATTGATGATGGAAATGTTTCAAAACCATCTCACGGAATATATTATATAGTCCACGATGAAGAAAAATTAAAATTGTATGACGAGCTATAAATCTTTATACCTTTAGTTCAAGGACCTAATCTTTGACTTATCCACTGGGAAAGAATTAGAGAACACAACCAATCTTGCTTCATCTAAGTATAAAAAAAAGGTAAACAATCCTTTTTGGAAGGAATCTGGCTATGCACGTTTTTCTTGAATTCATAGAAAGAGGCTTTCCATGTATAACCCTGACACTGAGCTGATGTTCATGTAGAAATCATTATTTTCTTTGCTATAATATAAGATGTGTTTCTTCTGTAAAAGTACATAAACAATCCTTCATTTCAGTGCTCTTCCACATTTTAATGCATTTCCTCATTATATGGAAACCATACATAAGATCAATTATAGTAGAATATATCAAAAGATTAGCACAATAATAGGGAAAGCCCATAGTAAATACCTAGCTATCTAAACAGAATTTAGAAACCTTATAATTATTTCTTTTCATTTGTGTGTTAATCTCTAGAGTGTGGGGAAAACTTTAGGCAACAACCGCTTTATATATTAGCATTGGTTGCTCTCTCGAATCTCCTATTAACTAAAGACAAGATTTAGAATGCTAACTGATATAACCTCTACCCAAACTGTCTTCAAATACTTTGAACTTGTCCTCAATAATCTGATTATAATTATATGTGAAATAGTAACCACGCATGCTAAGAAACAAAACTGTTCCTCCTAGGTAGATTTGCAGATATTTGTTAAACAAGAGATTGCTCTAGGTCAATGTAATCTTTTTCAAACCAACTCAATTTTGGGGCATTAGCTACTTCCACTGCAAACTAACGCCTTCACAAATTACTGCTGAAGGATGCTCTATTTGTAGTGATTATTATCTCATAAAATTACAGTCTGCATTCTCCACATTTCATAAAAGCAAGGACTAGAAGCCTGTAACTCTATATGATAAGTACATGAGTTTTACATAGGTAAAATTACTGGGGAAAATGAAAACCAAATATCATCGCATGAATTCCTTTTTATCCACTGCATACAGATATAGGTTAAAAATATCACATCTGAGTTTCTTTATGTACAAAACAAATCAAGAAATTTTCTAGATCTCACTATGTACTCCTTTCCAATGTGTTTTGTCCTTGAAGCAATATAGTAACACTGTGGATCATAGTTGAACTAATCCACCCTTTGGTGATAATTATGAGTATCAGATTTTCCGCGTATCCACTTTTTAATATTTTACTAAGATCCGCAGAACAAAAACTGGATCCATTTTTTGATACACAGAACAAACATGAAACATACCAAAATGCAGATTGAATTGTGTATCAAATGCATAATAATTGGATTGAAAGGATCAGGGGAAATCAAAGGAGGAGTAGACAAGGACCAAATGAGTGCTAGAGGAGGATATAGCACAAATGACGTGTACATTGAACATGTAATGCATAAAATTATGCACTTAAATTACAAAGACAGCTTGCTTATAAACCAAAAAAAACAGAAAGATTAACGGAAAAAAACGTTCAGGAAACCAGTCATTTCCTTATGAATTTTTGACTGTCTCAAATTTTGTTATATTAACTTAAACATTTTGAGTCTTTCACTTTGGATTGTGTGTACACATACTATAATTATTGGTCATTGGAAATTCTTTCAATTTTTTTGTAATTGTTTTTTTATTTGAGTGTTGAAACATGAATCGTGAATTTAAAGACTACAGAAATCCTAAGTTGCTGATATATTTTGGGTATGAATACAGAGAATTAGATTCGCCAATACGGCATAATTATGCCGTTTTGGCAATCTAATTCTCTTATTTCATACATATATTCTAGCCTAAAAGTAGGAATTAACCAGATGGTGTACATATAAAAAACAAAATAGCTACAAAATACTACTGATAATTTATATAATGCCAATCAAATGCCAAATGACAAGTCAAAAATGTCATGATAAATTTTGATTATTACATAAAATTAGTAATAGGAATGATTAAGTGTTTTGCTTTTGTGTATTTTGTTTTATGTTATGTATTTGACATTTTGCGCTTTTGTGTTTTGAGTTGTTTTGTGTTATGTATTTGATATTTTAAGGTCTAGATTGTGTTTTGTTATTTTTGTCACTTTATGTTCTAATGTTAAAAAATAAATAAAAATAATAGTAAAAGTTGTGTTTTTCACCTAGAAATGTTTTGGATTCATCCTACGTCCTAGATGCCCCGAATAAACCAGAATTCGTTTGCAGACGAATCTGGCCTTATCTGAGTCATCCAAAACATATTTGTTGGCAGTTTTTATGTCATTTTGTGTAAATCTTGATTCATCCAATGGAAGCAGCATTAAATCTTTACCAGTTGGGGAAATCACCTATCCATAAGGTGATATTTCTCTGCATTTGAGAGGGGCAATTCCCTCATAAGATGGGTGTTTTTGTTTTTTTGGTGCTTTTAACCAGAAAACACAAAGGCAGCAAAAATAGAAAGGAGAAGAAGACGAGAAAGGAAAGAACATAGGAGGAAGGAAGAAACCCGCAGCAGAATAGACAGAGAGATCTGCTCGGATAACTCCGAGTAAACAAAAGACTAGAACCCTCTCACTCTCACATGAGGTCAAAAACATAGGCAACAGCTACTCGGTGGATAAAAATCACCCGGAAGCACAAAGTCTTCACCATTTCTATATTATTTGTGTATGGCACAAAGTCCACCTACATAGATATGCAATACAAAGCCTACAAATCATAGTATCACCTACAACACAGATAGATGGAGGTATAAATGACATCATTCAACCATAAATAGCAAAGCACAATTTCATGATTGGAGAGCACCAACACCACAAGATGATTCTTATTCCACTTTCTTACATTCTTTTATTCATGAAGACTGAAAATAGTATGTACACACAAAGTTGCAGCAAACTCTCTTTACCATAGTTACCAGGTTCGGAAATCCAATTAAATTCGGAAGGGCAAAAAAATCCGAAAATTCGGAGTTCTCGAAAAAATACAGAAAAATCCGGTTCGGAATATATATACTTATATTATTATAAATTTATATTATTGTATACTTATATCATTATATATAGACAAATCATACAAAAAAGCATCCATCTACCATAATCATCATCATCATAATGATTCTTTCAAAAGATTGCAAGAAGTTGCTTGGTCCAAAAAGGTACAAAAATGGATTTTATGAAAATAAGAAAAATATTGCCATCAATGCGTAGAGCTCGAGAAAATATACACTTTTAGAGAAGACGACACTGAAACGGAGCCACAGAATGAAAGTTATGGCACATGCAAGTTTTTGCTGCTACATCTTCCCGGACCCTTTCCAAAAATGGCAAATTTTTTCTCTCCTTGCTTTTTTCGCCAAAAAAGAAAAAAATGCCAAAAAGGAAAAAAAAATTGCAGAAAAAGGGCCGAACCGAACCGGATTTATTCGTTGCTTCAAAAATACGGTTTGAACCGGATTTCATGCAAATCCGGCCGAACACAGTAACTATGCTCTTTAGAGTTGAGAGAGAAAAGAGAGAACACGACCCCCACAATGGAAAATGCCACCCCTATTTATACTTTTAGCCCATAACTACCTCATAACTACCTCAAGGTAGTTAAGTGATTTTCTCGACTAAAAGCACTTTTCCCAATGGAGAAATAGAAATAGTCACTTGAGTCACTTAAGTGACTTTACAAAAAGTACTTCTCAACGGAAAAATAAAGTCACTTGAATGGAGGAAGAGAACAAGAATAAGAAATTTCATCCATGGAGGTTGCTTGCTTGATCCACTTAGGCACTTTCATCTTCAACACATGAATCTTTGATAGAGTCCTGTTGTCACCTACCCAAAATTGTAGAATTTTCAAAAAAATTAAATTTTTGGCTAAGTGACCCTTGCCTTGATGTATTGGCCTTTGTTGAAGTCTAAGGAATGTAAAAGTTCAAGAGTTAGTCGATTTTGGGTTATTTTGAGTGTTATACGGCTATTGCGGACTTTGGAGGAATAGGAGGAACAATTCCTTCGTTCCTCCTATTCCCCACATCCCCGTTTTTCCACAATTCATTTGTCGGCGGTGTTTGTGCACCTTTTTGTTTTCCCATTGAATTAATTCTTGTGAACCCATCGTTCCCGCATCTCCTTGTTTCCCACATTGCTTTGTTAAACCCTTTGTTGCGGCTTTCTCGAGATATCCGAACACAAGGAACCCATTCCACTTCATCCTTCATTCCACGCACATCCCTTTTATCCGCGTTGCTTTGTTGCCCCTTTATTTGCAGATATTTCGGTAATACTTGGAACTCGAGGAACTTGTTCCCCAAGCCTTGGTTCCCTACACTTCGTTACTCCCCGCATTACACTTTAAGCCCACAAACCTTATATTCAATAAACTATGTGGAGATTTGTTACTCGGATGGTGTCGTTCCATCAAACCCTTTGTTCCCATAGCCCCGATTTTTCCACAAACCATTTAGTCCCTTTGTGTTGCGGACAAAGCGGAAATATTTGGAACATAAGGAACTTGTTCTGTCATGCTCATTGTTCTCCGCACCTTTGTTTCTCCCGCATTGTATTGAGTTCCTCATGTTCTCCAAACTTCCGTCATATCTGCATTATGAAGGAAATGGTTAAAATGAGTTCCCGTGAGCCCGTCGGCTTCCACATTGCACCTTTGCTTTTGCTCAAAATTAACCCCATTTCGAATTCCACTGTTATAAACTTGAAATTTAGTCATTTTTCACCATTCCAAATTGATATTTTTCTTGTATGTTGTTCATCTTGCTTCTTGTGCCCTAGAAATTTTAGACCATAACTTGCTCATTTTTTACCCAATTTCAAAAATTCAAATTGCATTGGAACTATTGTGGAGGCGCCATCTTTTCTACACTAAAGGTGAGTGGTTTCATCCTTTCTTGATATACTTTGGCAATTATTTGTGTTTTCAACCCTCTCCTTTAAATACCTCTTGAAAACTACTATTGAGCCTCAATTTTCCTCTTAGTTTTCCCACACACCTCCACAATGAAGTTCCAATACGAAGGATATGAACATATTTCTTCCCTTGAGACCTTTGTACCCAATATTGGAGACAGTGATGTCAGGCATATGAACTTAAATGATTTTTGGGCCCACATTTCGAAGATACCCCCATAATGGCCCAATGCATTAAAAATAGTGGAATTGCATATGTTGTTGGCTTCCCTACCTCTGTTCAATGCACTAACACTATCCTAGCTTGTGCCTCGAGCTTTGACCCGGAAACCAAAGAAATCAAGGATCCTCAAGGTCAAATAATTGCCAAGCTTGATGCAAACTATATTAGTGCAGCCCAGGAATCCCCGCCTTTGAGGATTCCAAAACCTTGACAAGACCGATACTCAAAATCTTTTTTTATCAAGCTAAGGATAAATATAAAACAATGGTAGCCAAGTCCTAGCTCAAGTCTCACAAGAAAGGAGCCTCCAAGCTTCCTAAGGTTCTTTATAGGTCAAATTTCAAAGAAGAATTATCAGACATGATCACCCTACTTGCAAGAATGATGGGCATGCCTTCCACAAATGAATTTTCAGTATTGGATGTGCGTATATATCAATGTCATCTGTGAGGACAAACAGAGGTTAAATTGGGGAGAGATTATATGTGAGAACCTGAGTGAACAATTGATCAATGTGCACTAAAGCAAATCCTTCCACAAGACATCCTACCTAATGTACACTATAGCAGTCCTACAAGGTATGGGTAGGGTTATCACCGCAGGATGATAAGAAAAATGCACCAGAGTACGAATTCTATCCTCGGCTCACATATGAAAATAGTACGACTCGCCACAGGAGAGCAATGATGCCTTCACCATGTTCCTGGTGAGGCTATTGGAAGGAAATGTGGCCGAGAGAGTCTCTGCATAAGCAAGTCAATTGATTTCTACATATGGAAGCCTTTTTATCCAATTCAAGAAATTCTCATACATCGGATAGTTGGGTTTGAAGGTGTCCTAACATACACGCCAATGTATCATGAATGACAAGTTGGTCCTAGTGGAGGTTTGCAGGCAATTGGATATGTTGCATAGGACTTGCAGGGATAAGAAGATCACTGGTATTCAGTTTCCTATCTCTTTAGGAAACTACACATACAGAATCTGCATTTTTATGCACAAAATGTTGAAAGAACAATCTCAGAGTTCAAATTTCATACCTACCAAAAGAGGTCCTCATTTGATAGCAAAGGTTTTATCTCCAAGCATCTCAGAATGACCTATTATCACATTCCCACATTCAAGGACTATTGGGAAGATTGTGCAGATGAGTATGAGGTAAGAAAAAGATACTTTGGAAGGGTATCATCATTAAATGAGATAAAAGACATCAACTTGTACCATGTTCATGAAGGCTTAGAGGATGATGATTTTGATTTGTACTCTATGGAATATATCAGAACCATTCAACACATGCATATCCCAACCATTGATTAGTCTCAGAAAGAAAGAGATGGTCCTTCTGAATTGAGCAATCCTGTACTAGTGAGGACAAGGCAAGTGGTTCAATAGGAAAATGAAGGAATACAGAGAAATGATGAAGACATCTTCCTCCCAAGAAGCCTCTACCTCTCACAAAGAAGCTCCAACTCAGTTGACTCCTTCCTCACCCTTGGATTCAAGACCAAGGTGTATGTAAAGAAAGATAAAGCAAACGAGGTAGAGAAGAATGAGGAAATACCTAAGGAAGATCTGGAGCAAGAAGAGATTCATGAACCAACCGATGAAGTTTTTCTTACTATCGACCCAAGACCTCAACTTCCCGAGCAAGGTGTGAATGTAACTAAAGAACAAAAAGATGAATCAGAACAAGAGGTTGAGGAACAAAAGAATGAGGAAGAGGGTGAAGAAGATGATGAAGGTGATGAGGAAGGTGAAGATGAGGAAGATGAAGTAGAAATCATAGAGCTAGATACAAGGAAAACTAGTAGGCCTAAGCTAGAAGTCGGGCACCATCTTCTTCTTCTATCGAAGCTCCTACTCTTGAGGTTTCCACTTCTCAACCTCTTGGTCCTCCAAATGTCCTTGCATTGCCACCTCCTCTAGCTCCACCTTCTAGTGATTCATTCACATGGGTCCAACCCATGATTGACAGTAAGAAAAGGAAGGCTTCTTCACAGATTGTTGTCCCACGATTTGATGAAGTGGTTGCTTTGCTTGGCACAACTCCTCCAAAGAAAGCTAAGACAACCTCTCGTTTGGTCTCAGATTCTAAAGGACAGCAATTTCTAGAAATTTCTAAACCAAAGGGAGACAAGGATGAAAAGGAATTATCAATTTCAGAATTGGAGCTAACTAGGATCCCACTTGAAAAGTCTACCCCTAAAGGAGAAGTGCGGAATCTCAAAGAAACTGTTTCAAAGGTCATTGAGAGGGTGGAAAAAGGAAAACAGACTCAGGAGCAGCTTGAGGAACAAGTGCAAGTTCTCTCTAATTTTATCAAGTTTGTTTTCTCATCTAGATAAAATTCCCCTCGATCCTACTCCTATCTCCACACTCCCACCTATTGCTTCCACTGTGGGAATTGATGCTAAAACTGTTGTAGAATTTCATAAACATGCAACATTTGGCAAAGTTGTTGAAGCTTGGATAGAAGGAATGTTGATTTCTGGTTTGGGTTTCATTGATGAAGCATACAGAATGTATGATAATGTTTCTTCGCCACAAGAGCAGTTCAATGCAACAATTGGTGCCATTGATAAGAAGCTTAAGATTTGGATGGATAGTATTCAAGATCTTAGAATCATGAGTACAACTGATGAGAAGATTTTGTTGTCTCATAAGATTTTTGATGATTCTAAAAACAACCTATCCAAGAAATGGGTTTATAGTGTTGAATGGAGGATCGAGTTCTTGAGGAAGCTACAGTTGAATTGAAAAACATGGTACAAAAGGGTGAATCACTAAAGTCATAAATCTTTGTTGATTTACAAGCTCTCCATTGCCAGTTCTACAAAGATAATTCTGCAGAGAGAAACTCACTTGATGAAGTCAAAGCAAAATTCAACTCATTGATAAAGGAGGATTTGTTCAAAGCAGACTCAATCAACAAAGATAAAATGGAAGAGCTCTCCGAGTTACACAATGTAGTTGTGGAAGCCACCAAAGGACTACTACAGAATGGTGGGATAGCAAAGGAGATGGAGTACTCACTCGGAAGCTGGTTGGCTGCCCTTGCTAACACCACTGCTCCCAAGTGCATGGAGATTTCTGATACTTTGTGACAAGAGTCGGATTCAAGTTCTCAAGATGAAAGTTCTAGTTGTGTCTCTGTCTCCAATGTTCCTTCTTCTCCTGGTTCATAATTCTATTCTATCTAATTGTTATGTTTTGATGTTGGCTTTATTATTTTGAAAGTAGCATTGTAAAATAAAGCCAACTTATGTAATTAACTAATTAAGTGTTTAGCACTTAATTAAGTGACAATTAGTTAGAAAGGGTAGTTACATCCTCCCCTAAGTCTGTTGAGTCATGAGCTTAATTGCTTCACAAATAGCATGTTTTACAAACTTGCAAGTTTACACAGTAACCGACATCGGTCAAGGAACCGGCATCAGTCACCTAGGAGGAACCAACATCGGTCAGGGAAACGGCACCGATTACCTGTGTGTTTATGTTTTTTTATTTTTAGAAGTAGGATTAGATCCAACCTTTGATTTAAAGGTGATCTAAAGGTTGTAAATGCATAGCTAAGATGCCCTAAGTTTGTATAAGCTTATATAAGCTAGAAAGCTAGGGTTAGAAGGTTAGAATTGCATGTAATTGATTATTATTGCATGTGGAATCCTTGGTTGAGAGGATGAAGAAGAAGAGAAAGAAAAAGGTTACATGAAGACAGAGCTTCCATGGAGAGAAGTTGGACAAAAGGAAATTGTAGGTACATTTGAATGGTGAGAAGAGGGTAATGTCTTCTACTTGTATTTCCTTTGTATTGTTCTGTCTCAATGTAATGGCTTGCATAGTATGCAAAGCACATAGGGTTTCTTCTTGTAGATCCACATGTTGTGAGATCTTGTATTGTAGATCCATGAGATCATGTTGTATTATTGGTCCATAGAGATCTAGTATTGTAGCTCATTGGATAGCTTGTGGGTACATGATAGTATCCAGATATTGTAGAGGAGGTTGTCTTCTTGTTTGCACATGTTGATGCAATGATGGAGGAGAGACTTACTTCTTGGTGCACAATTATGGTTGCACATTGGTAGACCCATTTGAGAGGTCTTGTTTACAGATTCACAGGAGAGCTTGGTTGCAGTTCAGAGATGCAGTAGTTCCTGGTTATGTGAGATTTGTTGGTGGTTTGGAGGCACGGTTGTAGTGCACTCATGTAGATCCGTTTAGAGATCTCGGAGGAGGAGATACTCTTGGAGAGATGCATTGTACTCTTGTATGGAAGAGTTGGTTTGTACTCTTGTTCATTGTATATATATTGAGATCTTTATCTTTGGTGGACGTAGCCCACATTGGGTGAACCACGGTACATGTTGTGTTATGTGTGTGTACTTTGTTTTGATTTAGATTTTCTAGTATATGTTTCCACTGTTGTAGATTTTGGGGATTGTTTACTTCCGTATTTGCATGATTTAGTTTGTTATTGAATCATAGCACTATTCCGCAATCAAGTATTCCCAACACAGTCTATATAAGACTTCTTTCTCACTTGTAAAGGGGTTGGATATTGGTGCTCTTGAATGTAAATACAGAATTTTGATCAATACACAAGAATGCTTTCCCTTCTCTCATCTTTGTTCTTTCTATTTCGCTTCCTACAATCTGTGAATGTGAAAATCTGATATATGTGAATCTGAAACTTTGTGTTCAATCCATGAAGTGAGATGTGATGAACTTTGTGTCTATTTGCATTTCATGTTATATGGGTTTTCATATATATTAACTCACATGTTCTTAAGTTCTTTGCATGCATTAGTAAAATATAAATATGCATTCTCTGTATTTGAAAGTGTTGCTTCTTCCCTTCTCTCCTTACAGTAGTGGGTGATCTTGCACAACCAAGGAGGGTACTTGTATCCTTGATTAATGAGTTAGCCTGAAATTTGTTTCCCTAACTCACTCGCTTGCCTATATAAATTGTTTTTTCCTCAAAACCCTATTCCTTTGTCTTTTGTATTGAGAATATGGAATCATTCACATGCACCAATATCCTCATTCAGATTTAGTTAGCCTGTATATTTGTAAATATTTAGAGTTTCAAGTTTTTGGTGAAATAAGGGAACCTCCCCATAAAGAGGAGGGATTGTTGTCCCTTGAACTGTTGATTTTCTCCAACAACCAAATTTCCAACCAATAAGTATGCTTTTCTCTAGCCATTATTGTCTTGATGTTATTGAAATTCATATGATCAACTTTTCCATCACTAATGGGAAAATCATCATGAATACACTTCAAAATGGTGGTTCCATGGTAAGGAAGCTATGGACAAAGTTTGAGCGAGATTCAATGAGTAGAACTCAAACTATGAGCAAAACAAGCTCTCAAAATGAAGGCAAAAACAACACCTGAGAAATGATTCTCATGAAAAACATATGTTGTGTTTGAGGTTACAAACCCGTAGAAGATTACTCCTTGCTTCAAAAAATTTCCAACATTTCAAACAGCACTCAAATCAGAGCATGGCTGCGCAAATTATAGTCAAAACAAAACCGGCTCCATCGTTACTATCTCAACAGCGCACCTCCGCCTTAAGTCATGAACTCACCAAGTAGAGCACACTTTTTGACTTCATTAAGAACTTGGGCACACTTGGGAGGGGTGCTTGGAACCTTGGGCGCCCCCTTTGGACCTTTTGGGAACCAACTTAAGTCATAGGTACATTCTCAATGAACTTTTAGAACCTATAAAGTGCTTGGGGCGCACTCCTAGAACAAATTAAAACCAAAACTGCATATGGTGCGCCAAGCACACACTTATAAGCCTCATTTGGAACAAAAACAAGCCAAGGCACACTTCCATTGCATTTCAACCCCAAAATCCTAGGCACACTTTTTGGTGATTGTGGGGGCACATAAAATACCTTGGGCACATTTTTGAATGCCTTTTGGAACCATATAAAGGTGAGGTGCCCTTATGAGTCTTGTGTAGAACAAAAGTGTCATCCCAACGGCAAATTAGAACTTCTTCCAATGCAAAGCATCTTTTGAGTGCATAATGGAACCAAAGCACTCTTGTGAAGATGATGTTGGAACTTATACAAATGAAAAGCACTTCATGGGAGAGGAGGAACCTTGGAACCAAGACAAAAATGTGAGAGTTTCTTCCAATGAGTGCTTCTTCTGCTTCAACACTACAAGTGATTTGGAAACATATCTTCTTATTTCATTTCGCTTAAGCTTCGCAATGGTGTACCATAAGAACCAAGCAACAAGGTGCAAGTGAAGGATATAAGAGGCCAAGAGGTAAAAATGGAAGTGTGCGGGAGAAGATCAAACATTGGAACAATGAGAGAAAGAAAACCATGGGATTTCCAAGAGGGAAAACATGCTATCAAGGCAATTTTTTGAAAAATGAGAAAAAAATTGACATGACAACGGCATCCTAGACAAATCTGTAGATGGATCATATCTGTTTCAGGTACATATCATATCCAGATCCTCCCAACTTGAGTTTTGTGGTTTAAGTTTTGAAATTTAAATGATAAATCTATTGTCTAATGCATATCCTGTGATAGACTAAGCAACAATGGCGAAATAATTAAATGAAAAATATTGGGAATTTTAAAATTATGGATGACTTGACGACATTTGTATAAACTTTAGCATATATGTAAATCATTTGTCAAGGCTAACATGCTAATACTAAATCGTTGAACTTATATTGAAACCATGCAAATTAACTATCAACATCAACATATTCCAAAACTAGTATCTTTTGCACATCAATAATGAATTTTGTGAATTGAAAGATAGTAAAGGCACAAGGAAAAATAGAAGATATCAACAAGATAAAATTACCATGCAAAAATTGGAGAGAAATCAGCCCATAGAGTATTCCACCATGCAAAGTAAAGAAGAAGCTTCAAGGAAAAGAGGTATGACTTCTAATAAGCAAAATAATTTCATTAGTGAGGAACAAACATTGCTTGTTGGATGCAAAGTTGAAAAAAATGTTTCAGTTCCAAAGGTACACATCAATGAGTCATTGTCACATGGGATGGATTTACCAAGCAATGGTATTGATGGGCATGAAATTGTGAAGAATGTTGATGTTTGTGTTGTGTCTGAAATCATGAGTCACAATAGGGATGGTGCTGTTTTGGAGGTTTCCAAATCAGCAGCTGAAGGTAAACATTTTGATGATCTTCTCTATAAGGAGGTTAGTAGTAGCAAGGATTCATTGCATCATCTTCATACTATGTTATTACAGCAGTTCTATCATGATGGTATTCAACCTATTATGGACAAGAATGCTAAGGATTTGGTGCAGCAAAGTCAAGTTATTCTGAAGACAAAGAATGATGAAGATCTTGATGGTACTCCAAGGTATGAAAGGAATGAACATGTGTCAAATTTATTGCTGCATATTAAATCATTTCAGATTTTCTTTCTTCATGAGAAGTATGGTAATACAAAGTGTAATATGGAGCATGTGGATCCTCTGTTCCAATTTCATGATTGTGGGCATTATGAGAGCTACATATTTTGGCAAGAGCTCTCTCATTTGACAGTACAAGTGCAAGGATTTTGGATCACTTCAGCATGTTTTGTCTATTGTGCATGACACTTAGACAAACAAGTTGCAATTGCTTGAGGGAAAGCAATTTTGGGAAGGGAGGATTGTAATATCCCCTTCTCAGTCAAAGACCCTTAGCCCATTTTGTCTCCCGACGGCTAAGGAATAAACACAAGGGGAACTTAAGTTATAATAATTTATTATAAAGTGCAAATAAAAAAATAAAAGAAATATTATAAAGCACTTATAATAAAATATTATGAATTTAATGATGAATTAAAAAGAAAAAAGGCAAAAAGGCACAAAGGCATCTAACAAAAGTTACTTATTCAAGGAAAAATGTGACTTGCCTAGGAGAGAAGCAAGTGGGGAAAACATTAAATAAGGGGAAAATTCTAATTGGATGTGAGAGTGGCCATTTGGGCCCTATTCTTCTATTTAAGCAAGTCTACTTGCTTGGAGAGACATGACTTGTTTACTCTCAAAGTTTAGATTTGCATGTTGAACATTGTGCTTGCATCTTCTCTCGGAGGGACGAAAACCCTCTAAGAGATCTAGTAGAAGGACGAAAACCCTTCTCCTAGTTGAGAGGATTCTCCACACAGGGGTTTCCATTGCATATCAAGGAGTTAGTTGATTTTCCAGTAGTTTTCTAGCAGTTGTTGAAGACCGATTTCAAGCTAAATTCAAGGAGAGATCAGATCTAAAGTGTTTGATCAGTTTTGAGGTGTTTTTGGGCCTTTCCTAAGTGGGGCGAAATTGTATTTCCAGCTTTCACTTACAACTAGGGTTTATCTACACTATTCTAGAATTGCAGATCCGTTTTGGATGCCTTCCCGCCATTGAAAATTCTAATTTTGGGTTCATTGGAAAGCTTATTTTTCAAGCTTCAATTTGAGCTATCATTTTCCCATAAATTTGGAGTATTTTGCAAGTTATTGAATTTACAAGTTTTGTTGCCTTTTCTGCCCTAATAAATTTCAGAATTAATATTTTTCAAATCTGATTGAAGATCTTATTCTAATTATTCATTATATACTTGTAGAGAAATTTTCATAATTTTTCGAGGCATTTTGAGTTAGAAAAAGCTATATTTGCTAAATCGTTGGCCTAGGGCAACAAACTAGGGTTTTCTAGAAAATATTCGAGTTTATGGCCTAAATTCATTCTCGGACTTCAATTTGATAGCAATTAAGATTTTTTGGCTTTTGGATTAATCATATTTAGGCCTAGTGGGAATTGCGGATAATCGACTTAGGTTGTAATCCACAAAGGTATCGAGTTGTTCATCCTCCCAACCTGTGAGGAAAAGAAGCAAGGATCGTGTATGAATGCAATCAACAAAAAAATTTAGTCTATCAAAGAAGAAGCACCCCAAAGAAGACAATGGATGAGTATGAGAGAGAAAGACCTCCCAATGATGAGTTGAGTTATATGAATGAGATATTCTCTAGAGGTAATAGAGAGCTGCAGAACCATTTGATGGAGTCACATAGAGATCTTAGAGACTCCTTTATAGGAGCCATTGTTGATTTGGGTAGAGCCTTACAAGGGATAAGTACTGGGAATCAAGGCAATCATGGTGAAGGGAGCTCTTCTAGTCATCATATGGAAAGGGTTTCAAACAAGACTCCTTCCAAGTTCTTTCGTGCTAGTTTCCTTCAAAGAAATGAGCCACAAGAGGAGAGGGAGCAGCCACCAACACATGGGTTTGCTGAAGAAATCAATCTATATGGAGATGAGTATGCATCATTGAATCCCAACACAAGGGATTTGCTTTCATTCAGAGACTTTTGCCAGCTTAGAAGAAGCGAGGGACCAAGGAAGAAGGTGAGTCATCCTCAAGAACCAAGGAAAGATATTCAACATAGATTGGGTAAGATCACTCTTCCTACATTTGATGGTACAGATAAATGTTTTGCTAGAGCATGGTTGCAAAAGTTAGATACTTGTCATTAAATCCCATGTATGAAGAAGAGGCTCTTAAATTTGTCACCTTGCATTTAGAAGGTGTGGCTCACGAATGGTGGTATCATGGTCTAGTAACACAAGGACATGGTTCCATTACCACTCTTGAAGAGTTTGGCAAAAGGCTAACAAAAAGGTTTGACAGAAAGATCCAGAGGTACACTTCAGGGAGTTGGCACAACTCAAGCAAGAGGCATCCGTGGAAAGGTATGTTGCTGATTTTCAGAAATTAGCAGTCATGGTTCCAGATATTAGTGAAAGAAGATTAATTGTTTTGTTCATGGAGGGCTTGACCGAACCCCTTAGAGGTTTGGTAAAGGCTTTTGAGCCTCCATCTCTTCAAGATGCTATCAAAAGATCACTAAATTTGGAATTTACAGTGGGAAAAAATAGAAATCTGCAGTTTGGGCAGCAGAAAACATCATCTTTGGGGTAGCAAACAAGTTCATGTGAACCACCAAGGACAGCCCCAAATAATAAGCAAGGAGCAAGCAGTAAGGACAACAAGATAGAGCACAAGAATGGGAAAGAAACAAGTCTGAAATTGAAGCAAGAAATGAATTAAGGAGGAAGAAATTATGCTTTGATTGTAAGGACCCATGGACACCCAATCATCGTTGCAAAGGTAAAGGATCTATCCATTACATTGAAGTTGTTTCAGATAATGATGAGGATGAAGGTAATGTTGATCCAAAAGATCAAGCAAAGGAAGATGAGGTGGTTGTCACAGGTGCTACTTTAGCTACATTGACAATGTTGCCTAGTTTCTATGCTTTCCATGTGAAAGGTGATCTTCTTGGGCAAAAGATCACCATATTGATTGATAGTGGAGCAACACACAACTTCATTGATGAAGATTTGGTTGCTAAATTGGGTTTGCAAGAAGGATTCCAAGGATTCAATGTGATTGTGGTGGATGGACATTCAATCACATGCACCAAGAAGATTCCTCAACTTCAATTCACCATAGTAGGTCATGACGTAAGTGATGGGTTTTATGTTGTTGGTATTGATGGTTTGGATTTAGTACTCGGTGTACAATGGCTTCAATCCATAGGTGAATTCAATCAAAACTATCAAACCATGAAGTTGAAATTCAAAGTGCAAGGCAAGGAAATTGTTTTGCAATGTATGAGGAATGGAGTTCCTCAAAGAATGGCAGCCAAGAACATGATAGGAGTATTCCAAGAAGGGAAGATTGCACAAGAGGTGAGTGGTTAAGAAAAGAGCATATCATTGCAGCAGCTGATTTGTGAAGAAATTTGGCCTTTTGTGGAGCTTGGTGACTTCATGAGGTATGGTACAAGCAAAATAATGTCATATATGTTGCATATTCAAATTTGTTTTGAGAAGAGTGATGAACTAGAAGATAAAATCTGCAATTTGCATTATGTAATGCCTTGGATACAACCATGTGTATATGAGCATCTTGTGAATGACAAGTGGTGGCAAGTTTTAGCTCATTTAACAGGTACAAGTGCCAGGATCTTGAAACATTTCAGCATGTTTTGTCTATTGTGCATGACACTTAGACAAAAGAGTTCGGAATTGCTTGAGGGCAAGCAATCTTGGGAAGGGAGGACTAAAATGTCCCACTTCCTAAGATAATCATGACAAAGACCCTTAGCCCATTTTGTCTTCTTGACGGCTAAGGAAGAAATTAAAAGGAGACTTAAGTTATGATATTTTATTATAAAGTGCAAAAAAATTATTATATGCACTTATAATAAATTATTATAAACTTAAAAATTGAAAAAGGCAAATAAAAAGACAAAAAGCATTAGCCAAAAAGAATTATCTAAAGGAAAATGTGACTTGCTTATGGAGCAAAAGTAAGTGGGAAAAAACATTTAATGAGGGAAAAATATGATTGGTTATCAAAGGTGGCAATATGGGTCACAAGTTCTATAAAGGCAAGTCGACTTGCCTTAGGAGGACACACTTGATTATTTTTCTTATTTCTGATTTTTGTCTGAAGCTTTCAGCTTTGTCAAAATATTTCTAAAGACGAAACCCTTTAGAAATACTCTCTTGAGGACGAAAACCCTCCAAGAGATCAAGGGGATTCTCCACTTTGGGGTTTCCATTGTGCTTCATCGAATTTGTAATAATTTTCAGAGTATTTCCAGCAGTTGAAGGAGAAGATTTGCAGATTTTTGTCCAAGGGTTTGAAGTTAAAGATTGTAGTTGTGTTTTCCTTCAATTCTCAGCCTTCTATCATGTTGAGCGACCCACTTCTAGGGCACGTCTGAGGTATTTAAGGGTGTTTTTTGTCTAATCTGGGTTGTTGTTAATTAATCAGATTTTTATGAATTGTTTCAGCCTAATTTCAGAATTTTTGAAGGATAAAAAGTGTCATTTTCAGTCACATTTAAGGGCAGCTTGTATGCATAATTTCCAGAATTATTTTAGCCTTGTTGTGCCTCAGAAATCTAGTTTTTCTTCCATATTTAGGCCTCATAAATTCAGCATATCAAATTTGGGTGAAAATATTTTAATATAAATGTTGATTTGTTTGGGTTTTCTGCTTTACCCTAGTCGCATTTTCATGTATAAATCAGGAAAACATTAAAAGTTATTGTTACATCTTCCATAACTTGCTTTTGGCTTAAGGGATTTGCCTCAAATCTGTTTGGGGCTGAAAGGTGTCCTATAGGGGACATTACACATAATTAGCAAATTGATTTTTGATATCTACAGTTGTAATAACTTTTTCCAATCAGCTGTTATGTGAAAGGGCATCCCACAATGTGGTACCTCAAAGTCCACTTCAGATTTCACCCATTCCCTCTTGCCTTGAATTCTGATTTTTTTATTTTTACCACTGAATTTCAGTTTGTCAACATGGTGAATGAAAACAATTTTCCCAAAAGATGGCAGCCAATGTATCCAATGAATGGTCCCCACTTCAAGTAACCCAATTGTACAAAAACATTCAAGTACCTCAAACCTCTTAAAGAAAATAAAGAAATAAGTTACCTTCTTTGTGCAAGGCATGTCTTTCCATGGACATAGGTCACTAATTTCTTCTATGTTGGAAATATATATGGTTGCCCCCTTATCACACTTTATTCTCTCTCCCCATATTTTCATTTCATCATAAATGCAAGAGAAAGGGAAATCAACATTAGAACTCATGCATCCATAAACTCTACGTTGCCAGGATACGGATACGAGTATCGGTTTGTATACAGATACGATATGTGGATACGTCAATTTTAAAAAACCCTTGGATACGATACGTCTTGGATACGTCCGTACATATATATTAAAATATATATATATATATATATATATATGTACATCTACTCATTTTACTCATTTTTTAGTCCATAAAAACTGAAATAGTAATACAAAACTTGAATCAATGTTCAAAACATTCAATATACTTAAGACTTTGCATTTTTATTGATCATGTGGCTGCCATACATATGATATACGAATATCATGTTAACATGAATACGAACAAAACTTGAAATTTGAAAAATATACTAGATCCATGTTCAAATTTTCAAAACAAACAATATACTTAAGATTTTACATTTCATTGTTCATGTGGCTGCCATACATATGATATAGGAATACAAACAAATCTAGAATATATCATCTAGATTTTCCTCAAAATCAAGTGCATGTGTGCCACTTGCGCTAGCTCCACTCTCCGCTCCTTGCGAACTCCCTTGAGAGGGTGTATTATTTTATTCATTTAGTGTTTAGGGTTCGGTTTTAGGGAGTAGAAAAGTTTTTAAAAAATTAAAAAATGAAATAGAACTTAAAAAACACATATATATTGTTGGATACGTACCTGATACATACGGTGTACGTCAGGATACGTCATGGATACGTTTGACGTATCCCGACGCACTACCGTCACGCATCAAGTATGTATCCAAAGACGTATCCCCCACGTATCTGTATCCGATACGTTTCCAAGGGGAATCAAGGGGGGTTTTGGAGTATTCATGCAACGTAGCATAAACTTTATCATAAGGAACTTCATACCTTTTGTTGTACCCATTGATTCCCGTCATGAGAGACGACAACACATCTGAAATAGCATAATTGGGATTGTTCATCATACCTTTGCAAGTCAGAATTTCTGATATAGGATCAACATTTTCATTCTCATTCAACTTTTCAACCCATGCATCTTCTTCTTTAACATCATGCAACCATTGCATCCCAAAAATAGACTTATCTCTACCAAACTCAACCACAATAAATATACCACATACCTTTCAATATCATGGGTTGCTGCATTATTTTCTTTGCCAACATATGCTCATTAGCTGAATCAAGAGCAATGTGAAAGGAGGATGTGTTTATCCCATCTAACATACCTTGAGACTTGATTATGAAATAGTCTTCCTCAATCATCCAAGCATGTACACGCTGTCCCAAATGATAGAAACATGGCAACAACATAGGAGAACTCAACAAACTAGAAAAATGGTAACCATTCTCATACCTTAGGATGCTAAAGTCATGAATGCCCCTTGAATTCAACTCCTTTTTTTAACAGCAGATTGCACCTTGATTCTTTGAGCACTTTGAGGACCAAATGCCCCCACTAACCCTTCCAAGGGTTCCACCATGTAGCTGATATAAAAATCAGTCATGGGTTCTATTAACAAAGTTGTTTCTCCTCTCTTTATGACTGTTGTTATACACAGTCCAGCAAGCTGAAGATGATTAAAAAATATTCTCTTACCCTTTTTAGCAATCAGAAAATCAGCGCTAGTACCTTGAGAGGTACTCTCCCTTCTTGCACCGGAGTCTCCAATGAAGAAACCATGCTTGCCAACACTTGTAATCCCAAAAGACACATTTGAATTCCTTCTTTTCCTTATGAAATTAGTCACAAGGTTTTCAAAATCAGAATTGATAGTTTTGGACAATTGCAACATATTACCATGGATCCCATACCTTATAATGTCCATGAACCCTTGTATCATGCAAGGTCTTCCATCTTTGCTTCTCTTGTATTTCCTTGTAAAGAAGATCGTCACTCTTTGTCTTCATGACTTGACTTTGATGTACCGAATCCTTAGCATTCTTATCCACAACAAAGCTAAATTGTTAGCATATGCAAAGAGAAGAAAGAATTAGAGAAGGCAAACTGCACTGATCAAATGACACAAGCAGAGGTTTATTTATATGTAGAGAGGTGGTTACAGATTGGTTGAACAATTACCAATCGAACAACTTCATAACTGCATTATATACTATATAATGCTCTATATTTTAACACCCCCTCTTAATGACTAAACCGGAAACAATACCAAGTTTGTCCCAAAATTTTACAAATTTCCTAAAGCCCACATGTTTAGTCATTACATCTACAGACTGTGTCATAGGTTGTACTTCAAAATCATCAGTCCATGATTGTGTTGCGGTTGTCGAATGAAGAACCGCAAAACAAAAATTTGGTCCCATGAACAAAAGATATGGCAAGTGGTCCACTGGTTCTCTGTTACATGATTCATTGACCAGTGATGAATCACCAATGGCTGAGAGTGTCGGCCCCATCTCCAGTGTGTTGAAATCGAACCTTGAAGAAATGGATTGAAAAATTTGTTCCGGGCTTGTGTCGCTTTGTTGGAGTCTCAGTGCGAGACTCAGTTATCCTACAATCAAAGTCACCTCGATCATGTTCTTGCAACACCGTGTAGTGCTCATCCAACTTTCTCAATAAGAGAAATGTGACCATTTGTGTTGTAGGAGTTAGAACCAACTCCGCAATAGTAGGAGAAATAACCATCTCCATCTCAGCAGTGGTAGGAGTGAGAATCAACTCCTCATCTATCCCCCTCTGTTGGGAAAGATCCTTCACAACACAATGAGCAAACTGTTCATGCTCTATTGTCCTTCGAGCAAGGACCTCTGAGTGAGTGGTTGGGCATGCCATCTCACCATGCATCGTCAGTGCATTTGGAATAGTGGAGTCTCCGTCCACAACAAACTATTCTTTAGAATGAGGAAATCCATCCTCCCAAGGCATGTCCGCCTCCCGTACACCTGGTATAGTGGATACTCCCTCCACAATAGGTGCATGTAGGTTGATTGTATCCAAGTCAACAGATTTGTGAGGAATGGCTTCCTCCCAAGGCATTACAACCTCCTACACATCCTGAATGGTGGAGTTGTCCTCCACACATGCATTCATGTTGATCACAACTGGATCAACAAGCTGATACTGACCACCTTCCCCAATACCAAGGGCAATTATATCCGTATTTTGTTTCACATCGAGAGACAACACACTTCTTTCCACAAAAATATTGGGATTTTCAGTCAATTGACAAATAGATAGAAGCTTTTTTTGTATAGAAGGTACATATCCTATCCCTTACATTCCTTACCAACAATTTAAGAGCATTATTCAATACAATGCATATATCTCCTATCCCTTCTACTGCAGGGGTGATTCTCATTCACTAAAACTACCGATTCAAAACAAATATTGTAGTAAATGAAACATACCGGTCCCTATGACATGAAAAGTGTGGTGACGAACCAAAGTCAATGATCCAACAACTGGAACCATAGTTACTAAGTTCGAAATCCGATTAAATTCGGAAGGGCAAAAAAATTCAAAATTCGGAGTTATCGAAAAATACGGAAAAATCCGGTTCGGAATATATATACTTATATTATTATAAATTTATATTATTGTTTACTTATATCATTATATATAGACAAATCATACAAAAAGCATCCATCTACCATAATCATCATCATAATGATTCTTTCAAAAGATTGCAAGAAGTTGCTTGGTCCAAAAAGGTACAAAAATGGATTTTATGAAAATAAGAAAAATATTGCCATCAATGCGTAGAGCTCGAGAAAATATATACTTTTAGAGAAGACGACACCTAAAACGGAGCCACAGAATGAAAGTTATGGCTCATGCAAGTTTTTGTTGCTACATCTTCCCGGACCCTTTCCAAAAATGGCAAATTTTTTTCCATACTTCCGATTTTTTCACCAAAAAAAAAAACTACGCCAAAAAAGGAAAAAAAAAAATTCCCTGCAAAAACAAGGCCGAACCGAACCGGATTTATTCGATTGCTTCAAAAAATACGGTTCGGACCGGATTTCATACAAATCCGGCCGAACCTAAAGAATTCTATGATCGAACCACTTGTCATTCGAGCATGATGTCGTAAGACAATAAAGAGCATGACCGTCATCCGAATCTCATTCTTCTGCAACTACTGCCACATGTTCCTCGACACATGGCTTTTTGTTTTACTGTGAAAGATCATACTTCCGCTTCCGGCAATCCTTCTTGAGGTGCCCAACCTTGTGACAGTAATAGCATGTGACCTAATACCGAGTGGAAGACTCACCAGATTGATGTTTCCACTTTCCCTTTGACTGAGTGACAAGAGCACTCTCTGAATGGTCACAATTAGATTTTGCCTGAAGTTGTCTCCGCTCCTTTTCAATCGGTAGAACTCACCTTGTAAACGTGAGTGTTTGACTTTCAGCCATTAAATGGATTGCCTCCACAAATGACTTATACAAAGAAGGTAAGTTGTTCAAAACCAGAGCCACCATATCATCGTCGTCCACCTTTTTGTTGATGGAAGATAATTGGTCTCCGAGGTCTTTCATTTGAAGTAGGTGCTCAGACAATGATCCACCTTCTTGTAACTTTACGGAAAAGAGCATATTTTTCAGGTATAAAACCCAACTCTTTTCTGACGTCTGATATTTATCCCTCGGTGCCCACAACGTACTTGCCACGCATTGGCATTCTCGCACTTCCAAGATTGTATCATATCATCCAACACCAACAACTTGAGAAGTAATAACGCTTCCTTATGATGTTTGTCATAATCCTCGAAGTTCGTCGTTGGTCGACTTTCACTACCCTTGATTATTTTATCACAATCATGAAACTCCGCGACCGTTAAAATCTTATGACTCCAAACATTAAAATTAGTGCCCGTTAATTTTTGTGTCTCCGGCAAAGTCAAGTGTGAAATATTTGCCATTTTATTATTCCAAAATAACGGAGATAATAAAATAAAATTTTGCCCACACTTAATAAAACAATATTACTTTTTCCAACGCAAATAATATTAAAAATTAATTAGTCCAAATCGTATGAATACCTTTGTTCGCTAAAAAAATATATTTGCCCAAATCAAACCCTTTATATTTAACTCACCACGTTTTTCTTGTTAATCGATTGTTCTTCTGCCCTAGCGACACAAAGACGCGTCTTCACAACTACCCACGATTTTGTTGGTGCTGGCCCACACAACTTCACCTTTTCCACATGCCACAACTGGTCATTTTTCGTTCTGAGCAGAGGCCATGATTTGAACTAGATTTGTGACAGGGCTTTCCTCTTATTTGTGGCACCACGTTTTCTTCCCACACAACAGATTCACGTGTCGTGTCTCCTTTCTCCCCTCCAAGAACCCACGCTACCAAATTCGTGCCTTGTTTGGGCTTCCTCAAATTTATAGTTTGTGCCTCTTGGAGGCTTCCTCGAACTGCAACTTTGGACACTCTGATACCAATGTTAGCATATGCAAAGAGAAGAAAGAATTAGAGAAGGCAAACTGCTCTAATCAAATGACACAAGCAGAGGTTTATTTATATGTAGAGAGGTGGTTACAGATTGGTTGAATAGTTACCAACCGAACAACTACATAACTGCATTATATACTATATAATGCTCTATATTTTAACATAAATACCATCATGATAAAAATATTGTAATGATACGGGATGAAGATGATGAAATAAATCCATGCTACTACTATCCTCCTTATAAAGAATATCATCAAAAGGTTCACCTTCTATTGTTGATTTAGAAACCTCCAAAACAGCACCATCCCTATTGTGATTCATGATTTTAGATGGAGAACAAGTGGAACAAGAATCAACACCTTTCACAAATTTATGCTCATTACTGCTTGGTAAATCCATCCCATATGATGAATTATTCTTTGGAGGATTGATAGGTACCTTTTGGACTGAAATATCTTTTTCAATTTTGCAACCAACCAGCCATGTTTGTTCCTCTTTGCCACAAATATTTTGCTCATCAAAAGTCATACCTTTTTCTCTAGAAGCTTCTTCTTCTTCATTTGGCTGTAGATCTGATTTGTCCTCCTTCGGGGTTGTGTCATTAAGGTTCGGTGAATTTCATCCACGAAGTTTGAAATTCATTGTTTTTTAAGACTGTGGAAAAAAATCGGTAAAGTTCGATACAATTCGGCTAAAAAACGCGGAGCAAAATCATAGGAGAACTTCGGCTTAAAAACAACGAAAAACAACTAAAAATTATGTGGAAATGTCGAGCATGAGCATAAAAGTTGACCTGTGAGGAAGTGTGCCCTAGGTCTCGACTTTGATATATACTGCAACACAGTCATCCGACTATTATGAGACATTGTTCGTCTGGTCTTGGATGAAGCTTTTGCTACAAGTTCGAAAAGCCCAAAGGATTCTAGCTCCAACCTGAGAGATCGCGAGGAGATTGAAGCAAATTTACACCGAACCATTAAACATGATGCACGGCCGAAAAAAGATCCAGGTCTCCCTGCCTTTGTCCTACGTTTTTATAAAGTGTAGGTTGTTATAAAGTTTAGGTTATAAAGTATATTTTTATTTTATGTTTAGTAATTTATTTGTTTATTCTTTAAAGATTATGCTTTAAAGTTTTATTTTATTTTTCTAATTTACTTTTAGTTACGTTTTTATATATTTTTGAACTTTATCTTTTACTTTTATTTTTAATTTATATTTTATATTTTATATTTACTCTTATGTTTAATGTATTTTTATAATATTTTAGTAATAAAAAAATATTCTATTAGTCGAACATAATGGCGAATTTTTTTTCGAACTTTATTCATTGGCGAACTTGAACCGAATTTTATCCTCGTCGAACTCGAACCTTGTGACTTAGTTCATGGGTGTAGACTCCATGGCTTCATTTCTTTGCTTACCCTTGCCATCCTACACATCAAATCTTTCTAGAAACTTTTGTGTGAAATCTTCAATGGATTCAACCCCTTGAGTCTTCAACAATTGATGCCACCACTTATGGGCTGCTCCATCCATGTATCTAGGGATGAGCCTGAGGGCATCATCCTGACACATAGGATTCCATAGCAAACATCCCTCAAATTCCTTCAACCAAAATCTAGCAGATATTTCGTTAGTACCATCAAAAAAGGAACCTGGGTCCACTTCATTTTTCTAGTTGCATTCAGATCTAATTTCTCTTTTCGCTACCCAAGAGGCTAGAGGAAATCCGGCTCTGTACCACTCGAAATATCCCTTATGGGATATTACTTGAAATTCACAAAATATGTATAAAATAACAACGAACTGAATTCTGATTTTTCTGATTTTTATGACAGCAATATGCAGAAATAAAGAAATTTTTGTATTTTGCAAACTAATCACTTCCAACACTACCCAGAAGCTTCAAACAACTCAGAAAAATATATACAACAATAAACAAGAGAGATAATTTTTATCTCTCAGATCTGATTTTATTTATTTATTTTAGGGCAAAAATTAGAGAATAACAATGGAAAAATGATGGAAATGAATTCTCGGGCATTTTCATGATGATAACAATCTCCAATTCCAAAATCTTTGGAATCGGACCACAAAAACCCTTCCAAAACTGCTCTTCAAAATTGGAACTAAGTAGATAAAACCCTAAAAATAGTTCCAAATCTAAACTGAAACTGTTAGAAGCACAAGGGACCGCGAGAGGAGAGGGTGAATCAGTCCTACAAAATTTTTTAATTCATTTACCATTCATCATGTGTTACCATTCATGCATCCATTCATTCAACCATGTATCATATATGTGTCAACTTAAGCATATAAGCAACCATAAACAAAATCAAGAGCAAGAGAGTACACAAGACACCAAAATTAAGTGGGAAACCCTCATGGGGAAGAAAACCCACTAAAACTCTACTTATATTACACAAAGCAAAGTAATTTAGTGAAGCACCAACTTCACAAGGAGCACTAACCCCTAGTTTAGTAGAGCACCAACCCTACAAAGAGCACCAACCCCTAGTTTAGTGAAGCACCCACTCCACAAGGAGGCTACAACCCCTAAGGATAACCAAGCACCAACTCAGCCACTTAAAAAAATTTGATCTTTGATTATGCTGCTACCACAACTAATTCAGCTCACACACTAGGTCTTCAATCTCTCATATTCTTGATCTTTCTTCTCTTTTCTTTTCTCTATTTTCTCTCTCTCATGTTTCCATGCCTTCCTCAATCTAAAACACACTTTATATTCCTTCAATACATGCTCTCATACCTATAAAAGATCTTCCTTTAGGTCGCATGCCTTCCCTCCAAGAGCACTAGTTCAAAAATGAACTAAACAAGCACTTAAATATGTTTTTCTTCCTTCCAAACCAAAAGAAGTCGGTCCCTCATGATAATTGTGACCCATACAACTCTAGAACATTCATAAATTTGAATTACAACAATTACATATGACCCAAGTAGGTCGGCCTAGCCAAAAACCTCATTACATGTGCAAAAATGGCTCAAAACCCCATGGGCACATTCTTAAAATTGCCCTTACATCAAATCCATACTTAGTCATGACCCATAACCCTTTAAATATGATTAAAATATCATAAAACATTCATACATGGTCGCAATTAATATCAACCAATCAAATTATTTCATTTATTGGGCCTAGTTCCCTTTACAATTCTCAAAACAATTGTTTCATGCACCCTTCACACCTTGAAAACTTCATTTGATCACCAAATCAATTCTACTAAACCAAAGCATGCCATGTGACCACTTAAAAGAAATGGCAGAACCTGTAGAACACTTCTAAGCAATTTAGAAGTCGTGAAACATACTTCACTTCAAACCATAAAGCAACATTTTCCTTCACCAAAACACCCTGCCAAAAATGTTGTTTCCAAAGGTTAGCTCATAAAATCAATTATACATGCATTCAAGATCTCCAAATGGATTCATTGGATGCCAAATTCATCCCTCTTCACATTCCAGGTGATAGGAAGCATCACCCAATCCATCTCATGTCTCAAACAACCTCAAACTTTCACAAAAACAGATCATGTCCTGAATTGCCAAAACCTTCATGCTTGAAAGAATGCCCTGGAAACCCTGTCAAATCACCTCATCATGGGGCAAGCCATTTATCACTAGAGATATCTCTGAATCTTTTTCCAACACAACTTGAATCACTTCAAAACTCCACCTATAGCTCAAGTTATAGCCATTTTACTAAAGACTGCTATTTGAGATCCCAAAACTGCCCTTTGACCAATCAACCTGTTTGGACCTCAAAACACCATGAACATGCATAAACTTGTCCTGAAACCTTCATGGACATCAAGAAAAACTCCCAAACATCATGCACCATCAATTTTTCATGCTACTCTTTTGGACCATCTTGTCCTAAAACCTTCTTCTTCAGAAACTGCTATTTTCAGGTGGGGCCCACATATCATCATGACCTCAACCATACATTTATGAAAAGCTGAGGAGTCCTCTACAACATCCAATCATCACTTTTGATGAATCAAACAAAACTGGGTCAATATACTTCATTTTCTACAACTACTCTCTAGCTAGGATTTAACTAGGGTTTTAGACCTCTTTTCCTTCTTAACATTCGTTCATAAAAACATGATGATCAACTGACCTCATTCTTTTTTTTTGAAACCTTCTAAACTCACCTTAGAATTATCCCTAAAATCCACAAGGTCCCATGCAAAGCACATTATTCACAACGAGCATCTAAAGTTGCACTTCGAGTTGGAAATGCACTAGATTTTGACCCTACTTCACCAAAAAAATCATCTTACAAAAATTCACATCATGGGCACTGAAATTTTCTTTGAGAGAACAATGACTCATCCCTCTAACATCTCCAATCATCATAATATCAATGTCATGGCTCAATCTCTCCAGTCACTAAGACTTACCTATGCTTTGCATGCTAGATTCTCACTGTAACAACTAGGGCCAACTGAAATAGTGCAATAACTGAACATGAAACCTCTGAAAATGACCCAAACATACCTCATATGCCATGATACACTTGATAGCATGCATCCATGATCTCAAATGGCTCCAATACACTCTATCACACCTCCAAGTTGTCATACCTGCTCCCAATGAGCACCTGTAACATGGAGAACCACCTATACCTGCATTATTCCACTACTGTGAGTGCTCAAGCACCCTCAAAACATGTTATACACCATGTCAACATGCTTCCCAAGCAACCAAAGAAGCTCACACTACCAAGCAACACCTCCTAGGCACTTGTATGGGCTTGCTAGAGCAAGCATGCATCACTGAATCTCAATGTAGCAATTGATAAACATCTGAAACATCATGTTAGCACCACATACATCATCATGACATCATCCTACAACATTCACTTTGTCATTAATGTGGTTTTGCATCAATGACAACACCTACTAGGACACCATGCCAACAAAACCCTTGATGAAGAAGGGTTGTACTCTTACTCGAAACTAAATTTCTGATTACTCTCCGATCTGATCCAAATATTTGAATAAAGCTCCAAAAATAGCAATCTAGGGAGGATCTTTCACCACCGAAAAGTGTTATGCTAGCTAGGTGTGGATCTTTCACCACTGGAGCTAGGGTTCCTGTGGGATCTTACTCCATAAGCAAAGAAAGTGCAAACGGCAGTTGCTCCAATATCAAAATAGGTAAGTGTATGAATGAATGCTCTTTTCTCCCCCAAGCGCTTCCTTACATAACTTTTCATTGCAATAAAGGGCCCAAAAGAACCCTAATCGACCTCCTTGGGGAAAATCCACATAATATTAAAATAACCTAAGTTACTTTATCACCACTATGCCAAAAGTACACTAAAGCTACCCCCAACGAAGAAGTAGAAAATAAAGTACCATATATTCACCCATCACTTAAGTCATCGACAAAATATAACATAAAGCACCTTAGGAGAAAATCACGCAACCTTATTTCCCTTAAGTCACCTCAAAGTATGTGTCCAACGTCAAAACATAATATATAAGTGAAATGAAGGAGCAAACCATACCCAATAACCATCAACGTCACTAGCCCCTTGGGCATGACCAAGGCTAAGACGGATGAAAGGCCTCCTAGGCCACCTGCTCGGAAATGGGGACATTACAACATCATCATGTTATTGAGCACTTGGGAATTTATCAAATTCCCATTAAGAAAGATTACAACATAAAGATTTGATTAAGAGAATTAATGTGGGCAACATAGTCTTAAATGAAAATCAAAAAGAACACAAATGTTGAAAAAAAAAAAAAGCCAAATTCAAACCTAATTGGCTATGTCCCTTTGTTATTACAAAGAAACTTGGTTCAAGGGCCTATCACTTTGCTACATCAAACTCCAAACCTTTGAAGAATTCAATGAATACCATGCATTTGTGTCGAGTTCAAACTTGTCATATTTTGTTTTACTTAACCTTTGGAGCCTTTTCTATTGATCGATCAATTTCCGTTGACTACATGATCATTTTGGTGTCTTTTGTCTTTGCTTGAGTTATTCCTTTTACACCCTTGCACATCTTTTTCAATTGTCTTGTCTTGCATCATCTTGTCTAGTTGTATTGATGTGTCTCTTAGGGTCTTATCTTTATCAAGTTTTACATATTATATCTTGCCTATATTAGGAGCGTTATTCATATTTTTGAGCCGACAATGATTAAATATTGCCCACTTGGGGGAGGGGGAGGGAGGGTGTGCGTGGCTTTCTACAAGCATTATATGAATACATTTGCCCACCTTGGGGGCATGATCATTCCATACTCAAGCTTACACTGTGATAACTTACCCACCTTGGGGGCATTATCATTCCATAGTCGAGCTTACACTACAACAACTTACCCACCTTTGGGGCATGAAGCTACATCGTGACATATCGCTTGTCCCCTTTTACTATTATATCAAGACACACCACTTATACCCTCCTTCCTTAATATTATATTGCTTATCACTTATGCATTGCCCTTCGGGCATCATACACCTATGTTTCTATGGATTCTACATCGCTTATATACGGATAGGCTCTCGACTCATGTCATTCGAACATTGTGGTCAAAAAGGCATCATACACCTATGTTTTTATGGATTCTACATTGCTTATATACGGATAGGCTCTCAACTCATGTCCTTCGAACATCATGGTCACAAAGGCATCATACACCCGTGTTTCTATGGATTCTACATTGCTTATATACGGATAGGCTCTCGACTCATGTCCTTAGAACATCATGGTCGCATTGGGATTTAATATACTTGGTATGTTCGTTACTATATTTTATACGGAACTAATGTTACACCTAGGCATATCATTTGTTCGTGTTTTTCACCCTTCGCTTCTACTACTCTTATGACATCATTCAGATATTGGGTTACATGTTACTCTAGAGCTTTCACAATGATACATTTTCTATGTTTTATATATCAAACTATGGTGTACATAAGCTTTCAAGATTATTACAGCTTCTTTCTTCAATCTATGTTATACGTGATGCACATATCCCTTTTCTTTTGTGATGCATGACATGCAAGAACATCCCTCACCTCAAAGGGGGACAATCAACGTATTCTATTTTTTTATTACATGAGGTTATAGAGGTTAAATTTGGCTGCTTCTTCAACTAGGAAGCGCCCTATTTCACCACTTGGCAAGATTAGTATGGACTCATATTTCAGGCATTTGTTTTCTTTGGACAAGAAGCGGATTTTGCCACTCGACGGGGCCAGTTGGACCTATATTTTCAGAGTTTTTGCTACTTTCAAAAAGTTTTCAAAAAAGCAGCAACATGGTTCGCATATTGCCAGGTGTTTGTTCTTTTACACATTTCCATTTTTCATTTGGTTACATTATTATCAATTTATCAAAATATTGATCTACTTGTATGCCTTTATGTTTGATTGTAGGTACATTCAAGTTAACATTGGAGCATAGTGGAGCACAAAGTTTTTTCTTAACATGTTCTTCAAACCCTCTCAAATACGTTTGTCAAGTACACTTTTGGTTTTACTTTAATATGTACACACACACACACATCAAAATGGGGCATTATGCAGATACCTAATTTTGGTACAAGCCTTGTAATTGGAATGTTATTAGTGTGATTTTGTGCATATGGATCATTGGTCTAGATTAGGGTCTGATAAGGGCTTTTTTGTATTTCGTCTCTCCTTTCTTTTTTGTGCGGCCATATACTTTTCTTTCTTTTGTTCTCTCCCTCTATGTATTTTGAAGATCCCGAGGGCTTTTGTCCTTCCATTTCTAGTCTTTGACTGTTATCAAATTGTCCAATAATGGTCTGACCATTGTTATACTGTCCAATAATGGTCATTTTCTGTTTGTGGTCTCTTTGGCAGCTGTTCCAATTTGATGATTGGTTGGCCTCTTTGATTGGTTGTTTTTCTTTTCTTCAATCAGCTTTTCATGCCAAGGTCTATTTTGAAATTCAAGAAGTCTATTGGTAGAAAACATCCTAGGACATTTTAGGAGATATAGAGAAAGCAATTCAACTGCTATCAAGTGACTATCTATTAAGCAATTATGTAATTACAAGGGTTCTATTCTACTTTGCTTCATACTTGTGTCCAAATCTGATTTTCAATAAAAGCATAGGATCTACGGGCATAATAGAGAGAGGCTTGAGGCCTCTCTCACTCAATGAGATGGGACACACTCACAAGCATGCATAGAACTACATGAGCTCTGATTCTAAACTTGATATGTAGAACAACCCCCACTGAAAGGTGGCCCAAGCCAATAACTTTGCATTTTCCGTTTTGCTTGAGTGAATTGCTAGGTATTGACACTGGATTAGGGTTTAAACTAAGGAGAAGACATTTAGACAGACAGGCACATCTATTGACCAATCCTGAAGAGATTTTTGTAAGCAAGAGCTAAACAAGGTGCTCACAAAGTTTCGGTTCAATCAGACTTGCGTAACCACTATCAAACAAAATTGACCATTATCGGCATTCAATATCAGTTGTAACCATTATAAGCACCCGATATCAGTCAAGGTTGTCTAATGTCAGTCAAGGCCATCCAATTTTGGTCACCTACAACAGACCACATTCAATTTCCAGATTTCCTTCTGCACTGTCTTCTTAAGCATTTACAACTTCTGTCAAAATTAAGGTATGCCTAATTCAAGTACAGATTCTTCTTGAGCTTCATACATTCAATTGTCAATCATAACTCTCAATTTATCCATCTATTTGTACACATTTCAGACATGTATTTATTGTATTTACTGCACGTATTTAGGTTTGTGCATAATTTTATCAGACTTATGCACTTGTGCTCAATTTTTGACAAAAAGGAAGATAGCCAAAGAAGAGAAGAGAACATTGCTAGAAGAGTTGCCACATCGGAATCAAGCATAGTGTATGTGATGGAGTTGCGAGATAACATCATCAAGCAACAATGGCTCACAGCTAAGAACCAAGCATCCATGGATATGGTGGTTCGTGGTCTTGCCAAGAAACTTGTAGTAGAAGAAGTGTTGCACGATGAAGAAGAAATCAAAGAAGAGTCTGAAAGAAATGAAGGTTTACTTTATTGTGTATAGTTTTAGCGAGGCACAAAAGATCTTTATTGCACATCTCAAAATGGAATGTCGTGCTCTAATTTGGTGTGAAAGTTATTTAGTTTCTTTGGAAAAGAAGTTAGTTATAACCTAACTTGCCGCATTCGAATTTGTGTTCAAATTCGCCAAGGATAAAATTCATGAAAATTTTCTTTCTAAAAAAATCAACGATAAAAATCATGATTAAATTCGATTAAAAAAATCTGAATAATTTCACATTTTATATAAATATTGTCAAAACAACTTTACAAGTAACTATCTAAAATTAATTAAAAACATATATATTTAAATAAGTTATATATAAAAAATTGTTAACTATTAATAAATTTTAAATATTTAATCATAAATATATATATATAACAAACTCCGTACTCTATAACCATATTAAAAAACCTAAATAATAATATCCTTTAAAAATGTATAAAATTATAAAAAAATTAATAAAAAAATAACTTTATATAAACTAAATAATAATCTAAAAATAAACTAAATAAAAATTAATTAAATAAAGTAAATCTAAATAATAATAAACTAAAAATATAATAAAATAACCTAAATAAAAAATTAGTCAAACTTATCATGAAACTCAGGTAAAAGTAAATATAAATAATAATAGACTAAAAATATAATAAAATAACCTAAATCTAAAACTATAAACCTAAACAATATATTAATCAAGCTTATTGGAAGCTTCTACCAAGCTTTTCTAACCCTCACGGCGCTGCTTCTTCAGTTCACAGAGCTGCTTCTATGTTCACGATCACTGTCCCAATTGATGGCTGCAAGATCTCATGGCTCTCTCCTCATGACCTTACCATTCACGACATCAACTGGGAATCAACAGCAATACTAATGCTGAATGTTGAACATTATAGGCAAGCTGTGAATGCCAAACATTTACAGGCAAATTGCAAACACCAATGCCAAAAATATCAGCAGAAAATAAAACAAATGAATTCACAAATTTAAACAAATTTTTGGGGCTGCTTCGATATTTGAGGAATTTTGGATTTTTTCTATAAAATTCACTGAATGCAGCAACAGAGGTTCTATCTCATTGGCAGGAATTCAAAGAACTGAAAAGAAAGAATTCAATTCTATTGGGCATAAAACTGATCAAAAGATTAAATGATGTTAATTTAAACAGAGTAATGGTCAAAGTGTGCAAGATTATACTACAGAGTTCTATTGTGATGGGCTTGGACTTAGAAGATAAGGACAACTTGATCAAGTACATGGGCGGTCTCTGTTCACACATTAGTAGACAAGTCATCTCTAGTAAGCCAAGAAGACATTCATGAAGCATGTGTGCAAGCAAACTACATTGAGGAAGAGAAGAAGCAGGGAATCCAAGAAAAATCACCCAAATGATCAGTCCAAGAATGAGCAAAATCAGCCATCCAAATCCCACAAGGGTTAAGTGGACAGATAAGAAAAATGCCCACTGCTTTCCATGTTCACAATGATCCAAAGAATCGTTGTAGTCATTGTAGAAAGGATGGACATATTGATGCAAAATATTGGAAGTTGCATCCATAATTGCATACCAAGAATCGCACCAAAGAGATCTGCAAGACATTTGTGGCATCTTTGAAGTATAGAGGATAGTTCCGATGTAGACAATAAATTGGATGCACCTCTATTGATGCAGCTAGCACAGAGCAAGAAAGAGACTAAACAAAGAAGACAAAAGTAAATGCTTTAATATTGGCTCCTAGTTAAATTTAATTTCGGATAAAGGCATTAAAAGGCTTGGTTTAAAAACTTACAATCATCCTTATCTATATATATTATATATTGAATTGGGTAAGGGTGTAGAAATGCTAATAACGAAAAGATGTAAAATCAAATTTGGCATTAATCAAGAGAATGTTGACTAAATGGAAGTAAATGTGATTGCACTTGATACATTTCATATTGTGTTTGGAAGTCCTTACTTGTATCTCAAGGATGTTACATTCATGAGGGTGAATAGATACAAATGTGTTATATCATCATAACACATCAAAGCAAGCCCAATACTGCTTCAGTAAGTGCCAACCAAGCCAAAAGACTTATTCAAGCAAATAAGAATTTTTTAAACTTCTTTTGATGGATAAGCAAGATGTTGGGCTAGAAATTTCTAATATCGATTGCGCTGACAAGGGGTTCAAAGATTTGGATGAGTTGCTGCATCCTTTTCAAGAAAAGTTCCAAACTCAAGAAAGTGTTACCACCTAAAAGGGAAGTTAAGCATGAGATTCATTTGCTGCCAGAATCTCCTCAACCAAATATTGGCTTGAACAAGCAATCACTTTCAGAGTGTAAGTAAAGAAACAACTTCAAGGGTTGTTAGAACAAGGGGTCATACACCCAAATACTAAAGCATGTGGGTCACCCATTGTCAACGTACAAAAGGACAGTTCTTGGAGGGTGAGCATAGATTATAGAGCTTTATACAGGGTCACCATCAAGAATAAGTATCCACTACCCAGGATTTATGATTTGGTGGACCAATTTTAATATCCCAAGCATTTCACAAAGTTGGATCTCAAATCTAGGTACAATGAAGTTCATATGAGAGAGAAGAATGTATGGAAGATAGCCTTCAAAACAAAACAATGTCTATATCAATGGTCGGTACATAAGTTTGGTTTATGTAATGCACTTGCTACTTTTATGAGATTGATTAATGATATATTGAGATCATTCATAGATTAATAAGTCATTGTGCATCTAGACAATATTTTGGCTTTCAATGCTAAGTGGAAAGAACATCTAACTCATTTGAAGCAAGCCTTGCAAGCACTAAGAAAATTTGTAATATTCAGAAATGTTAGTTCGCAAGAAATCACTTATCTGTTTAGGGCATGTGGTTGGAGGAAGAGAACTACGAGTTAATCCAGCAAAAGTTGAGGCTATCACTAATTGGCCAATGCCTAAGAGTGCTAAAAAAACACGGAACTTTTGTAGCAGTTCAGTATATAAGGAAGTTGTATTCTTAAATAAAACATATTTTGTTATGTAATGTAAATAAGCTATTTTGTTATAAAGCTTGCATTTGGTCATTTAATGTTTTTCTAAGTGGTGGTAAGTAGTGGTGTTAGGTAGGTAATTAATAAGGGCGGGTGGCTTGTGTGAGAACCTACTAGAAGGTTCATTGAATCTAACCAATGTAGCTTTTAGGTAGCTTGTGTGGGAAGCTACTCACTTGTGATAAGGCTTACTCCCCTTCTACGTAAGGAACCAATCTATTATCATATTATTATAATTGAATGTGATAATTCCATATCTGTTGGATAAGTATTTCCTCCATATTTGGATCTTCATGTTCATCAAAGGAAAATCAAATCCACTTCTAGTCTTCTTGATCTTCTTCTACAATACAACATCCTCCTCCAACTCTTCTTGTGCATACAAGACAAAGTCTTCAATAGATGGTAGCAATTTCCCTTCATCTTCTTCATCCAACATGGATAGCTCATATAAGGAAAAACAAGTCTTGAAATTGACTCCTTGCCTCATTGGATTCCAAAATGAATTTCCCATATAACTCAGTGTTGAGCAATGGTGAATCGGGTACCAGTTGCATTTCATGCTAAACCAATGTTATGCGGGACGCGCACCCCCAAAAACAAGGAGTCAGGGACATCCTGGATATCTTGGGGATGGTGGGACGGGGAACGTCCCCCACATTCCCGAAGGAGAGGAAAGGAAGGGGGCATCTTTGAGACGTGCCTAAATAGCAGGGTATGTTTCGGGACATCCCCCTTTTTGGGGGACATCGGGGACGTCTGGTTTTTGTTTAAAAAAACAAAATTATTATTTTTATTAATTTCTTTGTTGTTTTCTCTTTAAAAACTGATTTTTAAATTGTACTCTTGTAGTATAAGATTGTTTTTGGAAGCCACTCATCTCTATTTGAAAAAAAAGTTTGTATGTATAAATCTAATTAAAATTCACTTTGGAAGCTCAAATAACTTAAAAAATTCTATTTATATTTTTATATGAAGAGAAAGGTTGTGTCGATAACAAAAGCAATAAGGCATAGACCAAAACGTTTACTGGTTAACCATAACCTGACTGTATTGTATTACAAAGACATATTAAGAATCAAGAGTGATATATGAATACAGAAATTTTCAAGCACAAATGCACATGGTGGACTGTCACAGACTGCTATTCATAAAAAATTTAAAATTTATTTATATATTTTTCATATTTATAATTTTATATATTATTTTATTAGTTATCCCCCCGTCCCAAACTTTTTGCAGTCCCAAAGTCTTAAATAACATTGTTAAACTGCCTTTGAGGGTCCTTCCCTTGTAGGGCCATTTATACATTTATTGTGTCTTATGACGTTGGGTTTAACCACTATAGGTTTACCCAGTCTTGCTTAGTCCATCTTTCTTTGTGCTCCGTATTTAGTTATATTTCATAACCTAGGGTCTTTTTACCAAGGTACTTATCTTATAGTTGGTTGTACTTTCCACGTCCCATTAACCCATTTTGGTTATTCGTGGCATTAATGTAATTTCTTTCTTTCTCATTTTGGATGCCATATTTGGGTGAGATGCTAGTGTCAATTGGATGATAATTTTGTGCCTAATGATGACAAAAATTATAAGTGATACTAAAGAAGATATGACCTGGAGGAATTGACCTTCTAGAACAACCTCAAATCCTAAGCATCATAACTTTCAATTTGGTAAGCAAATTGGATGTAATTTTACATTTTAAAGTAAAATATTAGATCTGCTTGCCTACAAGTTTTCATATTCAGATTTTTATCAGAAAACGAGATCCATTAAATGCAAGTTCTCTTTTAATTGGAGTGTATTTCCTAGAGATTCTTCCTATGTTTTCAAGAAAGAAATATGATACTAATATTAGAGAATGGTGGTTGAAATTTAAGAATGAGTACAGGCATGAAGGTATATGCTTATGGAAGGTTTTTTCCTTCAAAGGGAGGCTAAGGATTGATGAGATTGCATTCGTAACAGAAATAGAATGACTCGGGAAGAGGTTGAACAGATTTTCTTAGCTAGATGGGAAGGAAATACTGAACTTAGAAATCTTCCTAACCAAAAGCAAGATGAGCACAAGTTTCATGAAGAAGAAAAAGATAATGGCCCCGTCTATGAATTAAGAAACCCGTGAGGAAAATAAAGAGGATAGGGTTCAAAATGTTGTGTTCCCAATCAAAGAGGCCTCAATTGTACAGGTTTGCAGATGCATTCAAGTGGAGAAAATCATTGTCTCCATAAATCCTAGCAATTGGTATGGATTTGGCAAATAGGCTACAGATTCAAGCTTATATGCAGAATTGAAACTGTTAATTGAAATCTATGTTTTGCATTACAATTGGCATGTTATATGTACGGATGAGTAGGATATTGTTCATGGATGCCCTTGGTTAAAAAATTTAGAAAGTGTGAATCTTAATGTCCAAAAATAAATTAATGAAGTTTTGGTATAAGAAAAAGAAAGTAACCTTGTAGGGTATTACACGACATGAGAAACCAATCAAGTCAAGAAAAGCATTGCTATGTGTGAGTCAAACACATGTTCTACAATCCAGAGCTGAAAAAGAGAATAAGAAGACTTTGATACATGTAAGGAAAGTTTAAACCCTCCATCAACCCTGAAACCTATGGAAGAGTTGATTGCACATCAAGAAAGCTTGGAAACATTACATACCTGTTAAGAGCCCAAGGATTTAAAGGTCAACGTTGAAGCTTCAAAAGAAACCATGCTAAAGGTTAAGTCTTCAAAGGTTAAGGCATATTGGCTCCTTATCGAGGCTACAATCATGTAAGGATACCATGGATCAACAACAAGCTATAATATTTGTAATCTGAGTTACTACTCCCTGATCACTTATACTACCCCAAACATCGGACTGCATTTTCCAGATGAAATGGAATATTACTACCAAAATTGCATTGTACATCCAAAATAAGCCTAGGAAGACATGATCCCAGGCAGATACTTGACATGTTCCTCCTCTCCCAGTCCGGGAAACAAATGCAGCAACTATGGGTATACATGGCATCAAAGGGAGCAAATACTATAAACATTCATAGAATCTAACAAGCAACATCTATAGAGCATGGCACCATCAAATACTGTCACTTATGAAGATCACGTACTAGTGCTAAGTGGCAATTCTTAGAAAAACACATTATTTAATTTCTTTGCATGCTTTAAGTCAGGATGCCATATTGTGTACTTATGCCCATGGTGTAAGATGTATGCTAGGGGTGGAGCAGCTGACATGTAGCACGCATAACCACAGGTTAAGTTATGGATCAAATAGGTAGCTTGCAGGTTAAGGGATAACCCTACCGTAATGTTATTAACTTATTAGGAAATAGGCATAGTTACCTAAGACTCGGGACGGCGGGACATCGGGACGTAGGGACGGGGTTTCCGGACGGCAATTTTTTTGAAAATTTGGGGATGGCGGGGGACGGCAAGGGGACGGCTAATAAAAATATATAAAAATATATATATAATTTATTAATTTTACAAATATAACATGAATAATTCAATAAACTAAGACTTAAAATTGAAAGTTTGAAGATTGAAACCATTAATGATTAATCCAATTATTCATCTGCATCAGCTTCAAAAGATTTTGACAGGGATTTAAGAGGTAAGAGTCTTTATTTGAGGTTTTTCATTTTACTTTTTTTTGTTTCCCATTTAAGTAGATCTATATGTTTTGAAAGTTAATACGTTTGTAACGTGATTTCATCCACTACTACATGGGTAACTGCATCTATATGTGGTTGACGTACCTATTACAAAGCCACTGATTAGAACATAACAAGAACAAGAGTAATTGTTACACTGTTCTCATGATTTTCAAATGCTAACACTCGACTAAGCTAGCTATATCTAGTTAGTGTCTGCTGCAAGTCCACAGAAAACTACAATATCTTTATAGAAAATTAAGCAAGCATAAAGATTACTCATTTTTCTGAATGCCACAACATTGTACAAACTATAATCTCTACTTTTTCCTTTTTAAAAAAATTGTGACTATTATATTTTATATTTGAGAATAGGATTACATACATTCTGATCCTTGCTACATGCAGATGGGTCTGAAGCAAAAACTTCTGCGATATATAAAATCTTAAATATGCAGCAAACAAACAAAATGTCCTATCACTGAAACAGAAAGAACCATAAACTATCTCGAGATAACCAGCAACGAAGAATTAACAAACACTAGCTGTATAGTGTATGACTGAAAATTTATAAAACTCGACCTGTGACCATTACTTCATATCATCAGACATAACATGGAGGAGCAACAATACTTCTGCAGTTTATGGCAATTATGAGAAATCTGCATGTTGTTTTTTACTAGAATGTATTAAAAGTTTAAAAAATATTAAAAAAGTATTATAAAACTGAAATTCACATGTTTTAATGTTGGAAAAGTGCAGATTTTGTTGGGGACGTTGTGAAGTCCCCGGGACGTCTCGGGGACGTCGTGAAGTCCCCGGGACGTCTCGGGGACGTCACGAAGTCCCCAAAGCACCGGGGCGCCTGAGTGCGTTTACGGTTGTGGGGGCGTTCCGGGACGTCCCCCTTTTTCTCGAAATTGGGGATGGCAGGGAAACATCCCGTCCCTGTCCCCAAGTCCCGGGGACGTGAGCAAAATGGCCGGGACGCGTCCCCGCGTAACACCGGAAATAGTCCGGATGTGAGCAAAATGGCCGGACGCGCGTCCCCGCGTAACACTTGAAATAGGGTATATATTTGCGAGTCATTATTTAATTATCATCATGTGAGGTATTGTCTGGCACTGTACTCTACTATTCAGAGATCTTCGGTGGTGAATCCTTTAAGGATTATAGTATGGTGCAACCCTACAAAAATAGTATTATTTTTTAGTATATTGAATATTTAGGTACATTTGTACCCTCCATATCTCTCTCTTGTGTGCATTATGTTTTTAAAGGCATATTTGCACTTTTGTATTCAGCTTCATTACATGCTCAATATGGCAGGCAGCACACTTTGACATATAGACGCCTAAATGAATTTCGTATTTGGCCTGGTTTTGGCTACTTGTGCCCTTTTCTGGTGGCATTCACACAAAGTCGCCAGGAAACTCAGATTTGGGGTCGAGGACCCTATCCCCATACCTGTAACCACATCTCATGTGACGATATTTAAACGCAAAATATCTGCAACCTTAGTCATGTACTCCTATATCCTATTTTAAAATGGCAATGTAACCGTATCCCGCATCGCCTGGTGACCACGATTTTTCAGGTTGGTTGGTTGTTTGTTTGATGGAACAGTGCTGCTGAGCTGAATTTTAGTGTCATACATCTGGTTCTCAGTTTTTAATTGTATGGGTCGGTTTTGATTATCTTAGATTTCAAACTTTTGTTTTTCGATAGATCAGGGTGACCTCTGACAAGGATGGTTTTTGTCCCCAGGTTCAATGCATCGTTATATATGTCATGAACTAGAATGCAATTTCCTGTTGTTTGTCAAAAAAGCACATGGGCAAGGTGGACTTTAATCTAACTATCTACAATTAATTTGATGCAATTCCAAAAAAAAATGCAGAGAAGGGATACAGAGATGGCCTTGGAAAATACCCTTTCAGAAACAAGCCGAACTTCATGAGCAGTAATTTCTGCATTAAGACGAGGACCATCATGTTCGTTTGCAGCTTGAATTTTACTCTCCCCTTCCTTTGGCTTGACCTGCAATGCAACTCCTCTGATTAATGAAATGCACTCGGCTAAGAAAAAACACACAAACAATAAAAATCAAGGGCCCGGTTGAATTTGCCTGAGCCAGGGCTGCATAGCTCCTTGCAAAAAGAATTGGGCATCTGAATGTGGGTATAAAGGAGGCAAAATGATATGGGTGTCCTGTTTTATCAGTCTGGATCTGTGCAATATGTTACAGGGTATTGGAATATTATATCTTCGCCTACCATAGAGGAAAAAAGCTGCGGTTTTTCTGCCGCCTCGCCACCAAATACCCATTATTACACGTCTTTTGGTTAACCAGTCATTGAAGAGCTTATACGGGACTCATACCTCTGCCCCTGATTTAGTTTGTGTAGAACATGAAAGGATATGTTTGTTTTCAGCACAAAAAGGGTAAGCCCCGCATGGATCATGTGTGAAAATATCAGGCTAACTTGTAACTTCAATGATATTCTTATATTTTAGAATGAAAGTTTCTATAATTATTTTTGTTATTTGAAATTTTATTTTATTTATTTATTTTTATTTTTATATATATATAAGGGATTACACTTATTAAGTGTTTATCTATATTGAAGCCTTTATTTTAGTTAAGCAATGACAATTAAGGGGTATGCATTGTGCAATCCAACGCATAACGTGAAAGACCATTTAAGGGTTCTAGAGTTATTATGCGAAGAGATGGGAGTGCAAGTAAGCACCAAGAAAGACCAAAGTCGCGATATTTTTGCTCCGAGGAAAAAGAAACAAATTAACTTCCTGTTCAAAGGAAGCCCATTAGAAGTATTGGAAGAATGCAAGTATCTCAAGCTTGAATTCCACAACAAATTTTAGGTGGGGGCTTGCGAGGAAAAAAGTATTCAAGGGGATGGAAGGCTTTATACTCACTACAAAACAGGCGCAGGAATACATAATTAGTGGATTGGAAAACCAAGAGAACCTTGTTTGGCTTACTTGTTACAACAATGAGCATATACAAATGTGAGGTTTGGGCCAATAATGTGTCTAGTGTAAAGTGGAAATAGAAAGAGTGAATTCAAAACATTTAATCACAACTAGTTATAAAATTAAAACATTAGTTCCATGTGATACTTTGTTAGTTCAAACATGTACTTTTCCATTGGAGGCATCAACAATGACTCGGACACAAAGCTATTTTAAAAAAGGCTCAAAATGTGGAGACTCGTCAATGACTCGGAATGGTGTTAGAGGAGGAGTTAAGTAGAAGGAAAAACACGTGGATGAAACAAAATAGTAAGTGGATGAGTAAATTGAAATGAACATGTATGGGTGCTCAAACAATAATGGGGAGATTAAAAAATATGTAAGAGAGAAATTCAAGACAACGATGTGGACAAGGCAAACGAGGCGAAAGAAAGATTACTATATCAAAGAGTTTAATCCCATATGGGACCATGAGAAAAGGCTTACAAAAGAGCATAAATTAAGTGGAAGACGAAAAATATTGCTAGCCTCATTAAAAACCAATTGACATCATCTTAGATGTGAAACCATTAGGTGGAAAATGCCTAAGGAAAAGTGGGAAACAAGAACTTGCTTTTTTTTTGTAACAAGGGGGTAGTGAAGACAAAATGACACTACATCATGGAGTGTGTAACCTATAAGGACATTCATATCAATTATAACCTCGGTGTGGACAAGTTAGCCTACTTGCTTGAGGAAATGAAGCTAGGTAAAACAGCCATTTTTATATCAAGATCTACATGAGAATATCTAACCTCAAAAAGGGATTGAAAGTTTTGTACGATTCTTAATGCGACCCATATGGCAAGTGGTTGGGTTTACATAAGCGAGCACTAGTGTAGCTCTTGGTCCCATAGATTGTTTGGTCTCATGGACATTATTAAAACCTTTAAATTTCATTTCATCTCAAAATCACCCACGGAACGTTCCCAACCCTATTTGTTTTGACTCTCATGTCAAATATCTAGAGGGAATTCTACCTTGATGCATGTTTTACTAAGCCATACTCCTCACCACTAGACTATACCCCTTTTAATTGTTATTGAATTTTTATTGAAAGCAAATCTTCTATTTTCAAACATTTAATCCAAAATACAAACCCAAACGAAGGATACCGAACCTTCATTTATCCATTAAGAAATTTAAAATATTCAAATAAAGGAGAAAAATTATTTGTTATAATTAAAATATGTAAGAAAACCAAATAATACATAATAAGACAAAATATAACTTCTAATCTAACAAACTATTAGAATTTTAAAAACTTTTAATAATATAAACCAAAACTTCCACAACAAAAATGTAAAAAACAAATTTTATATTAACTATTTAAAAATAAATAATAAATAAAGCTTTAATAAGATAAGCCACAATTATAATGATGAGCAGAGATCCACTCATTATTGTGTTTTAATTGTTCTCATCTCAAAAATATTAACCAAATTCAAAAGAAATACATAATACATTTATATGTAGAATGCTTTAATTACAAAATATTAATTATTATATCTAAGTATGTGTATGTGTATGTTTAGTTTCCATGAATCATTGAGTGTTAGGTCTTCAATAATTTCTCTTTAAAATATATATACAATGTTCCTCCTTTACAAGGATATGTACTTTATTTATGAAAATGTTACGAGAAGATCTATGTGCATTCGTGCGTTAAATGCGAAGATTTGATGTTGTCTCGATGAATATTAGAGAAATGTTCTTTAATCATCACTTAGAAATATTGTCCAATCTAGCTCTGGAACAAGAGTGACCACATGCACATTGATGATCTATGTTTGAGAGGGTCTTTAGTAAAATGTAACATGTCTCGAGTTTCCTTCTACGATAAGAACATAGTTTTAACCTTATATTTCTTGAGAAGTTTGTCTCATTGAAAAGAAATACCTTCACTAAGGGAGATGAAAACCTTAAACCTCTCATTTATCTCATGTTCCTTCTTGTTCATTGACTTCTTTTCCAAATTCTTGAAAAATTGCATAATCGACCTCATCCCACATCCATTATTTCTTAAAACGTTGACCAAATATCGCTTCTCATCCTTTATGTGGACTTTATCAAATATCTAAAACACCCTATTCGATAGAGGGATAGAGAATAGAGAACCCCAAACTTTGTAACGAGTTGTGATGTGAGGAAGCATAGAGATAAAGATTAGTGTGTGTCTTTTTTTTATATACATATTGAATAAGACAATAATCCGTCTTTCTAGAGACGAAAACATCTAGGAACGAGGAAAATCCATCCTCTCCTACTGAATGATGCCTTCTTTTGTTTATGTATTGGTTCCTCTCTAATGAAAATCCCTATCTAGCTGGTATGTTCATATTTCATATCCATAGGCACCATGTTGGTATTATAAGGTGTGTGTTGCTTTGGGGATTTTGATATGTTTTGATCATTGAGGGTGATATGGCCAGTTCACTAATATGATGTCATGTTTCACTGACTCCTCGCCTTATGTGCATACATCCAAAATAGATGTGTCTCCAACCTCACCTCCCTCTTTGTTGGGTTTATAACCCAAATTCTTTGTCCCACATGGATGTCTACACCATTATCGCCTCCTCTTTCATTCTTCCTACCACATCATCTTTTTCCCATCATGCCCTTATCTCCATTCTTCATTCTCTAGCACCTTTTATTATTCACGCCTATGTCCCTCCACCTCGGTAGATTTGACCACATTAGGTACCATGTTGTAATTGTCGATAGAAATATAGGTTGGTTATCAATCTAGCTTGTCATTCCATTGACGATGAAGTTGTGAATACTTTACTAAAGGGATTAGGTTTTGTTTTTGGGGCTCCAAAGAAGATTACCCCAGTGAAGACATCATGGTCAAAATTAAATGCACTCAAGGATATGGACACTAATGTTATAAAAAGAGGACTATGTTATAGGTACGAGATCAAATTAAACTAGTACTCGGAAGGAATATTTCAACAAAGTAAATTTATGCATTACAAGTTTTGAGGAACATTATAGACTTTATGAGCATCGAGGTTGATAAGGGTAATTTGATGGTGTTGATGGAGAAATTTGATTATTTATCCAAAATGGATGATTAATTGTTTTAAACACCAAAAGAGAGAGAGATTTGAGCTAAAATCCATTAAAATGGATCTTGAAAGATTTAATAAAGTTATCTTAGCATCCTCTTTAAGTAATATTCCCAAGACATATTTGGTCTTTGAGAAAAAAATCACTCATGGGATTTATGAAAAACACATATTACATGAAGTAGGAACATCTCTCACCACTAGACTACCTTGCCTTTAGCAATTTGCCTTACAAAGAAGCAAGAACATTTATTTGGCAACACCCCATCATACATCAAAACTCGGACATATTGTCCAATTTTTTAAAAGATAAGAAGGTTGTACATGGGTTTTTGTAGTCTCTTATGCAATCCCTTTATTTACTAAAATTCTTTTTAAGACCATCACCCTTATTGTAAAGATTACCAACAAGAAAATTTCCAATCTTACTAAATTTGGTGTGAGGTCAATGTTCTTCTCTTTGAATGGAAAATGGCTTGAAAATACAAAGATTTTCCAACATATTTTTGGAGATATTTGAAGAGAGGGCTCTTGCTTCATTTCGATTGCAACAACCACCCCGGTGGAGAAAGTGTGGTGATGACAAAAGTATCAATTGGATGCACCAAAGGGACAACTTGGAGGATTTTTGCTCACATATCAATATAGTTTACCCCAATATCCAATTTATTTAGGAATTATAAGAGGAGGCATATTTTTCGTTCATATATATTTTAATTTCTAGATGTAAGTATTGTTATCTTGCTTGATAGGTTCATAAGAAAAATATACATTAGAGTGATGTTTATCTCCATGCTTCTTCACATTATTACCCATCATATTTAAGTTTGGGTTTCCTATTCTCTAACCAATATGATGTTTTAAATATCCAATAAAGAACACATAGAGGACGAGAAGCAATATGTGGTCAAGTTTTTTAGACAAAATTAATATGAGATGAGACATATTATGAGCATTTTTCAAGAATGTAGAAAATATGTTTAAGAGAAAGAAGGATAATGAGGTAAATGAGAGGTCCAAGGTTTTCATTTTGTCTAGTGAAAGTAATTCTTGTAGATTGGACAAACTTTTGGGAAACATAATATATCAAAATTATGTTTGTCTTTATGCAAAAAAATTGGGCACATGTTGAATTCCATCAAAGATCTTCTCGAACATAAATTGGAATGTCATGTCTATTGTATCAACTACATTTGTGAATAGCAAAATTATATAAGCTATTGTTTGAACACATTAAAATAATCTCAACCAAGTTAAATACTTAGAGCTCAATAATCAATTCTCTCTCATGCACACACACACGTATGTATGCATATATATACATACATGTGTGTGTGCATGTATATGTATGTATGCATGTATATATGTATATTTGTGTATGCATATATATGTGTGTGTGTATACATGTATAAATGTATATATACATATACACATGTATGTATATATCTATACCTATGTATGTGTATATATAAGTATGTATGTATTTTATGCGTGTGTGTGTGTATTGTAGACACTCAAATTTGGCAATTTACTCTTTAATGTTGCTAATTTTGACAATGCACTCTTGTTAAACCAAACACACACTTCTTATCCCCGCTCAATACATCCCAAAGCCTCATATCTAACTTGTTTATACATACACATTGATACGCAAACAAAGTATGATAGTTAAATGCATAAAATCCATAGACAACCCCTAACAGAATGTTCATTTTCCATTCTTCCATATTCTTTAGCGGTGAGTACATTAAGAGGGAATGCATTAACGAGATCACAATTGCTTCAGTGGTACAAAAGACTAGAGTAGGGGCACCAAACTTTACTTTGATTTCTTGAGCCCACCCTGTAAAAATATCACTAATGATACAAAATGGAGCATTTTTCTACAATTTTCACCTATCGATTCAGTCATTTCTCAAAAGGACTAGCCAATAATTTTTTTCCAATATTCGAAGAAACGGTGTCATAGTTTTCTATGTCGAGCCCGAAAACAACCGAGATGGACACCAATTTCACGTCAGCATGTCAAATTCCTCGAGTTGATGGTGAAGGCATGCAACATTCCACGATGCAGTGAAATAAGAAAACATTAATCCTTGTGATGCGAGAAACTTTTAATAGCTAAAGGAATGTGATGAGGTGGTCTTGTTGGATGAAGGGAACGACCCTTAACCTCATTGTCATTCTTATTTTTCCCATCCTTAATTGACCAGACCCCAACGTTTCAAACACGAAATCGTTGATTAAGTCAAAGGCGTTATATAAGTTAGATGTGGCTTGCTGATACTTGTTCAATCGCTGGTACTCTCTTATCAGACGTGGATATTACAGGTTACAGTTTGATGCTTTTATTAGAGAACACTTTTGGAGTGCCACATTAAAACTTCTTTATGATTAGCCACATCTTGTGGGAAAAAACAATGAGAGAAGTAGAGTGTAGATGTTATCTAACTACTGAAATGAGATGAGAAATCTTTGTGCTCGTCTCGTAACAAGAGATCAGAGGATGAGATGATGGTACAATGCAACAATGGGCCAATTTTGTTGCTTCAAGGAGAAGATCATTTAATTTGTGCATTCAATCATTCACCACAAAGGGAAAATGTTGGTGGGAAGACACATGATATTTGCTAGAGTTCAAGTCCTTTATGTATTCCTACATTTCCATATTGATGGCATGTCTTCTAGTCCCCATTTTTATTTTGGCCCATTTGAGCTTAGAATAATGCGAGCGAGATCATTTTTATTTTGGCCCCTTTAAGCTCAAATTGTGGTCACATCACCTATGCGAGTGAAATTGAGCCCATAAAGTGGATAAGCAAGGTTTTAATTCCCACATTTTTTCCCAACTTTCTTACTCATATGACCAACCGGAGGGGCTCAATTATTGATGGTTGGTCTTGCAACGCTTGTTTTCCTATAATTACTCGAGCTTATAACCGAAAGGTAAAGTTATAAGGTGCTACAAGAAACAAGTAGTGCGGTCAAGTTTAGAACCTGGAGCCTATTGGATTTTTCCCATTTTTTATTTTAGCCCCTTTGAGCTCAAATGGCACTCACATGAATAATGTGAGAAACATCAAATTTTATTTTGGTCCCTTTAAGCTCAAATTGCGGTCACATGACTGATGCGAGCGAGATCAAATCAATAAAGTGGATAAACAGGTTTTTAAGTCCCATCTTTCCCCAGCTTGTATGACCGTCCATAGAGAGGTTCAATTATCGATGATTGGTCTCACATCATCTATTTTCATGCAATTACTTGAGCTTAGAAATGAAAAGTAGAGCTATAAAGTGCTACAAGAATCAAACATGGTGGTCAAGTTTTAACCGAGAGCCTATTGGAATTTCCCCATTTTTTATTTTGGCCCCTTTGAGCTCAAATGGTGCTCGTGTGAAAAATGTGAACATGATCATTTTTTATTTTGGCCCCTTTAAGCTCAAATTGTGATCATGTGACTTATGCAAGTGAGATTAACCTAATAAAGTGGCTAAGCATGGTTTTAATTCCCACCTTTTTTCCAACTTTCTCGCTCATATGAACACTTATTAGAGGGGCTCAATTATTGATGATCGGTCCCCACATCCCATGTTTTCCTGTGATTACTCGGGCTTTAAATTGAAGCAATGTCATAAAGTGTCATAATAAACAACCAAGGTGGTCATTTGAGCGTGAAGCCTATTGGATTTTCCCGATTTTTTATTTTGGCCCTTTAATCTCATATTTTGGTCACATGATCGATGCGAGTGAGATCGAGCCGATAAAGTAGATGTGAAGGGTTTTAATTCCCACCTTTCTTTCCAACTTTCCTCACATATGACCAACCTAAAGGGGCTCAATTATTGATGATTGGTCTTGCATCCCCAGTTTTCCAACAATTACTTAAGCTTAAAACTTCAAAACAAGGCTATAAAGTGCCACAAGAAGCAAGCAAGGTGGTTGGGTTCCAAACTTAGAGCCTATTGGATTTTCCCATTTTTTATTTAGACCCTTTAAGTTCAAATGACACTCACGTGAATAATGCGAGCAACATCATTTTATGTTTTGGCCCCCTCTAAGCTCAAATTGTGGTCATGTGACTAATGTGAATGAGATAAGTTGATGAAGTGGGAAATTATAGTGTTAATTCCCACCTTTTTCCCCAACTTTCCACTCATATGGATAGTTGTTGGAGGGGCTCAATTATAGATAATTAGTCCTATATCTCTTGTTTTCCATCAACTTCTTGAGCTTAAAATCGAAAAGCTATAAAGTGTTACACGCAACAAACAATAGGGTCGGGTTTCGCACTTAGAGCCTATTGGATTTTCCCCATATTTATTTTGGCCCTTTTGATCTCAAATGATGCTCATGTTAATAATATAAGCCAAGATTGAGATGATAAAGTGGAGCATATATGGTAAATATTATTTGGGTAGGAACAATCTGAGTCATGGAATAGGTGTGGGACATACATGTATTTAATTACCACCTTTTATTTCCAACTTTCCATTCATGTATTTGTCTTATCTAACAAATTAAACATTGTCCAATCAAAAACCTTGACGTTGTAAAAATAAAATAAAAATTTAGCAAAGCTCGATTGGAAAATAAAACCTACACATTGCTTGTATAACCAAATACTAGAGGGGCTCAATTATTGAATATTGTTCCCACATCACTTGGTTTCCTGCAATTGCTTGAGCTTGAAATTGAAAAAGTGGGGTTGTAAAGGGCTAGATAAGAAACAAGTAGTGTGGTTTGGTTTTGAACCTGGAACCTATTGGATTTCCACCATGTTTTATTTTGGCCCCTTTAAACTGAAATTGAACTCACATGAATAATGTCACGAGAGACCGAGATGATAAAGTGAAACACAACTAACAAATGTTATTTTGGTAGGAACAATCTGAGCCATGGAATAGGTGCGGCACATGCGCATTACTTAATTCTAACTTTCCATTCTCGTCTTCATCTTTTCTAACAAATTAAACATTGTCCAATCAAAAACCATAATGCCATTAAATAAAATTAAAAAAATAGTAAAACCCATTTTTATATAGGTGGTCATTGACATATGACACCATCAACACCGTTAATGAGAGACACCCTAATCGCTACCCTAATAGTTAGAGAAAGACACTAATTGCAAATGTGCATGCAATCACTACCTTGGGAGACTAGGTCCACTCTACATATTCTGTCTCTAAAGTGTCCCAAGAGATGCACATGCAATTTCCCCTTACATTTATGTGTTTTCTAGTTACTCAAAAAAACCCAAGGGTCGATACTACATACAACAATTATTGACATCGAAGTATTGATTGACCGCTTTAAGTGTTTCGAGATATCTCCAAAATATGTTGCCTCGACGAATTGCACACTACATACCCTTTCTCCTTCAAACTATTGACAAAAACACGTGGTCATGAAAAATAAGAGTTTTACATTTCTTCCCCATAGCGCTTTTATGCCCTAGGAATTCTCATCCCTCTAAACCCTTCTTCATTTCCTCTCTTCCTCTTTATTTATTTCATTCCCTTCAATTTAACTTTATCAACATATCATCTTCGACATTTCCATCATACATTTCACATGTGATTGCAAATTTTAAAAATCATTTCTCCGATTGTCTACTTTGCATCCTTAAAATAATTATTAATTATGTGGGAAGGCACCCAACAGTGAGGGCATCCAACATAGGAGCGGAAATTAAATGGAAATTGAAGATGTTAATTGCCCAAATGAGAACCAATTCGCATCATTTTAGATGTGAAATAGGTAGGTGGATAATACCCAAAGAAGAATGGGAAACAAGAATTTGTTTATTTTGTGTCAAGAGGGTAGTGGAGACAAAATGACACTTCATTATGGAGTGTTCCGCTTATAATAACATTTGGAGCAGCGACAGGTATAGTTTAAGCGTTGTCAAGTTAACATACCTGTTTCAAGAGGAAAGGCTAATCAAAATATCAAGTTTTTAATCAATATACATAGTAGAAGAGCTAACACAGAAAAAGGAGTTAACTTTTTGCAATATCAGCAGGCAGCCTCTGTACCCTGACATTTCTGCGGCATTTTTTCCAACGAATTTTTATATTTTTTTAGTGTGGACACCTGTTACTTACGCTCGAATTAGGAGCTCAACCTACAGGAACTGTTCATGGTATTTTTCAAACTGTTCATCTCCTGTGGTTATTTTCTACTCAATTACAGTTGTATAACATGTGGAAAAATTCTCGACACTTCTCCACTCTCCTTTGGCGAAGAAAACAAGAAGAAGAGCGCCAGGGCTGAAAAATAAAGTCTTGGGCAATTCTGAGTAAGCAGTCACTGGCTGCAAACATGGGGTAATAGCTCATAGTGAGTTGTAATAATAGGCGAATGTTTTTCTTTCAGAGTATTAGTCTTAGTTGTCTTCTTCATGCTGACCACAACTGTGTTCCCAACTTCGGGTTTGCTATTGATGAAAAATAACCAGTCTCCCTCAAGAAATCAAACCCTCTTTCTTAACAGTAATAATTCTGCTTCTCTTGTTCCATACATTGTTCTTCATCCAGTAGAAAACATAATAAACCTCCATGAGTAACAATAAAACCAGAGCCCAGAAAATAATACTCAGCGCTATTACTAACCCTCACAGTGCTACTGCCATGGCTGATAACCTTTTCTGCTTTGAAAATCTATTAATGAATTCCCAGGTTGTAGGATACTAGCATCAACAACATGTGAACTCAAACAAGTGTTACCTTGATCTGGAAATTTATGTTTTTGAGGTTAAAAATCCAAATTGTGGGAGTATGTAATCTGCGAACTGTTTACCTAAATGTCTGGAAGAAATGTGGCCTCACAGACTGCAATGATTGCAGGATATGCGATGGAAAATGCACAGGTGTAAATTCAAACTCCAACATTTGACAACCTCTTCACAACATCTAACAAAATGGGAGATTTATAACAGGTAACAGAGATCCGATTGTGATGATAACTTGATATTCACTGAATTGTGTTCTTGATGAGGAAAAGAAGCTATCCAACAGGGCATGGAGATCCATTAAAGAATACTTAAGAAGTAGATTATTGTCAGATGTTATTGTCACAAAACCCTTAGCCATGTAAACAAAATGTGAAACATTGCAAAAGGCATGTGAATTGTTTGACAAAATGCCTCAACAAAATGTAGTCTTGTGGAATGTGTTGATTGTTGGTTATGCACAAAATGGGCTTCTTGATACGGAGAGTTTTAGGGAAAACCAACAAATAGCCAAAATGAGAGATAGGGGAGAAGGGCCAGTAGTGGTACACCCTAAGTTAAGGGGTCCACAAAATCAATTATTTATGATATGGGATTGTGATTTTTTCACTAATATGTAGTTTAGATTTGTGTTAACTTATATTTTTTGTTTGGAATGTTCAATTGGAGGGAAAACCATATTTTGAATTGATTTAAAATAATATATGTGAAAATGCTACAACCATGGTGGAAACCAATACTTGAATATAAGTGAAATTGCTTGAACATTGACTTTTTTGTACTTGTACATGGGTGAAAACTCTTACATGTCATGATGTGATTGGCTACTTGTACAAATTTTTGAACTTCAATAATCAAAATTTTGGTTTTTATTCCATCAAGTATTGGATATTTTAAATGCAAAATACTGTTCAAGTATTGGGACGTGTTCACATCCCCTTCTCCCTAAAATGGTTTGGAAATCCATCTACAAAAATAAAAATGGATTTTCGTTAGACATCTATTTGTGATTGTACTTACATGAATGTAATCCTTGTATAAGGACATGTACAAAATAGTTTTTTTGATGAGAGTTTAAAACTTTTCAACGAAATGCCTCAACAAGATGTTGTCTCATAGACGAGGGTTTATTATAACTGTCTTGGAGTTGTGTAAATAAATGATAATGTAAATGAAAGTTGTATTTTTCTCGATTGTAGTTGCAAATTCTATAATAAACATGCACACAAAATATGGAAATATACACCGGGCTTGCAATTTGTTTGACAAAATGCATAATGCAAATTTGGTCTCGTGGACAACGATGATCATGCGCACGCAACACATAACTATAATAAGCATATGTTCGAACTTTGTGAACTAATGAGGCACTCTATATTCAATCCTAACCGTGTAATCTTTATTTGTGTTTTATCTACATACGGTCATGCAAGCGTAGTGGAGAAGGGCTACTAAAATTCAAATGCATAAGTGCTTCGTATTGCATTAAGACTCCAATGAATTATTATTTATGTATGGTTGACCTTCGCTTCCATGTTGACTATCTTGAAAAAGCTTTAAATATTATCATTGAAATATAATACAACCAAATGTGATGGTGTGGGTTTATTTTTCTCGGGAGCTTTTAGATCACATAAACATATAAGGATGGGAGAATTTGTGTAATTTTTTTATGCAATAGTGAGCATGTGGGGTGTTGTTCAAAAGGTAAGAATATTATTGATGAAAGATGCATGAATCAAGAAAATACATAAATGAAATTGTACAAGACATATCACACACACAAACATAGGAAATCAATGCAAAGTTGGAGGAATTCTCATTGGGAGATGAAAGGTGCAAATTATGTACCCCATAGAAGACCTGCACTAAATGATTTGGATGATGAGGAGAAAGAAGCATTCCTTTTCCACCATAGCTAGATGTTGGTGATTGCATTTGGGTTGTTAAACACATCCCCTAGAACAACTATTAATGTTGTCACAAAAATTTGAGTATGTAATGACAATGCCACACTGAACCAATCTTTTTCTTCAAGGTTGTTGCAAGAAAAATTGAGCTTATCTTCAAGATTATCAGAAGAGATTTTTTTCTAAAAGATCCCATCATTTCAATCATGAACAATGTTGTAGAGACTATTGGTAATGTTTAGTGAAGTAAGCTATAAATATAGACTTGCACTATAACAAATTGCCGAATGTCATACTTGAAGTAGTAAGAATTACATTCGTACTTAGATTTTGAAAATGCGTCTTTAGTAAGTGTTTGTACAACTAGACCATCCTTTTGAATAAATGTGAAATGTAGTTGTGTAGTAAATAGTAAAAATAAATTTAAACATTGACATGTTTCTATTAAAGAGTAATGAAATTACACTTCTACCTGAGGATGAGCCTCCGTGCAAAGAGCAACCTGTTGAATTTGACTAGACCATTAATTATGCCAACAAGATCAAGGTAAATCATTGAGCCAAACAATTTCATGAGATGGATTCAAAATTTTGAGCCCTTGTTGCCTCACAAACAATTTGAATTGATGTGTTGTGCTAGACTTAGTTTCAATACAATGAACAAGTATTACAAAGATTTTATGGAAAATTTGAATATATATTGGAAGGAAACAACACAATAAGTGAACTATATGAAGAGGTAGCATGCAATTTTTTAAATTTTTCTTTATCATTCTACCATTATATTTTTGGTTCTATGTTGTTTCCTTATCTTTTATAGCCTCAAAAAAGTTAAGTTTGTTCCAAAACCAAATTTACATTTTATAGACCATCTTTGTTTGACATGTAGGTTAATTATTCAACTCATCATTTTCCTATAGGAGCTTTGAAACAGGGTGTAGACATCTACCAAAGCATTATGCAAAAGGTAATTTTGTCGTATGTTTTAGTTCCGAGCATCTGGTAGGTATTTATGCACAATGTGGAAGCATGTGAGCTATTCGAAAAAATACTTGAAATATATTTTTGTTTCATTGAATGCAATAATTGCAATATATGTAGCCAATGGGCTTATTACCAAGATTGGTCTATGATGCTCATTCCGTTACAATTTTTACCAAAGGAATTTTGAGGCATGGATCCCGAAAGACTACTGCCATACAAATAGAAATTCTCAAGAGCAACACATGCTCCTAGCTCAAGAGGAACGGATTTAGACAAGTGTCTTCAAACTTTTCAAACCTCCAAAGAATGTAGGGATCCATCCAAAATGTTGGTATCTGCAAACTCTAGCATTATGAGATAGCTACGCTTCCCCACTTCAAAGTGATGATTATCCTACACCTTAAAAATATGCTCTCATCACACAAGGAGTTGACCATTGGCACAATAGGGAAATTTGATACATTATATATGTATGCATGTAAATTGTTTTACTAAATTCCTAAAAGGAGTGTAGCCTCATGGAGTTTATTGATCACAAGATATGCACACTTTCTAGCTACCTTGGCAATCATGCAGCCCATTTTTTTTTCATGTCATAGTGGATGGAGAATTTATAATTAATGAGGACTCTGCATTTGTAACAAGAACATCCAGTGTTTCCATTTTATTTAATTTTTAAAATCATTTAAAGAGGTGTGACTTTATTCTTGCGCTGAATGAATTTATGTGTCATGATGTGAAATTAATGAGGTAAAGAAATGATTTTAGAAAAATTATTTGTAATTAGCATAGAAAGATATTTTATGATAAGAGACCCACATTCAACTTAAACTGTTAATGCTAAGTAGGGAAATGAAATACTTTAAGTATAAATTGTGTTGCTTACACTTAATATTTGTCATAATTCGATCGCATATTTTTACCACGCCAAAATACATATCATTATGGAGTATCCATTTTCCAACCACTATCTATCTTTACCAATAATTGGCTCCCGATGAACAACATTTCCTTGCCTAGAAAGTGATTTGCGCACTACTCACTTTTCATGACCTATTTTATTTTCTTAAAGTTGTTTATGTGTGCACTTCAACTTGCCAATAACCTTTCTTTTCATCACATTAGTCTTTTCCTTTCTTTAATATTTGTAATTTACCTTAACTCTTTGCTTTTTCCTTTTCCTTTTCCTTTTAATTTGAATATCACTTCTACCCTTGTGGCGTTGTTGGGAGTGAAAAACATGCAATGTTAAATATGAAGAATTTTAGGTTCACACAACCCAAATTGCGCCTTATTTCAAGGATCTTAGATACCCCATTATGGAGGAATATGTGACTTTAATATGTCACGACCATTTGATCCTTCTATTTTTGTCCACTTCACTTTGTACACAAAAGACAAAGAGCATGTGTTGTGGTATGAGAAAAAGTTTAATTGTGAACACGTGGTTACAAAGCTTCTATTAGAATTTCATTAGAATTTTTGTGTCCAATGAAGGACTACATGTCATGCCTATACTATCCATACAAGCGTAAATGATTCTCGTTTCTACAAGGAAAACTGAAACAAATGAAAGAAACAAGCAATAAAAAACAATGCAAACCTTTCTTCAAGTTCTCTTGCAACCTCAGATGAGATGGCTGAAGTTTGGAATGGAGTACCACACTTGTTGAATCTCTTTGAATGATTTGGTTATGGATGTTCCAAACTTGGTTCCAAATGGAAGAAGGATGTGCTACGAGCAATGGATGATCAAATGGGCAACCTCATGGTATGCAAATTCAAATGGAAAATTGACAGAGTAATGCTACAAATGCCTTAAGCTTCCAAGAGATGAATTGTGAAGGAAAAAACCTCTTATTTATAGTTGAAGGAGAGGTCATGGATTGTGGATCAAGCTTTGAATGAGTTACAGGTAAATGAATGCATTTTCTGATTTGGAAATTTGATTTGGTCTATGATTGGCTAGTTTTAATAATAATTAAAGGGGCAATGAATTTGAAAAGTTGGCTCTTGAATTCTTTAATTGTAAGTGCAATTTTGCTTTCACCTTTGTAGGGTTCGAGAACTTGAGTGGAGTGAGCTAGTGAAGTGGAGTTGAGTAGATAAATAGATTTTGTTTAATTTAAATAGCTAATAAAATTAGCTAAGGAGTGTAAATGTATAGTTTATGCATCATAGAATCAACTAAATTAATTCTAATGGGATGTGGGTGAATTGCAATGGAATGTGGGGGGATAATGGTCTAGAATGTATTCTAGAGCTAATTTGGCACATTGTGCAGGTGATAGGTATGACTAGGAATATGTACGTATTTTTAGGGTGTCTACATTTCCCCCTCTTTAAAGTGTTATTACAAAGTAATATAATTTTAAAGATAGTAGACACATGTATATCAATGAATGGATGATAGGGAAGTATATGGACCTACTTTGTTTTCCCCAATGAAGCATTTGGGTGCCCCAGTGAGTATGAATGCTTTATTTTCCTTGGTGAAGCATTTAGATGCCCCAATGAGTATGGATTATGCTAAGGGATTGCCCTTAAGAGGATGGGTCGCGCATCAAAGTGGTGGACAACTGCTTGATAAGAAGAAGGAAAAGGCGAGATGATGTGAGAGAAGTACAAAGAGGATGGGAGTGATTTTTTTGTAGTTGGAGCTTCCATTCGAGATTGTATTTTAGACCAACTTATTTTGTTGTTGCCTGAATAGAGTTGGCACCATTGGCGACGAGCATCGTTGATACTTGCACTTTAGTTATCTTATGTTTGTTAGTCCAGGGCGGTGTTCATGGCTATTTGCAACAAAGGGAACAATCGAATTATTCTCAGTACTTATTTAATAACAAAATTAATCCGAATACTATATTAAATGCAATCGAAATGCAATGGATTGACAAAAAGACTATCGAAGGTAGAATTAAAGGTATTGAAAATAATGCAATGTTGATAATTCAAATTAATGCAAAATAACAAAAAGGAAATGAACAGTAAATTATCCCTTCTCGTTGGGGAGGAGTGGCCCTTGCTCCTTCCCTTCGATCCAGTTCAATGTTGCAAAGTCACACAAGTAAATTTTTCCCCTGAATCCACACTTTATTGAAAGAAATTTCTTTTACAATGATTAATCAAATTGAACTCTCTAATCCTAATACATTTTCTCTTTTATATTAGAGCATTCCTAATCTCTTTGGGAGAGAACTAGTTATTTGAAATTAATGACAACTACTTAACTGAAAGATACCTATAACAATACTGATTGTTTTTTAAGTTACAATCGTGGAGGGATTAATTTATGTCGTGTTTGGATTATTCATCTTATTAACTACATATGAGGCCCATAATTGACTCTTTTGAGATAGTCAATCAATGGCAAAATATATTGCAAATCCTGAATTGATTCCTTATAATCATGATGATTATAAGTCCATGCTCGTGTTTATCGCATCACATCTTTAAGTAACTGGCAGGAGTTAAGTTAGGATTGCATGGACCTCATAATCTGCATGAAGGTTGAGGTAGTAGTACATGTTTCATGCTCATATCATTGTGTTAATTGGTGTGCCAGCTACATCAACTTATCATTCATCCATCCGAGCCATTTGTCTCTTTTTGCGAGTTATTCATTTTAATGAGTCTCGAATTAGTGATCTGGACGAGTCCTGTGCTCCATGATGAGTCCTGCGCTAATGCAAAGGTGAGTCCTGCGCTAGTGCATAAGTGATTCCTACGCTAGTCTATAGTTAACTCCTATGATGAATCAAGATATACTTTTCCAAATACATTGTTAATACTCATAAAGGTTCATTCAAGCCATATTTGAAGAAGCAATAACAAGAATATGCACAACATTTCCTTCCAAAACATAGTAAAGTATTAATTATAAAATATCAATATTATACATAGTGAAAAATGATATCATGGTAACACAGGGTTTCACATGGGATAAAACATGGAAAAATAGGGGTTCATCACTCCCCCACACTTAAGATCTAATAGGTCCTCCTACTACCTATTCAATCTTTCAACGATCCTTGAACAATTGTATTCATTAGCAAAGGTCTGCCAAGTCTCATCCAACTCAAGTGTTACAGAAACCAAATAAATTTATGACTTCATTCCTCTAAGTTGTATAACTACCTTCAGGCTGATCATCTATGGAATTCCATTGTGGCACTAGGGCTATGACTAATGGAGGCCTATACCTCATTGTAATCCACTTCTCCTGCATTTATATATAGATCTTACAGAGGTCTTTGGCCCTTTTTAATGACCAATGGAGATTAGTTGGTGAAATTACCTCCTTCTTCTTCTAGGCCTCTGGAAGAAGTCCATATCTTACTTGATAGGAAAGGAAATTAACATTAAACATTGGGAGTGCTTGCTTCTGAAATCCTTTACACAAGTTCTCGATTTTCCTTATACCTATCCACCAACTATAAACAATATACCTGGGATTGAAATCTTGTGAAAAATTGGATGGGGGCAGGGAGATCATGCCTCATTAAGAGGCCTATATTAGCTTCTTCTCGGACATATGCTCCTCTTTTCTCCTCCATTCGAGACTGATGCCTCAAAGTAGAGATGAATGCCCTCAATTGTACCTCTCCCACATATAAATTGATTAGAATCTCAATCTGGGAGAAGGAACTTATGAACATAAAATTCACAAAGTAGATTCTTAGCAACATCATTTCCTGTTGTGTATGCACCAAAAACTTCTTATCATCATCAAATTATATATCTTGCATAGAAAAAACTCTAGAAATTTGCCACTTTATAAATTGCTCCTTTAAAAAGTGCATAGAAGTTAGAAGGATCCCTGCATGAGAGGGCCTGATTATATAATCGACAAACATTAAGCACATTATCTCAAAGCAATTTTTCTCTTCCTTTAAAACCTTATTTTCATCATCAACTCCCCTGAGCCTATAACACTCTTGCATCCATTTAACCATTCCTCTCAAGACAATAATTTGAGGAAACACAAAGTCTATCTGAATTATTTGTTCTGTGGTAGCCATAAGCTTTGTTTCCTTTCCATTCTCTTGCAAAATTGCAAGTGATGCGTTTGTCTCCTCTATCTTAGTTTGAAGGGAATGAATTTTTGTTATTTTTCCTCCAGAGCATGTTGAAGTTGAAGAGTGGCCTCTTCTTGCTATTCTATGGTCTGATGGAGTTGTTGAATTTTCTAGTCTTTTTCAGACTCCATCTGAGAGAGACTCAACTCTTTAGCTCGAATGAGGAGCAGCAGGTGTGTAATTCTCTCTTGGGCATGTTGGATTTCATACTAGAATTTTGGAAAGGGACAATACTTGTGGAAAAATTGTATCAAAATCTGGAGGGGAACTAGGTTCTCCTTCTATCATGGGTACCTTACCTTTGTCCACAATGGGAGAGTCAACAATAGTGGTTGGGGTTTGATCAACTTCATTTTTAGAAACAAGAACAAAGGTGATATAGAATGAGCGGGGGACACAATTGTGTATCATGTATATATTTACCCCAGGGTAAATATAGATAAACGCAAGCAAGTCGGGTTTCGGAGGGGGAGAAGCATGGCGCAAGGACATGTCGCAAGGGTTGGAAAACCCGACAGCAAGGAGAACCACAGAATCGGGTCTCGGCGGCGGAGGAACAAGTCGGAGAAACACGCAAAAGAAACATGTCGTAGGGGTTTCAAAACCCGACAAAGGCAAGTCGGGTTTCGGAGGCGGAACAACATGGCGCAGGGACATGTCGGGGGGTCTCCAAAACCCGACAGCAAAGGATATGTCGGGGGGTCTTCAAAACCCGACACAAGGGGAAGTGGCGAGTCCTGGAGGAAAACTTGGAAAATTTCCAAGTTTTGGACAAATTTGCAAAAGGGAAATTTTAGCCCGCGGGCCCGCCGGCGAGTCGGAATGTGCCACGTGTCAGAGGGGGAAGCGGAGTGAAAATTCGCTAAGTGTTTGGCGCATGGGAGAATTTTTGAAATTTTGGCCCGCAGCCAATGGGGTGCTGCCACGTGTCCCAGGGGAGATGGCGGGCGTCCGGGGAGGTTGGATTTTTGGCCAAGTTTTGGTCAAAAGGTCAAAACGGAAAGTTTGGCCCGCATGGCCCGCGACCAATGAGAGATCGCCACGTGTCAGAAATTGGGTCTCGGCGTCGGGCAAAGGAATCGGGTTTCGGTGGCGCCGGAGCATGTCGGGGGTTCTCCAAAACCCGACACAACGAGAGCATGTCGGGGTGTCTCAAAACCCGCCAACAAAGAAAAGATGTCGTCGGGTCTCCAAAACCCGACGCAAAAGGAATCGGGTCTACAGGCGGAGAAACATGGTGGAACAACATGTCGGGTGGTCTCAAAACCCGACATCAAAGAAAATATGTATTCGGGCCTCCAAAACCCGCCAACAAAGGAATATGTCGTCGGGTCTCCAAAACCCGACATCAAAGCAATCGGGTCTCAGCGTCGGGGAAGCACGTCGGAAGAACATGAAAAACAAGCATGTCGAAGCCATCGCCAAGCCCGATGCAAATGCGCGAGAGAATCCCGAACCCGACAGGCGCAAAATCCCGACGGAGGTGTCAGGCAGTTCGCCATTTTTCGAGGTTGTTGGGTTTTACCTACCGCCATGAAGAAATGAGTTAAATGCAGTCTTGGAGGTAGTTGGGGAGCTCCGAATTTCTTCTTCTCCCTCATTTTTCTCGTATAAATGGCCGGGAGCGGCTCTTTTTTCAAGGGTTGGACATTCTTGTTTTGGCCCCTCCCTTCTTCTCTTTGGCAGGTGGAGTTGTGGAGCTCAAACCTCCCATTTGGAACTGTAATGCAACCTTTGCCTATTGGCATTTTTGCAGTGTATTGTATCAAACCTTTGGAGCAAATAAATGCATGACTGTGGATGTTTCTCAACCCTCTATGTGTTTCATTTTGCATCCTCCTGATCTTTCACTGCGAATATGTTTATCCGTGCATGATATTGCATTGCATTTCTATGGTTTGTGTTTATTGGCAAAACATATGTTCTTCATTCCTCGGTGCATCACCTCCTTAGCTTAGGTTTATTTTTATGCATTTCTCTCTCCCTGTCTCCTTGGTAGTTAGATTAGGTTTTTGGGTAAACCTCTGCATTTTATTGGTGCATCTGAACAGAGGAATAGGAGCCGGCCTTCATCCGGAGAGCTTTTCCGATTTCGCGAGGTCCCACACTTGGGAAAAGCTCCATGTTGTGCAGTCGCACTGAGACTTTCAACCCATCGTGTTGCAGAGTCCCAGGGGTGCTGTGATTTCACACCAACAGTTTTGGCACGCCCGGTGGGACCAAGAGGTCATTCCATGAAGATTTGAAGGAGTTTTCATGAAATTTCGCTCAAGGAAATTGCAAGTTTTAAAATTTTGGATTTTGCTCAGTCCAGACTGAACTCCAAAATCATTTTTCAAGGGTTTATCTTGCTCAAAACAGGTCAAAATTTCAGCAGTTGGTAGATCTGAGGGGAACCTTCAAAAGGGTATCCTTAGTTTTTTGATATTTTGATTTCCAAAATTTCGGGTAAACAGTGATTTCGGGTTTTCGGGGTCCGAAAGCATCAAAGCAGACCCAACAGTGTTTTCGGGTTTTCGGGGTCCGAAAGCATCAAAGTAGACCCAACAGTGTTTTTGGGTTTTGGGGGATGCATTGCATGATCCTATACGCAACAACAGTCATTTCAGGTTTTGAGGGATGTCGAGCATGTCCCGAGTTCCAACCATGTCTTTTCGGGTTCTGTGAGTTGCATTGCATGACCTGAGTTCCGCCTGTAGCTTTCGGGAATCCGCAGCTGCACAACAGGGGCCAAGATTCCGGATTGAAGATTGTTCCCCCTGGGTCCTTCAAATTTTAAATTATATTTTCAATACTGTCGAGTTTGGTGTGTAACTTGGCAAAATCCAGCCTTCTAGAGGCTTGTTATCTAACACATCTGGCGACTCCGAAGGGATAGAGTTCAGTGGTGTAGCAGCACGAGTTGCCCAGGCACATGAGAAGAATTCGGACAAGGTCTAATACTCGAGAAGAAGGGCTATTTGTCCACTTGCAACTTTCACCAGGTTGGGGAAGGAGAGGAAGAAGATCACAAAGATCGCCATCCCCACCTAACAGGACTTTGTCTACACCTCCACCTGGTAGACCTTTTCTCGCATCAACCAGGGTTCTTAGGCCAATCATAATGGCGCATCTACCACCGAATCCCTTTGTCAATTTCACGGGAAGTAGTCCACTTGCCCTAAATGCTCAAAATCAAATTCCAGTTGCAGCGCTAAAGAATATCCCCTATTTTACAGGAGAAAATCATACTACTCCTATTGATCACATCCAGGATATTGCTAATGTATGCGCAATCCATGAAATAAATGAAATGGATGTTACAAATCAAATTTTTGGCTTCATCTTTCAAAGGTAAGGCCTTATAATGGTTTAGGAGCCTTGCAAAGCAGGGATCTATTACGAATTGGAACCAACTTTGTTCACTCTTTGTAGAGCTAATTCGGGAGAGGCGGACAATTTGTCTTTATTGGAACAGCTGACAACAATCAAAAGGGCTCCTAACGAACAAATGGCAGATTTCAACTTCAGGTTCCAACGGACATGGGACAGGATCCCAATAACTGTCAGACCAACCGCCGAAGGAGCATTCCTTTATTTCTTAAAGGCTATAAATTCAGACATAGCCATGATGATCCAGTCAATGGGAGGGACAACACTGCCAGGGCCTACGACACAGCAATCAGAGCAGAGAACTGTTTGATCCAAGCTGGCAAGCTTGCACCAAGGCCGCCAATGCCTCTCTATCCAGATATGGGAAATCCTACAACCAGTCAAGCACCAGAGTTGAATCCCATTCCAACTCCTAGAAATCAAAGCAATAATGAGGCATCCACATCTTCAAATACTTCAAAGGAATTACAGGAGGTTATGAAACAACTGCAGAACCTTGGAAACGAGCTAGTGACTATCAAAAGACAGCAAGCTCAAAGTGCTAGACCATATCAGCCTCAAGCACAGTACCAAGCTAGGCCCTCATACCAACAGAATAGACCACCACCACCTCAGGCTGCAAATCAAAACCAAAACCAAGGACAACCTCAAGCTGCCAGGCCATTTCGGCCGTATGATCCAAATACAACGACATCCTCAAGAGCCTTGGTTCCAACGCAAAACAACATGGCACAGGAGTACGACTGGTGTTACCCTTGCAATCTCCCTCACAATCAGTCAGCATGTTTCAATGGTGCACTGAATCAGGCCTTGATGGTGCAAACCATTGGTGTTCCTCAAGAACCAAGTCGAAGGGAACCAGCAACAAGAAATGCAACAAGAAGGAACTCCAACAGAGACCACATTGGCCAATTGGCAGACGGAAGACTTCTGTGGAGTTAACCAACAACCTTTTCAAGGCATGGCTGCCAACACACGGTCAAAGAAGAGAAGCATAGAAGAGGGACAACCGTCTAATCCAGTTGTTTCTCAACCCACTCTTACACAACAAGGGTCAGCAGACCAAACATAGCTCCAAATGTGCAAAATCAGCTTAAGGTACCTATTGCAGCAGCATACATGCACCTGTTCAAGTTCCAGAAAAGGTTGCACCAAGTAAGGGGCAGCAAAAGGACAATTCATCCCCTTCAACATCATCGATCAAATGAAGAAGACACATGTGAACATTTCCATGTGGGAATCACTGGCGATCCCAGGGCAACGAGATTTATTGCAGGCTGCAATGGCTAATTGGTCTGCCACAAATGTATCAAACCAGGGACATGAGAAAGTTCTCACTAATGCAATGCAACATGATGGGGGCCAGACAAGAAAAATTTGAAGCCTCCACCATTCTATGTTTCATTGATTGTTGGAAACCACTTGGTACACAACTGCATGATAGATTCAGGAGCAAGTAGTTCAGTGATGCCGAAGCAAATAGCGGATCAACTGGGTCTGAAGTATGAGCCGATCTTTGAAAGGAGTAGTGCAACTAGATGGAACGGCAGTGGGAACAGTTGGGGTCATCAAGGGGTTAAGCCTAACACTACATTCATGTCCTAATGTTACAGTCCTGCAAGATGTGTCTGTAATTGACCTCCCGCCACTCTTTGCGTTGTGTTTATCAAGAGACTTCACTGCAAAGATTGGTGGATATTTATCTGCAGATTGGTCGCACATGATTTTCAGAACAAGGTATGGGGCCAAAGCAACAATCAGATCAGAATCAATTGCCAATTTCCATATTGAGCCTCATGTACCAGGTCCTATCAATGCAAATTGCTCAGCCTTTGATCAGGAGGAGTGTTCAAGTGATCTAGAAGCAGGTACTAAGGTCGAGGGAATTCCTGATTTAACTTTGGATGAATGGGCAAACAAAAGTCATGAATTTGACCCCTATAAGGAAATTGAAGAATCTGAATTGGGCGTGTATTGTGTACACGAAGAAAATTCACCCATTCCCGACGTCATTCAGCCTGAACAAAGAGATGAAAGCAAAGTTTGGAAATTATTCTTCGATGGTTCGAGAAGCAGACAAGGTGCTGGAGGTGGTGCAATGTTGATTTCACCACAAGACATCAAGTATTATTCAGCTTTTCGTTTCCAGTTTTCTTGTTCAAACAACACAGCTGAATATGAGGCCTTGATTCATGGACTTCATTGGGCTAGGAAAAGGGGCATAAAGAACCTGCAGGTGTTTGGAGATAGCGAGCTAATCGTCAACCAAGTTAGGGGACAACATGCTACAAAGAACGACTTGCTAAAGAGCTACAAGAATAGGGTATGGGACCTCATTGAGGATTTTGAAGCTTTCAACATTGTGTCCATACCCAGGAAGAAAAATGAAGCCGCAGATAGGCTCGCAGCAGTTGGAGCAACGTTTGATGTGGTTGACAACATCAGAAGAGAAAAAACGCAGCCACACATCCATGTGGTTGTAAGGCCAGCAGTTCCAGATAATAACACAAGCTGGCAGGTGTTTGAGAACGATCAACAGATCGTCAATTTCTTGCAAGAAGAAGCTGAATTCTCAGCTAGAAATCAGGATAGGCTAGAGCAGCAGTATGGGGATCAAGTAGTGCAACTACGGACAAACAAGCTTCCTAAGGGTTTAGTAACGTTGGAGTCTATCTTCAACCCTAACGACCAGTTCCGTAAGGAAAAGGCTAACATACAGGTCAAGAGAGAAGATTCAGAGCCAATTCCGGTTGGGGAAGGCAAAACACTTCAAATTGGTAAAGTGGCCACTGAGCAGAGAAATCAGATTTCATACAACTTTGCCAAGAATTTCCAGATGTCTTCGCTTGGAGCTATGAAGACTTAAGAGGATTCGATCCAAATTTGGCACAACATACCATAGAATTGGATCCGGATGCTAAGCCCATCAGGCAGAAGCAGAGACCAGTCAACCCTCACATTGAGCCTCTAATGAAGAAAGAGCTTAACAAGCTAATAGAGGCAAGCATTATATTCCCGATCAAGCACTCAAGCTGGGTTGCGAACTTGGTCCCAGGGGGAAGAAGAGCGGAGAAATCAGGTTGTGTGTGGACTTCCGAGACCTCAACAGGGCATCTCTCAAAGATCATTACCCACTTCCTTCGATGGAACAAATATTGCAAGTAGTATCCGGTTCAGAGAGATTCTCTCTCCTAGATGGCTACTCAGGGTATAATCAGGTGATGGTGAAAGAAGATGACCAATTCAAGACGACTTTCACCACCAAATGGGGGACATATGCCTACAAGAAAATGCCATTTGGGCTATCAAATGCTGGAGCCACCTTCCAAAGGGCAATGGATATGGCATTTAAGGGGTTGATCAATAAAATAGTTCTAATATATCTTGACGACATCACTGTATTCTCAAAAAATGCAGTGGATCACCTCTTTCATCTAAGGCAGGTATTTCAGAGGTGTAGAAGATTTGGGGTATCATTGAATCCCAAAAAATGCATATTCTTGGCTCACGAGGGAAAACTTCTAGGCCATATTGTTTCAAAGGAGGGTTGACGATTGACCCAGAGAGAGTCGAAGCAATTCAAGCTTTGCCATTGCCAAGTCACAAGAAGGCTCTTCAAAGCTTCTTAGGAAGGATCAATTTTGTCCACAGGTTTGTTCCAAACTTTGCAGCTCTCGTAAAACCAATAATGCTGATGTTAAAGAAGAGCATGGCATTTAAGTGGACATCTGAAGGCAAGGCAAGTTTTGAGGCAATAAAGGAAGCTATATCTCAAGCTCCGACTCTTGTCAATCCAGACTTCTCCAAAGATTTCATGTTATATGCCTTCGGTGGTGGAGACACAATTTCTGCAATCCTGGTACAACGGAACAAAGAAGGATTAGAACAACCAGTTGCTTTCTTCAGTCAAGGCTTGGAGGAATATGAAACTAGATACTCTTTCATTGAAAAGCATGTCCTTGCAGTGATCAGGAGCTTAAAGAAATTCAAGCACCTAGTCTCAAACAACAAGATCCAATTGTTGGTCTCTCATGCGGGAGTTAAGGACTTCCTTCTAAACAAGGATCTGAATGAGAAGCGTGCAGGATGGATAACTCGTGTCATGGAATATGACATCGAGATCAAGGTCACAAAGCTAGTACGTGGAAAGGGACTATGCGAACAACTAGCCTTGAGTCAACAAGTTGAAGCAGGTGATGAAAAAGAGACTGCCTTGGTACTACAGGATGGTCAAGAACATGAAAATGATGATGTGCCTACTCCTTGTTGGACTCAGAGTATGATACACTTCCTACAGACAAGCCTATGCCCTCCAGAAATGAGCAAAGCAAAGAGAAGATACTTTAGATTACAAGCTATTCCATATGTGCTTGTTGATGGTGCTTTGTTCAAAAGGGACATCAATGGAGTTCTATTGAGGTGCATTGGGACAGGTCAAATTGAGAGGGTGTTACGAGATTTTCACGATGAAGATTCTGGTGGACATTTTTCCCCACGAGTAACAGCTCTCAAGATAATGAAAGCAGGGTATTATTGGCCCACAGTGTTCAATGACTGCTATACATGGATAAGAAAGTGCAAGAAATGTGCACTCTTCACAGGCAAAGAAAGACTAGCAGCACTTCCATTGCACCCAATTTTGGTTGACCAACCATTTATGCAATGGGGATTGGACTTCGTCGGGGTCATCAACCCAAACTCAAGCCAAGGCCACAAGTGGATTCTCACGGCAACGGACTATTTCACCAAGTGGACTGAAGCAGTAGCGCTCAAAGAGGCAAACGAGTCTAATATACTAGAGTTTTATGAAGGAATAGTGACCAGGTTCGGTGTGCCGGCCACTATCATATCAGATAATGCATTGGCATTCATAGGTTCCAGGATTACAGAATGGGCTGTCAAGAATGGAATCTACTTGAGCACCTCTTCAAATTATTACCCGCAGGGTAATGGACAGGCAGAGTCCACGAACAAAAATTTGCTAAGAATCATCAGGAGGACTCTGGATGAAAATCAAAGAACATGGCATACCAGGCTAAAATCAGCATTGTGGGCTGACAGGATAACACCAAAGAGGTCTACAGGCAATTCCCCTTACAAGTTGGTCTATGGAAAAGAGGCAGTATTGCCTATATCATTAGAACTGCCTGCATTGGAGTTCATGAAACAATTGGAGTTGGCTGAGTTCGAACCAATGGAGGCCCGGTATGCAGAGTTGATGGAATTGGCAGAAATTAGAGAACATGCAGTTCAAACAATTGAGAAAGATCAGGCCTTAATGAAAAGATGGTTTGATAAGAAAGCAAGAGCAAGGACCTTCCTGGAAGGGGACTTAGTTCTGAAATGGGATGCAGACCGGGCAAAACCGGGAAGGCATTCCAAATTTGATGCCATTTGGAGTGGCCCCTACATGGTCACGGGATGTAAAAAGAGCAATGCCTTCCAATTGTCTACATTGGACGGAGAAGAACTTCCGATTCCGGTCAACGGAATCTATCTTAAACATTGCTACTGAAGAGAGAAAAGTTCTACCCTTGTAAATATTAGCCTAGATTTCAATTCCTCTAAGTGCGTGTGCACATTGTCTTGTTGTAGTTAGGTTTCAGTTTCCCTAAGTGCTTTGGCACAGGTTTCATTGCTCCTGGGTTGGTTTTCTACGTTCAGCGTGTTCTCGAGAGAAGGAGTTCAGGTATCAGATCGGTTTCAGGTTATTGCTTATGACTCCATGTGCCCAATGGATTGCTAAAAGGCCATTGATCTTCTACCTAGCAGGCAGGTAACCCCGTGAGTCGCCAAATTGTTGTATATATTTACCCCCGGTAAATATAGATAAACGCAAGCAAATCGGGTTTCGGAGGGGGAGAAGCATGGCGCAAGGACATGTCGCAAGGGTTGGAAAACCCGACAAAGAAGGAGAACCACAGGACTCGGGTCTCGGCGGGGAGGAACAAGTCGAGAGAAACACGAAAAGAAACATGTCGTAGGGTTCCAAAACCCGACGCAAGGCAAGTCGGGTTTCGGAGGCGGAACAACATGGCGCAAGAACATGTCGGGGGTCTCCAAAACCCGACATCAAAGGATATGTCGGGGGGTCTTCAAAACCCGACACAAGGGGAAGTGGCGAAGTCCGGAGGAAAACTTGGAAAATTTCCAAGTTTTGGACAAATTTGCAAAAGGGAAATTTTAGCCACGGGCCCCCCGGCGAGTCGAATGTGCCACGTGTCAGAGGGGGAAGCGGAGTGAAAATTCGCTAAGTGTTTGGCGCATGGGAGAATTTTGAAATTTTGGCCCGCGGCCAATGGGGTGCCTTCTTTACGTGTCCTGTGGAGATGGCGGGCGTCGGGGAGGTTGGATTTTTGGCCAAGTTTTGGTCAAAAGGTCAAAACGGAAGGTTTGGCCCGCATGGCCCGCGACCAATGAGAGATCGCCACGTGTCAGAAATTGGGTCTCGGCGTCGGGCAAAGGAATCGGGTTTCGGTGGCACCGGAGCATGTCGGGGGTTCTCCAAAACCCGACACAACGAGAGCATGTCGGGGTTCTCAAAAACCCGCCAACAAAGAAAAGATGTCGTCGGGTTTCCAAAACCGACACAAAATGAATCGGGTCTACAGGGCGGAGAAACATGGTGGAACAACATGTCGGGTGGTCTCAAAAACCCGACATCAAAGAAAATATGTTTTCGGGCCTCCAAAACCCGCCAACAAAGGAATATGTCGTCGGGTCTCCAAAACCCGACATCAAAGCAATCGGGTCTCAGCGTCGGGGAAGCACGTCGGAAGAACATGAAAAACAAGCATGTCGAAGCCATCGCCAAGCCCGATGCAAATGCGCGAGAATCCCGAACCCGACAGCGCAAAATCCCGACGCAGGTGTCACAGTTCGCCATTTTTCGAGGTTGTTGGGTTTTACCTACCGCCATGAAGAAATGTGTTAAATGCAGTCTTGGAGGTAGTTGGGGGAGCTCCGAACTTCTCTTCTCCCTCATTTTTCTCGTATAAATGGCCGGGAGCGGCTCTTTTCAAGGGTTGGACATTTTTGTTTTGGCCCCTCCCTTCTTTTCTTTGGCAGGTGGAGTTGTGGAGCTCAAACCTCCCATTTGGAACTGTAATGCAACCTTTGCCTATTGGCATTTTTGCAGTGTATTGTATCAAACCTTCGGAGCAAATAAATGCATGACTGTGGATGTTTCTCAACCCTCTATGTGTTTCATTTTGCATCCTCCTGATCTTTCACTGCGAATATGTTTATCCGTGCATGATATTGCATTGCATTTCTATGGTTTGTGTTTATTGGCAAAACATATGTTCTTCATTCCTCGGTGCATCACCTCCTTAGCTTAGGTTTATTTTTATGCATTTCTCTCTCCCTGTCTCCTTGGTAGTTAGATTAGGTTTTTGGGTAAACCTCTGCGTTTTATTGGTGCATCTGAATAGAGGAATAGGAGCCGGCCTTCATCCGGAGAGCTTTTCCGATTTCGCGAGGTCCCACACTTGGGAAAAGCTCCATGTTGTGCAATCGCACTGAGACTTTCAACCCATCGTGTTGTAGAGTCCCGTGGGTGCTTTGTGATTTCGCACTCAACAGTGTACACATGGAGTAGGGTTTTCATAATAGCAAATTCCTCTTGTTCTTCTTGGGAAGGAACAATTTCCGCTTGGGTCTCATTGAGCGTCTAAGCAGTCCTAGATGTCATAGGGCATTTCTTAGGTCGTTTTGAAGTGGAAGGTCCTAGTTCTAGAACCAATTTAGGATCTAGGGCATACTTTTTCTAGAATTTCATCCACTTCTTGAGGCCATGTCTTTTCTTAACAAAATGATGCTTACAAATTAAATGTATTAGGCCTTGGAATTTCAAGTAAGAGGTGCCCCAATAGAATTTTTCAGTGGCAGAGGAGACAAAATCAAACAAGAACTATGGTAAATTTACTTTGTTCTAGGATTTAACTTGGCCATGGTGAAGGTGGATAAGAATTCTCAAAATAGGGCCCAAAATAATCTCGTACATTGACCCTCATAGGTGAAATATTTGATTATCCACTTAGCTACTTCGACCTAAGGCTCAAGGAGAGTACTTCTTTTATGCCTTTGGCCTTTCCCTTATTGTCCACAACCAGTTCTAATTTTTCCTTTTTCCCCACAGAAAATCTTTTAATAATTTCATAATAGAGTGTTCTATTATTAACTGATTGACCCTCTTTTGGTATCCTTGAAATATGGCTAATTATAGTGGGACTGAACGGAATTTTCTTACCTTTTACAGTAGAATATCCCTCCTCCATGTTCTTGGAAAAATCCTCTGTCATTTTTGGGTTAAAATCTTCATATGCAAGCATGAAATCAAGCCATCCCACCTTTTCAAATATTGTCACTAACCTTGCATCGCTAATAGTTCAATTTGAATTTGTTGGTTCATGCCTAAGTCTGAACCCCATGATTGGTGCGTTACGCAGAGCAAGTAATTATGCATAGTTGGAAAATAATGGAGCACAAGACTAGAGATGCAATGTTGCAAGGTTGGAAATAAGCACAAGAATGGTGTTGGTAAGCAGCGTAGGAGTGGAATGGCCAAAGTGAAAATTAGGAAAAAGATAGGGGAGACAAAACAATTATATATAGAAACAACACAAATTGGGAAAGTTTTAACAAATCCCAAGGTGATAACGATTAAAGGATGGAGTAATTGGGTACGTGTGGGTGATTAATATGGAGATGGATGGTGGATTTTTTGGATATGCGATGCGTGGGAAGACATTGGGAATGAGGGAGGTTATCAATTCACACGAGTACAATAATGAGCATTCCATGAATTAAAACTTTACAACATTTAAGAAGGGAATAATCACACATACCGATTAATTTCACTTGTCACATCATTGGCCATCATTTAAATGTTGCTTTGATCCTCCCTCCATGTATTGTTCTTCATTTATTGTCTACATGATTCAAGGGTGGTGACCACCATCGTTGGTTTTCAGCCACCGCACTTTTTTTTTTCAAATTTTTATTCTTCTTTTTTAGAAGCAGTGGCCGCCATCACGGTTTTCAGTCAATACCTCAGAGGATGATGGCCACCATTTCGGTTTTTATCCATCTCCTCTTTATTCTTATTGAGAAATAACTCAATTCTGAGTTGAGTTGACAAAGAAACTTTGTCCAAACAATTCAGAGTTGAATCTTCTTGAAGCATTTTCTGGAATTCTTCTTTGGATGTTGGTTTGTGGTATAGCCTCAATCTATGTCCATTAACCAACATCACTTTCTTCTCACCATCAATTGAAATTAACTGAATTGTCACATTGTTGAATACTTCTTCAATTTGGTATGGGCCCATCCATCTTGTCTACACTTTCCCTCAAAATCCTTGTATTTTGAATCAAATAATAGAGCCCAATCTCCTTTTGGAATTTCCTTGGCTTAATGTGTTTGTCATGCCATACCTACCTTTGATGTTGGATGATTTTAGTATGATGCAATGCTTGTAGTCTCATCTCATCCAACTCATTTAGTTGAACATTTCTTTCTTGTTGTGTTTATGACAAATAAATCCCCACTTCAACAACTGTTCTTAAGGTTTGAATCTCAAATTCTATGGGAAGAATGGGCTTCTTCCCATAAAACAACTCATAAGGAGTGAATCTTGTGGTTGTTTTCCAAGTAGTATTGTAGGCCCACACTGCTTTAGGTAGTTTTTAAACCCAAATTTCCTTGAGATATCCACTATTTTTGTTAGGATATTCTCCAACTCCTTGTTAGTAACCTCCACTTGACCATTGTCTGTGGATGGTATGGTGATGAATTATTGTGCTTCATCTAGTATGTTTCCACAAAGGAACTAATTACACCTGACATAAACTATGGTCCTTTATCTAAAACAATGGATCTTGGTGCCCCAAATCTTTGAAAGATATGTTCATATAAAAATATGCAACTTTTTCATCTCTTGCATATTGTAGTGCTTGCACCTCAGCCCATTTGGTGACATAATCTGTACAAACTAGAATATACTCCTTCCCTTGAGAAGTTAGGTAAATTTTTCCAATGAAATATAACCCCCACTTCTCAAATGGTTCCAAAACAACTTGAGGTTGGAGTGGCATCTCAAATGTAAATGTTTGCTTTCCCATCCTTTGGCATTGATCACACCTCCACACATACTTTTTGACATCTCTAAATAAGGAAGGCCAATAGTAACCAACTCCTAAGACTTTTTGAATGGTTATTTGAACTGAATAATGTCCTCCTGATGGATCATCATGACATGCCCTAAGTATGTAAAATATTTCATCTTCAACTACACACCTGCGTAAAACATGGTTAAGTCCACATTTAAAAAGAATTCCATTTAACCATGTATACATCACACTTTGTTTAATCAATTGCTTTCTTTGATTTTGTGTGAAAAAGGTTGGGAACTTTCATGTAGCCAAGTAGTTAGCCATATTTGTAAACCAAGGAGAGATAGTAGAAATTGTAAACAAATGTTCATATGGAAAATCATCATTGACTTGCTCTTCTTCTCTTGAAGTGGTCGACTTTGAAATAAAATCAATCACTACGTTTGATTTCCATGGCTTGTTAATGATTTTAATATTAAATTCTTGCAATGAATAAACAACCATATTACAATCTTGCCATGCATTAAAGGTTTATTCATTAGATACTTAATAGTAGAGTGGTCAGTGTGAACAATCACTTCATAGCCTATGATATAATGACGAAACTTGTTGATTGCATATACAACTATAAGAAATTCCTTCTCTGTGGTGGTGTAATTCCTTTCAATAAGGGAGAGGTTTTTACTGATATAATAAATAACATGCATCGATTCTCCTTATTCTTGTTGTCCAAGGACAACCCCTACTGCTTCGTTGGAAGCATCTATCTGTATATGGAAGGGAAGCTTCCAATTGGGCCTCTTAATACTGGTGTATTTATCAATTTATCTTTGATAGTATCAAAAGATTGTTGGCATGCTTCTATCCATTCAAATTCGAGTCTTTGGTTAGGAGAGCAAGACAATGGAGAAACTATCTTATTGAAGTATGAAATAAACCTTCTATAGTAGCCAACATGCTCGAGAAAACTTCTCACCTCTGTTTGGTTTGTGGGAGATGGGAGCTTTACAATGATATTGACCTTGTCAGGGTCTACCTTGATTCCTTCAACTAAAACGTGATGGCCTAAAACTATCCCTTGCTCCATCATAAATAAACAATTTTCATGATTTAAGGATAATTGATGTTTTTCACACCTAGAAAGGACTTTTTCTAAATTTTCAATTGCCTCTTGGAATGTTGCTCCATAAACAGTGAATTCATCCATGTAAATCTCTACACAATCATGGGTGAGATCAGAAAATATTACTAACATGGCTCTTTGAAACATGGTAGGAGCATTACATAAACCAAAAGGTAACACCTTGTAAGCAAATGTTCCCCATGGGTAGGTAAAAGTGGTTTTATCTTGATCCTTAGGTGCTACTGATTATTTGATTGTACCGTTGAACCCATCAAGGAATGAAAAATACCTTTTCCCAGATAAATTATCTAAGACTTGATCAATGAAAGGTAATGGAAAATAATCTCGATGAGTTGCCTTATTTAACTCCCTATAATCCACACAAACCCTCCATTTCCCATTATTTTTAGGAACTATAACTAATGGAGAAACCCACTAGCTATCTGAGATTGGATAAATGAATCCTACCCTAAGAAGTTTTTCAATTTCAGTTTTTATAATGTCTCTTAAGGCAGGGTTTATCCTTCTTTGTGGTTATCTAACTGGTCTAGAATCAGTTGTGTAAATGTGGTGTGTATAAATACTGGGTGAATACCCTTCATGTCACTATATTCCCAAGCAAAGGCTTGAGGATGAGAGCATAAGAGTTTAAACAAGGTATTCTCTTCTCAAGCAGTCACCAATTATTGATCGACAATGTTTTCCTTGGGAAAATAGGTAGTTGTTTGGTATCTAGATGAAGAGAATTTACAAATCTCAATAATGCATTTAATGGGCACCTATGGGGAAGTAATTTGTGAACAACAATGATATTTTGAAAGATAGACTTGGTCAAATATATATTTCATGAAAAAGGGCAGATGATAGGTTGGTTGTTTTCATCCATCACGTCATCTCTTGTTTCCATTAGTTGTAGCATAGGACTAGAAATAAACCCAGTGTAGGACTCGTGCTCAGGCACAAGACTTACACTTTGTCCAACGCATGACTCATGGTCACCATCTTGAATTTGATGTAAGTTTTCTTGAATTATGACCATGGCCAGAGAAGAGATGATGTCCTCTGATTCATCTAAATTTTCCTTCCACCATTGTTTATCTTCTATAGCAAAAGGTTTTGTAAGCAGGGTAAATTGAGAACTTTTTGGAATCATGTCCATTTGTAATCACTATTTCTTTTTCTACAATCAATGAGGGCAGAGGATGGGCTAACCAAGGGCATCCTAGGATTAAAGGGTATCCAATATTCCTATTCTTCATTTTTATGATCATGAAGTCTACCAAATAATCCCATGATTCAATGGTGATGGTAACATCTTCTATAATCCCTTTTGGCTTGTTTACAGATTGATATGCCATTTGTAAAACTATGGAGGTTGATTGCGGTTCAAGGAGTGACAATGTGGACAAGGTATCCATGGTCATCACATTGATAGTAGCTCCTAGGTCAATTAGGACGTTTGGGATCTATACATATCCTATGCAAACTGTAATAAAAAGACTTCCAAGGTCTTCATATTTAGGAGGGGTCATATTCCCTTCCAATATACTAGCAAGTTTCCCATCAACATGGATGGTTTTAGGCTAATTATTCCTTCTTCATAGAGTATTAAAACAAAGCTCTTTGATGGTTTTGTTTAATTCAAGAATTTCCTTAAGAGCCTGCAACAGAGGAATTCCAATACTTAATTTTCTCAATCCCTGAATTAACTCTGACTCTGGTTGTTCATGAATTATAGTGTTGTGTTTTTCCAAGAGTCTGGATGGAAAATGAATATCAATGTTTAGTTGGGGTGTTTCTTTAACAACAATGTTGAGTTGTGTTTCTTCTAGATTTTCTTTATCTTCAAGGATTTATTCTATAACAGAGATGAAGGTTTTGAGGTAATCTTTCTTGAACGCAACAAGATATTCCTACAATCCACATAGTTTACTAGTGGGATTTTTATTTGATTCCATGGTGTATGTCGGTTACCTTGCCTCACATTTTTGGGGTTTGCCACAATTTGTGTTGGAATCTATGGCTAGGAAGGTTGTTCGATGGGGTAGCATTTGTAGGCCCAATCAACAAAGCTTGTTGACCTTGGGGTCTTCTTTGGTTATAATATTGTTGCCCTGATCCTTGAGGTACATTCCACTATTGTTGGAATTGAGGATTAAACTATTGAAATGGTGGAATGTTTGGGTGTGGAGTCCAGGGTTGCTAATAATAACTTGGTGGTGCATTCCACTGAGGACTCCATTCTGTGGGACTTGTTGAGCCCAAGGTGGGGGTATGGCCATGGTGCATTCCATTGATTTGGGACCCATTGTGTTTTTGGTGTGTAGGACTGATTTTGATTTGATTGAAAATTCCCTCCTTGCCTCTGAGCCATATAGTTTAACTCAACTTCATCTTGTGTGTTTTGTTTTAGATGGTTCTTCAGCAAGGGAAGCAATCCACATTGGTCTCTGACATGTTTTAGATCATAGACAAGACAAATGTCTGTCTTATCTAAGGGGAAGTCCTTAAGCCCATGTTTGTCCCTACATCTTGGACAATAGATGAACAAAGGCTTTGTATTCTGGCTTTCTCCTATCCATAGTTATATTAAGTTGAACTAAGAGGCCTATTCTCAAAATTTCAATTTCTTCCCTTAGTTTGGATATGTCTCCATTGGCCATTTTTCCTTTTTTTCTACGAAGGTTGGGGCAAGTTCGGGAGTAATTCCTACAGAGGTCAATGATGTCATAAATTCTAATTTGTTCATGTCTCATTTTCCCATAAGATTGAAGGCTTCCTATGTGTCTTCATCCAATCCCTTGAGGAATAAAGTTTTGAGCAAATTAATATCTAGACTAGTACCACACCTCCTGTGAAGGAAGAGGAATTGATCAAGATAATCTTCCACACTCTCATCCTCCTTTTGTTGAATTCTAAAAATTTCTTCCTTCATGTCCCAGACTCTACAATAGTCTTGGTATTTATCTAAGAAAATTGTTTCCATATCCTGCCAACTATGGATGGAGTTAGGTTTAAGCCCATGAACCATCTCATAGTTATGTCTTTTAAAGTTGATAGAAGTAACTTGAGATTTTGGGTATCATAAGTATAATCATAGGTTTGACACAAGACTTTAAACTCAAAAAGAAAATAGTTAGGATCTTCTAAGACTAATCCCCAAAAGGTTGGTAAAATTGAAGGGGATATGTTTTTCATAGGGGCTTGATCATTAGGATCCAATTGTATGGGATAGGTAAATGTTCTTCCAAGTGGAGGGTTTCCATTCTCTGCACCATTGGGGTTATCTACTTCATCATCCATCCTTTCTTGGTCAAGTTGTTCCACAGGTTGGTTTTGAGGGGTTTTTGAAAATTTACTCTAATAAATCTACCTTTATGGTCTCTAGGTCTAAACATAAAATCATATCATACTGAGGAAATTCCTTAACTACTAGCGCTTAACTTGACCGCTTTTGTTCCACATAATCAAAAGCAAAAATATTCCCGTTGTCACTATAAGGTCTTCTTACTTCAAAAGAAAGAGTTATAGAAATAAAATTTCTAAATGGAAACTTACTAGGCAATCAGAAACACTTCTAGCTAGTACCTTAACCTTTGATAACACCTTGAGATTTATCCCTAACAACGGTGCTAAAAAGTGACGAGCATCATTGATACTCACACTTTAGTTATCTTGTTTTTTTCAGTCTAGGGTGGTGTCCATGGCTATTTGTAACAAAGGGAATAGTCGAATTGTTTTCAATACTTATTTAATAATGAAATTAATTGAATACTATCTTAAATGCAACCAAGAAATATAGTGGATTGACAAAAAAAGACTATCGAATGTAGAATTAAAGGTACTTGAAAAATAATGCAATGTTGATAATTCAAATTAATGTGAAATAACAGAAAGGAAATAAATAGTAAATTATCCCTTCTTGTTGGGGAGGAGTGGCCCTTGCTCCTTCCCTTTGATCCGGTTCAACGTTGTAAGTCACACAAGTAAATTTTTCCCATAAATCCACACTTTATTGAAATAAATTTATTTTACAGTGATTAATCAAATCTAACTCTCTAATCCTAATACATTTGCTCTTTTATATTAAAGCAGTTTTAATCTATCTAGGAGAGAACTAGTTATTTGAAATTAATGACAACTAATTAACTGGAAGATACCTATAAAAATATTGAATGTTTTAAAGTTAAAATCATGGAAGGATTAATCTATGTCGTGTTTGGATTATTCATCATGTTAACAAATGAGGCCCGTAATTGACTCTTTTGAGACAATTAATCAACGCCAGAAGATATTGCAAATCCTGAATTGATTCCTTATAATCATGATGATTATAAGTCCATGAGTGTTTGTTTGCATCACATCTTCAAGAAACTGGAGTTAAGTTGGGATTGCATGGACCTCATAATCTACATGAAGGTTGAGGTAGTAGTACACGTTTCATGCTCATATCATTGTGTTAACTGGTGTGTCAGCTACATAAAATCATCGTTCAACCATCTCGAGCCATTTATCTCTATGACGCGATTACTCACTTTTAAGTGAGTTTGAATTAGTGATCCGACGAGTCTTGCGCTCCATGGTCAGTCCCGTACTAATACAAAGGCGAGTCTTATGTTATAAGGTGAGTCCTGCGCTAGTGCATAAGTGAGTCCCACACTAGTTTATCATTAACTCCTATGATGACTTAAGATATACTTTTCCAGATACATTTTTAATACTCATAAAGGTTCATTTAAGCCATATCTAAAGAAGCAATAACAAGAATATGCACAACATTTCCTTCCAAAACACAAAGAAAGTATTAATTATAAAATACCAATATTATACATAGTGCAAAATGATATCATGGCAACACAAGGTTTCAAATGAGATAAAGCATGGCAAAACAGGGGTTCATCAACCATGATTATCAAAAATTATGATGTTTAGCCCATTATATGTGCAAACACACACACACACACACACACACACACAAACAAACAAAAGACAAAACATAAAACAAACCCAATATACACAGTAAATGTATACACCATGGCTATAAATGAACCAAGATGATAACAAAATACTTGTAATTGGTCTAAGGAAAACAAAATATAAAAAGCAAAGAAAACCCAATATACATAGTAAAAGTATGCACCATGGCTATAAATGAACCAAGATGATAATGAAATACTTGTAATTGGTCAAGAAAGAATAGCAACAATGCAACACAACTGTAAATAAAGACAATTAACTATGCCCCTAATGTGTTCCACAATGATGATTAAGCAGATTTAGATGCCCCCAAGAAAGGATACATGCAAGGGGATTGGATCAGATTGAAAGAGTGGGGTCAAGTGACACTCTTTATTGGATCCGCATTGAAGATTAATATGAGATTGAAATGGGTCATTTCCCCAAGCAAGGATGCATGTAAGGGAGAAAATGAGAGTCAATATTGCCCCAAGCGAGGATACACACAAGGGATAAGATTGATTTGACTTTCCCCAAGCAAGGATACATGTGAGGGGTAAGATGATTTGTTTTGAATAATCATAGGATGGTTGGAACGATCACTAGGATAGAAGTTAAAAGTTTGATTTTGTTGAGTTGTGTTGATTTTTGTGGGATTTTTTTACTATTTTGTAAATTTTTAGGATTTTGTGATTATTTGAATGTTTTGGGATTTTGATTATTTGATTTGTTTAAATTTTTTAACTATTTGATTTTTTAGTTTTGTGATTATTTGAATGTTTTTAATTTCTTGATTTTGTTTTTTTATCTAACTATAACAAACCAATGAGATTTAGTTAGGTGATCTAGGACCCACCCAAGAATACACAAGCACATAAAGGATTATGAAGATCAAGGGATGGATGTGAGTGAAAATGAATAGGATGAAAGATGGCACACATCCTAAATGCAAGGAACAAGCAAGAAAACTGGTCTGGGATGAAATGGTAAGATGGATATGATGGAGGAACTATATAGGTGGATGTGCTTTGAAATGCCCCCAAGACAAGAGGTATGTATATATGGCTCAGGAATAGAATCTATTCAAATGAACCAAATTCATGGGTTATTTAAGCTATTCGTCATCTTGAGTGGATAACTTGTATGCATATGATCTCGAATCTTACAAGAATAAGGTAAGAACCCAACTAATTTGGATCAAATATTCCTTTCTTGTCCCGATATTTGGTTGTATTCTTTTGATTTTATTTGAAAACAAGGTCACCGATCTTAATTTTTCTTGGCTTGATCTTCTTTTTGTAGCTTTGATAAAGTCGGTTCTGATACACTTTGAGATGATATAAATTGTTGAGCCACTTTTAATCTAGGAGATCAAACTCAACAATGATCTTGTCTATAGTCACCTTTATTAATCAAATGTTGAAGGGAGACATGGAGTGATGGGAGCTCAACCTCTATAAATAATACAAGTTCATAGTCAGTATACAAGTGAAAATGGAGTGGCTCCAATTGGAGTATGTTAAGATGTGCGATAGGCCCAGAGGGAAGGATATACTTGTGTATGCCAATTACGACCATGCTTATCAACAATTTTTTCCATGATGGATTTTAATGTCTTTTTGGAAGCTTCACTTGGCCATTACATTGGGGATAGTAAGGGGTAGACCAATGAAGGTGAATGTTGAAGCATTTGGCTAATGCTTTAATAGTTTTATTTTTGAATGACTTACCATTATCAATAACAAGAGAGGATGGAATGCCAAAGTGACAAATAAGGTGGTTAAATATGAATTTGGAGATATTATTACCAGTGACATATGTGAGAGGCATTACCTCTACCCATTTGGTAAAATACTCTGTGGTAGTGATAATGAACTTGTGGCCATCGATGAGGTGGGGTTGATTTTTCCTATAAGGTTGAGCCCCCATTGGGAGAAAGGCCAAGGTGTAGTGATTGGTTGTAAGGCTTGAGAAGGTGTGTGAATGAGATTCCCATGTGTTTGGAAAGCCACACACTTCTTAACAAATTTTCATGCATCGACTCCATAGTGGGCCAATAATAAACGCCGCATAAGATATTATTTGTTAAAACCATGCCACTTATATGTGCTCTGCAAATACCAACATGTACCTCTTCTAGGGTTTGGAGTACTTCATCTTGGTTGAGACATCTTAATAGAGTCCCATCATAACCTCTTCGATAAAGGGTATTGGAAAGTATGTTATAAAGCAAATCACATTATGCTAAGGCTCATTTATTTTGAGATTTCATGTTTTTAGGATAGGTGCAAATGTCACGATACCAAGGATTGTCAGGACCAATTATTTCAAAGACCATGGTTGAATTGGGTAAATCGTAGGCCGGAACTAGAAGATGTTCAATGAGAAATTCAATATGTGTTTGATGGGAGTTAAAATCAAGAAGAGATATGATAGTCACCATTGCATCTGCTGATTTATTTTAAGGCAAGGAACTTGTTCAAATGTGATCAACTGAAAGTAACCTTTAAGGCTATCCACCATGAGTTTTTAAGGAATGAGCTTTTCATATTTTACCTAGTATTCATTTGTGACTTATTTGATGATCAAAAGTGAATCACCAAACATTGTCAACTCTTTGAGGTTCCATGATATAGCTAATTTCAATCCAGATTATGAGGGCTTCATATTCTACAATATTATTTGTGTAGGGGAAGGCAAAACATAAAGATTTTGGAATAACATTGCCTGAGTAAAATACCAACTTTTGATCCATGAATATTATAAGATCCATCAAAATATAAGGTCCAAGAAGGCACTGCATCTAAATACCAAAGTTCTTCATCCGGGAATTCAAAATGAAGAGGTTTCGATCCTGGTAGAGGTTCCATAACGAGCTGATTTGCAAGACCTTGTCCTTTGATTTGCTTTTGACTAACAAAATCAATATCAAACTCACTGAGTAGAATGACCCAACTTGACATTTTACTTGTGAGAATGGGTCTAGATAGTAGATATTTGAGAGGATCTACTTTTGCAATGAGTTTGGTTGTGTGATTGAGAAAATAGTGTCATAGTTTGTGAAATGCGAAAGCTACGATTAAACACACTTTCTCAACCTGTGAATATTTAAGCTCATGATCAATAAGTGTTCTACTAAGATAGTAGACTGCTTGCTCTTTCCTTGATTGTTATGTTGTGCTAACAATGCTCCTATTGCATATTCTGTAGTAGATGTGTAGAGAAGCATTGGTTTATTTGATATTGGTGGCATGAGAACTAGTGGACTTGATATATATTATTTTAACTTGGCAAAATAATCTTGACATTATTGGTTCCACCAAATATGGACATCTTTTTTTGGTAATTGATTGAAGTGATGACACTTATCTGATCAATTATGAAATGAACATGTTATCACTATTTTGTTCCCTAACAAAATTGACCAGCCACAACCCCACACAGAAGAAACCAGAGAAATCACATTCAAATCCTGCAAACAGTTGCAGTGGGACTCTACAATGGAGTGGCAGGGCCTGTGAAAGATCAAACGACCCCGTGCAAGAAGAAATTCAAGAAACAGCTCTGTCGAGCGAACCCGTGCTTCAAATCCAACAAACAGATTGCAGGCAGGCTCTAAAATGAAAAGAAGGGTTGGGGAAGGAGAAGACAGTGTCAAAGAAACCAGAGGCTCAAAGGAAAAGAAAGTGAAGGATCGAAGTTGTCGGGCTCTGAAATGACTCAAAACGAGCCCTAAAAATGACTAAGTATGGAGGAGACAATGGACGTTGCCAAGTGTCCAAATGGTGCACCTCCAAAGATTGAATCCAAAAGGGTAGACTCTAACAAGCACTAGGCCCCCACATGTCCTAGGCCCAAAGAGGGGCAGAGTCAACAACTAGAAGTCAAAAGGCGGACAGGAAAGCGTAAAAAGACTAAGTATAAAGTTCTTAGCGGAAGCAACCACGTGTCAGCTTGACACATCTCCAAAAGCATATCCAAAAGTGGAGACCCAAATGAGTTCCATCTCGCCATGTATTCAAGGCTCGAGAAAAGTAGGAACAACCGTTGAAAAGTCCAAGAGTTTGCGAAGCTTCCACATGTCAACCTCGATGCTCCTTCAAAGGCAAAATCCTGAGCGGGTTTCTAAATGAGCGCAGACCTTCCACGTGTCCCAGGTCCAAAGAAAGGGATAGGGTCGGGGTTGAATAGTCAAAGCAGACATGCCAGCGGAGGGTGCCAAGTGTCAACACGATGCTAATTCAAGAGTAAAATTGGGGAAGGTTTCCAAACAAGCGCCAAGCCTCCGCGTGTCCCCGGTTAGATATATGACCCCGCCGAACAAAAGGACTTAGCCAAAACATGAAGAAATTGAGCAAGCTGCAGAAGAAGCCACATGTCAACCCAACACAACTTCAAAAGCAAAATACAAAGGCAGCCCTCAGACATGCGCCAACCCTCCACGTGTCCGGTTTCAAAAGGGGGTCTGTTTTGGTAGTTGGTTCCCGCCATTTTGTATGGACCCGATTCAAATTTCAAATGGGCATATCTTTTGACTCAATGCTCGAAATCTGACAAATCTGGCACCGTTGGAAAGATCTCGCCTCGTTTATGCCATAAAGATCTAAAACTTTAATTTTGGAGAGGTTAAGTGGGTGAAAAATGAAGAAACATCTTTGTGCCATTAATACAGGATCTATTTGCCCCCAACAACCAGATCGGATTTGATCTGATCTGTCATTCCTCCTCCTTCGAGGTCTTTGAACGAGTAATTATTGTAGACACAATAGATTTGGGGTGGATTTTTAGGAGGCATTGATGATAGTAGTTGAACTTCAAACTAGTTTTCTAGCTTCTCTCTTCTTCTCCCTTTTGTGCTTTGAATCTATAAAGGCAGGGTCGGGGCTCATTGTAAAGGGTTGGACATTTCTGTTTTGTGCCCTCCCTTCTTCTTTTGTTCACAGAAGGATTTGTGGAGCTTTTCTAACCTCTCCTTTGGGTTGTAATGCAAGTTCTTCTTCTTGGCTACTGCAATATACTGTATCGAATTTTGAGAAATAATATATATATGTCTCATGGATGTTTCTCGACCCTCTCATGTATTCGTTGTTGTCTCTTTGATCTCTTATTGCAATTTGGTCATTTGTGCATAGTGTTTGTATTACATTTCGTGGTCTGTGTTAAACTGCAAAATGAGGGTCTAACATTCCTTTGGTGCATCACCTCGTTAGCTTAGTTTATTTTCTTGCATCTCCTCAACCCTGTCTCCTTGGTAGAATAGAGTAGATTTAGAATAGATCCTCTGCAATATATTTGTGTGCACCTGAACAGAGGAATAGGAACCAACCTTAATCTGGAGAGCTCTCTCAACTCGCAAGGTCCCACACTTTGAGAGATGCTCCATGTTGTGTAATCACACTAAGAGTCTCAACCCATCTGGTTGCAGGCATTCAGGGGTGTTGTGATTATGCACTACAAAACCTTTTGATTGACTGGATCTTTCCTCAAAGACATCCTAGTTGCATGATATTTTGTGGGGAGGAATTTCCATGATAGCCTTGACCTTTATGTGGTCTACTTCTATGCCTCTTCGTGAAACAATAAATCCTAGTAATTTTGTTGATGTTACACTGAACACACATTTCTTTAGATTAAGTCTGACTTTGTATTCACACAATATTTCAAAGATACACCACAATACTGTCGGATGATCCACTTGTGTTTTAAACTTTTCTCAAATGCCATCTACATAGTCTTCCGTGATATCATATAACATATCGTGAAAGATGACTGTCATCACTTTATGATATGTAGAACCTATCTTTTAAGGCCAAAATGCATGAACTTGTAATAGAATGTGCCCTATGGTTAGTGAACAATGTTTTATGTTGATCTTCTTCAACAATTAGAATCTTATTGTAGCCAGAAAAGCCATCCTTGAGGGAAAGCATTTCATGACATCTTTGTTGAATCCACAATCATATCAATGTTTGGTAAAGGGAAGTCATCTTTTGGACATGCCTTATTGATGTCATGAAAAGCTATACATATTCTAGATGCCTAGATTTTTCTTTACCATAAGTACTATGTTTGAAAGTCACGTAGAATAGTCTATTGGTTGAATGAAGTCTTCTTCCCAAAGTTTTGAAGTTCAAATTTGATAAGCAACATAAATTTGGGATGCATTTTTCATAATTTTTTCTTGACAAATTTTGCATTTAGATGTACCAAAAGATGGTGTACTACAAGATATGGGTCTAATCCCGACATATGTTTGTAGGCCCATGCGAAAATATATTTAAATTCCATTAGGAGTGCCATTAAATCTAATTTTTCTTTATCGGACAAACTTGCTCCAAGTTGTAAAATATTCGCTACTCGACATTCTCAGTAATGTCCCCTTCTCGCACTGATCTTTCCAAAGGACCGTTGGCCTTTTTTCTGGAAACCCGAAGGCTAGTCCGAAGGTAAATTAGGGTTTCTATTTTTGAGGATGTCTTTGCTCGGAGTTGGTGGATTCAAAGGCGGATTCTTTCTGGGTTTTCCGAAAGCTTCACAGTGGTATGTTCATTTCGGCATTCTGAGTATTTTCTGGAATTTACTATTTTTAGTAAATTCTATTTTTGGCAGTTTTCAGTTGGGTTCAACTTGGTTGACTTCCTACTTCAGTTTGGTCAGTTGACTGGTCATTATTGGCTTCAGGGCATGATTGAAGAGTTAAGTTGATATATTTAATTAAAGGTCACGTTTTAATATTATATTCGAACGTTGACCCCTTGGCCTAGTCTATTGACTTTATGTTGTTTTGAAAAGTGGGTTTCTTGAGGGTGGCGCCTTCATTAAGATTATTTTATTAATTTCCAAAGTCAAAGCAAGCTTAAGGTGGGCGCATTTATCAAGGTATTGAATTTAATTAAAATATCAATATTAAGCTTGAAAGGAAAAGGACGCCATCTTGGAGAAAGGATTAGGGTTTGGATGTTGAAGTGTTTTTAGGGTTTTGTGAAGTCAACAGGAAGTTATAAAAGGAAGAATTTGAGCATCATTCGACATCTTGGGACTGCAATACTGTTATGCTGCCGGTTTGGCTCTGGGTTTGCTTCGAGGAATGAAGGCCTCCTAGCTCGGGCATCGCTTCTTGTTTGTAAGACAACAACTAGTGGTGATTTTAGTCTAGATTGTGAGTTCAGTGGAATTAGTGTTGTGTAATCTGCATTTGTCTAATTAGGTTCAGATTTTGCATATTAGAGTTTTCTGGTTTCTGCATTTTTGCTTAAGCAGATTCGATGTTTTATTCATAAATCCAAAAAGACAAAAAAATTCATGGTGGGTATTGTTTCATTCCTTCCTTCTTGGCTAGGCGCCCATGTATGCAAGGCTGTAGAATTTTTGGAAGACGATCTGATTTTTAAAAGAAAATCGCCCCTGTGCTGGGCCGTACCATTCATGGTGTCTTGGAATTCATGCATTTAATATAGCCTACATTTTGAGTTTGTTTTTGGGGTTAGTCCCGAGCGCCCTCTTGCTAGGAGTGATTTGTAATCAGTATCATGTTATTTGAATAAGTTTTAAGGAATTTCTGAGCTATTCTAGAAATTTGTATGCTGCTGGTTATATGGAAAAAATACAGTACTGTCATAACAGCTCGGAGAAATCTGCATCTTCAATCTGATTCGCATTGTTAGCAAGATCTCACCATTTATATTGTAAGCTGGCAGTAGTACTGGCAACAACTTAGATTCTTGCTTATCATACTGTAATGCCCTTCTTACTTTCAGCAGTTGATATTGTTTTAATTGACCTCCGCCCTATGGTAGCTACTATCCCATTCTGGGTTAGCAAGCACATTCTGGGTGTTGAGTATTTCCAGCTTTCCGCATTTCTTTTCAAGCATAGTATTCTGTAACACTCCGTCATATGGTCGCCCCTCACTCCATACTGGGTTGGGTAGCACATACTTGGCGTTGAGTTCCCATTCAGCATTTAGGGTAGAAGATTAGTATTCTGTAACACTCCGTCGATGGTCGCCCCTCACTCCATACTGGATTGGGTAGCACATACTTGGCGTTGAGTTCCCATTTAGCATTTAGGGTAGAAGATCCTCTGACCATATGCTCGCCATCATCGGTGCCATTCTTGATTAGAGTTGCTTTAAACGCTTTTGGTTTACCTTCTAACCTTAACGGGTACTTTGATTGTAATGTTGTAATCTGTAAAAAAAAAAAAGGAAAACGAAAAATTAGCCCGGAATATTTCAGTGGTATCAGAGCAAAGATCTTCCCATCCTATGAACAATCTGTCTATGAGTGACAGAGAAAAGAGGTACATTGCAAGGGAAGACAAGAAGGTTGGAAAACAGTTCCACCTTACTTACAGCTCCGAAGGTCGACAACTTCAAAGATCTTGAGGTCTCATTGGGAGTCTTCTCAGGAATCAGATATGGCAGAGGGTGAGAGATCAGTTGGGGGTAACGAGAGAGTTACCAACAACAGAGATGACAATGGGAAAGGAAGAGAAAGGTCTATGAGTCCCGGAATGAGATTTGGAAGAAAGATGGATGCCTTGATGGACATGGTATCTCTCATGATGGGGAAAGTGGGTCAGAATACCACTCCACATAACAACTTAGGGCACAGAGGAGAGCATAGTGCCTCCAACCAACATGATGGATATGCGGCCCGGACTGTGTCAAACAACACTTATATTTCTTCCAGGCCTTTCAAACCCCCTTTTTGGCACCTGTAAACACTCAGCCAGATCCTGAAGAGAATGTTTCATTCGTGGAGCAGTTGAGACTTGGTCGTGCAGAGTATGACTCTCTACCTGATGACATCAAGATGGATATGTCCTATAACGATTTCATGGATCATAAAAGGAAAAACAAAGGACACGGGAGACACTATGATCAAAGAAGACCATCAAATCAAGGAGACTTGTACCAAGCTGTCAACAAGGTGTCACTTCCACACTTTGACGGGAATGATACTAGTTCAGCCCGAGCTTGGATTCAGAAGTTGGATAACTATCTAGCTCTCAGACCTATGGCAGAAGAGGAGGCAATCAAGTTCACTACACTACACCTTGATGGGGTGGCGCATGAATGGTGGTACCATGGCCTAGTTACCTTGGGTCATCGGTCTATCACAACGTATGATGAGTTCACTACTAGGCTCATCGAGAGGTTTGAAAAGAAGGATCCTGAAATTCATTTCAGGGAACTGGCACAATTGAGACAATATGGCACAGTTGATGCCTACATTATGGAGTTTCAGAGACTATCAGTCATGGTGACTGGAATCACGGAGAGGAGATTGGTGATCCTTTTCGGTGAAGGGTGATGAACCACTCAAAGGTTGGATTAAGGCCTTTGATCCACCAACCCTGCAGGAGGCCATGAAGAAAGCAAGAAACATGGAGTGGGCTGCTCCTAAGGCAAAATTTCAGTCAAATTCCCCCTTTCAGAAAAGGGATAAAGGGAAAAGACCTCAACATAGACCTCCTTTGAGACCTCAGCACAAGGAGTTCAAACATCACAATCCCCATGTCACCAGGTTGGATCCTGAAACCCTGAATGAACTCAGAAGAAAAGGGTTGTGTTTCCGGTGTCGGGACAAGTGGTCTCAAGATCATGTTTGCCCTAAGGGAGTTAAATTCAATCAGATTGAGTACTATTCTGCTGGTGAAAGTAGTTCTGATTTTTCCGACCAGCAATCTGATGTTGAAGAAAGTGAGGTAGATAGAGCTCCAGAAGAGTCCGGAGATGAGAAAGAAAGTGTTGGAGTCTTAGCTCAACTTTCTAGCTTCCAAAGAAACGAATCATTCAAGGTTCGAGGGATGATCAAAGGGCAGCGAATCGTTGCCTTGATCGACACTGGAGCAACACATAACTTCATTGATGAAGTTGTGGTGGCGAAGAAGGGGCTGCAAATAGAGGAGTTTGAAGGGTTCAAGGTCATGGTTGCCGATGGATTCCATATTTCATGTACTAAGAAAATCTCGAACCTGACCATGCAATTGGGGAATTACGAAGTCAAGGATGACTTCTATGTAGTCCACATTGGAGATACTGATGCCGTCCTAGGCATTCAATGGCTGCGTTCTCTTGGGGAGATCTCCTTGAATCTGCAGACTATGGAGCTGAAGTTTCAATCTGATGGGAAGAAGATAGTCCTAAGAGGAATGTCCAATGGGGGCCCTCGGGTTGTGTCATTCAAAAGAATGGCAAGGCTGATCCATCACGATCAAGCCGAGTGGGTTGCAGAGTGCATGATCCTTCCTGCTAGTCCGGTTGAGACTAAATGAGACCATCCCCCGATGTTCGGCCTCTACTCACGAAGAAGAGCAAGGTCTTTGCAGACTTGCCTCCTGGACCACCACCGGAAAGGGGTTCAGAACATATCATAGAGCTCAAGGAAGGAGCTAAACCGATGATTACAACTCCATATCGGTACCGAAGAGGCAAAAGGATGAGATTGAGAAGAATATTCAAGAACTCTTGGAGATGGGCTTCATTCGCCCAAGCAAGAGCCCCTTTGCATCTGCCGTAGTTCTTGTGAAGAAGAAGGATGGTACCATGCGCATGTGTGTGGACTATCGTGCTTTGAATCAAAGCACCATAAAAAATAGATACCCCATTCCTAGGATAGATGAGCTCATTGATGAGCTACATGGGGCCAAGTTCTTCTCGAAGATCGATTTGAGATCGGGTTACCATCAGATTCGAATGAGAGGATCGGATGTGGAGAAGACAACTTTCAGATGTCACTATGGCCATTTCGAATTCTTAGTCATGCCATTTGGGTTGACTAACGCTCCGGCTACCTTTCAGTCTTGCATGAACCGTGTTTTTCAAAATCAGTTAAGGAGGTTTGTGTTGATTTTTTTGATGACATTCTGATTTACAACAAGACTTGGGAGGATCATCTCAAGCACTTGGAGGAAGTGCTTAGTATTCTGGAATCTGAGAGTTTGTTCGCAAAAGCATCCAAATGTGAATTTGGAATGGAGGAGTTACTGTACCTTGGCCACATAATCAGTGCTGAGGGAGTGAAGGTGGATCCGGAAAAGATCAAAGCAGTAGTTGATTGGCCACCTCCTGAGAACTTGACTCAGTTGAAAGGTTTTCTGGGTCTTTGTGGTTTTTATCGGAGATTCGTAAAGGGGTATTCACAGAATGCTGCTCCCCTTACTGATCTCACCAAAAAAGGAGCCTTTTGTTGGTCAGAAAAGGCTCAAATTGTTTTTGACAAGTTCAAGAAGATCATGAGCTCGTGTCCGGTTCTGGCTATTCCAGATTTCTCCAAGCCATTCGAGCTGCAGTGTGATGCATCAGGTGAAGGAGTTGGGGCTGTCCTGATGCAAGACAAACACCCTATTGTGTATGAGAGCCGAAAATTAAGGGGTGTGGAAAGAACATACTCAATTTATGACAAAGAAATGCTTGCCATTATGCATGCATTAGCCAAGTTCAGGCAGTACTTGGTGGGGAACAAGTTTGTGGTTAAGACTGACCACAATAGCCTCAAGCATTTCATGCACTAGAAGGACCTGAATGAGAGGCAAAAAAGTGGGTGAGTAAGCTTCAAGCTTACAACTTTGACATTGAATATGTCAAAGGGAAAAATAATATCGTGGCTGATGCTTTATCCAGGAGACCTCATCTTAGCTCATTAAGTGAGCTTATTGCAGATTGGAGAGACATGTTGCTTGCTGATTATGCCAAAAATCAGTTTGCAACCAGCATTATTGAGGGTACTTTTCATGATGAAAGGTACAAGGTGACTGAGGGATTGATACACTATAAGGGAAGAATCTTTCTGGTGGCTGATTCAAAGCTTAAGAAGAAGATTCTTTTGACTTTTCATGATATTCCAAATTCTTTAGTCACCAAGGTTTTTTCAAGACATATAGGCAGATCCGAGAAAGGTTTTCTTGGAAAGGATTGAAAGGAGAAGTACAATGCTACATTCAGGAGTGTCCTGTTTGTCAAGTGAATAAGAATGAGCATACATTACCAGCCGGTTTGCTTTGCTGACCACTCCCTATTCCCAATCAAAAATGGGAAAGCATTTCGATGGATTTCATCACGGGGTTTCCCAAGGCCCAAGGGAAGGATTGTATTTATGTAGTGGTGGATAGGCTAACCAAATTTGCTCATTTCTTTGCCATTACTAAAGACTTTTCTCGCAGCCCAAGTTGCAGATCTGTTTTTTCGAGAGGTGTTTAGGCTGCATGGGTTGCACAAAGAACATTATGAGTGATAGGGATAGCAAGTTCCTAAGTACTTTTTGGCAAGAAGTCTTCAGAATGAGTGGTACTTTGCTCACTCCAAGCACTAGTTACCATCCCCAAATAGATGGACAAACGGAAGTAGTGAACAAGTGGTTGGAAGGCTACTTGAGAAACTATGTGTCAAAACAACAGAGAGCTTGGGTCAAGTGGCTGCATATAGGTGAGTACTGCTACAATTCTTCTTTTCATATGTCGATTAAGATGTCTCCTTTCTTGGCTCTTTATGGGTATGAAGCACCTAGCTTTTCCGATTTGGTGTTTGGTGAGAGCAGAGCACCCCAAGCCAAGGACTTGTTGCAGCAAAGTCAAGACATCATGAAATCCTTGAAGGATAATCTGCAGATTGCACAGAATCAATAGAAGATGTATGCTGATCAGAGACGTGTTGAGCGTTCTTTTGAGGTTGGGGATATGGTTTATCTCCGATTGCAGCCTTACAGATACAGTCTACTCAAGAAGAGTGGAGCTAGAAGCTCAAACCTCGTTTATGGGCCATTCAAGGTCATCGTAAAAGTTGGGGCGGTAGCTTATGAGTTAGAGTTACCTTCGATAGCAGAGTGCATAATGTTTTCCACGTATCTCACCTCAAAAAGGCACTTGGACATAATGTGGTTGCTTCATCACAGTTACCACCTTTGGATGAGGAGGGACAGTTGGTTCTAATTCCAGAGGGGATACTTGATTTCAGAGAGCGTACTTTGAGGAAAAGAACTATAAGAGAATACATGGTGAAGTGGAAGAACCTGCCGATGGAGGATGCGACTTGGGAAAGTGATGAGATTATGCAAAGATCTGGTTTGCAATTGCTTGAGGACAAGCAATCTTGGGAGGGTGGACTATAATGTCCCCTTCTCGGACTGATCTTTCCAAAGGCCGTTGGCCTTTTTTTCCGAAAAACCCGAAGGCTAGTCCGAAGGTAAATTAGGGTTTCTATTTTGAGGATGTCTTTGCTCGGAGTTGGTGGATTCAAAGGCGGATTCTTTCTGGGTTTTCCGAAAGCTTCGTAGTGGTATGTTCATTTCGGCATTCTGAGTATTTTCTGGAATTTACTATTTTTAGTAAATTCTATTTTTGGCAGTTTTCAGTTGGGTTCAACTTGGTTGACTTCCTACTTCAGTTTGGTCAGTTGACTGGTCATTATTGGCTTCAGGGCATGATTGAAGAGTTAAGTTGATATATTTAATTAAAGGTCACGTTTTAATATTATATTCGAACGTTGACCCCTTGGCCTAGTCTATTGACTTTATGTTGTTTTGAAAAGTGGGTTTCTTGAGGGTGGCGCCTTCATTAAGATTATTTTATTAATTTCCAAAGTCAAAGCAAGCTTAAGGTGGGCGCATTTATCAAGGTATTGAATTTAATTAAAATATCAATATTAAGCTTGAAAGGAAAAGGACGCCATCTTGGAGAAAGGATTAGGGTTTGGATGTTGAAGTGTTTTTAGGGTTTCGTGAAGTCAACAGGAAGTTATAAAAGGAAGACTTTGAGCATCATTCGACATCTTGGGACTGCAATATCTTGTTATCTTTCTTGGTTTGGCTCTGGGTTTGCTTCGAGGAATGAAGGCCTCCTAGCTCGGGCATCGCTTCTTGTTTGTAAGACAACAACTAGTGGTGATTTTAGTCTAGATTGTGAGTTCAGTGGAATTAGTGCTGTGTAATCTGCATTTGTCTAATTAGGTTCAGATTTTGCATATTAGAGTTTTCTGGTTTCTGCATTTTTGCTTAAGCAGATTCGATGTTTTATTCATAAATCCAAAAAGACAAAAAAATTCATGGTGGGTATTGTTTCATTCCTTCCTTCTTGGCTAGGCGCCCATGTATGCAAGGCTGTAGAATTTTTGGAAGACAATCTGATTTTTAAAAGCAAAATCACCCCTGTGCTGGGCCGTACCATTCATGGTGTCTTGGAATTCATGCATTTAATATAGCCTGCATTTTGAGTCTGTTTTTGGGGTTAGTCTGAGCGCCCTCTTGCTAGTAGTGATTTGTAATCAGTATCATGTTATTTGAATAAGTTTTAAGGAATTTCTGAGCTATTCTAGAAATCTGTATGCTGCTGGTTATATGGAAAATTTACAGTACTGTCATAACAGCTCGGAGAAATCTGCATCTTCAATCTGATTCGCATTGTTAGCAAGATCTCACCATTTATATTGTAAGCTGGCAGTAGTACTGGCAGCAACTTAGATTCTTGCTTATCATACTGTAATGCCCTTCTTACTTTCAGCAGTTGATATTGTTTTAATTGACCTCCGCCCTATGGTAGCTACTATCCCATTCTGGGTTAGCAAGCACATTCTGGGTGTTGAGTATTTCCAGCTTTCCGCATTTCTTTTCAAGCATAGTATTCTGTAACACTCCGTCATATGGTCGCCCCTCACTCCATACTGGGTTGGGTAGCACATACTTGGCGTTGAGTTCCCATTCAACATTTAGGGTAGAAGATTAGTATTCTGTAACACTCCGTCAGATGGTCGCCCCTCACTCCATACTGGATTGGGTAGCACATACTTGGCATTGAGTTCCCATTCAACATTTAGGGTAGAAGATCCTCTGACCATATGCTCGCCATCATCGGCGCCATTCTTGGTTAGAGTTTCTTTCGTACGTTTTGGTTTACCTTCTAACCTTAACGGGTACTTTGATTGTAATGTTGTAATCTGAAAAAAAAAAAAAAACGGAAAATTTGCCCCCGAATATTTCACATTCCTATGTTATCGCCTATTGTTTCCTCCACTAATATTTTATATGTGTCTCTTTATGAAAATGATTATGTTGGTTGATGCAAATTTTCAGTTGATGATGAATGAGAGTCCCCTCTCTCTAGTTCCTTAGGAGATGCGTCTCTTTTCTTTTTATTATTTTTCACTTTTTTGATTTTGTGTTTCTCCAATAGTGCCTCAACAAGGTTTTCACCATAGGAGATACTATTTTTCATTTTTTTCTTGGATTTTCACTTATTTATGGATCGGGGTACTCCAGTTCCTCACCAAATTAAGTGGATGCATCAAGGTAAATATCAAATCCCTTCCTATGATCAGAAAGGGGATGTGATCCCGAGTCCCGAGAAACTCTTTAATGACCTCGTCATTTTGAAAGAGATCCATGAAGACATGATCTAGTTGATTCTAACCGATCATTGTAGGATAGAAAAGTTAGAATTTAATGGTATTGATGGAGAGGTTTTCAATAAAAAGGTTTGTTTCGGCAAGGTTATCAAAGAGGTTATGTGTGGAACCTATCTCGGTCAGTTTGAGTCGTGTCCTCACCACTAGTTGAGACATCAAGTAGTACTTAGTGAATTTTCAAATGTACAGAAACTAAGACCACACCGATATAGATTTCCTGTGCAAGGTATTGGATTAAGACATCCTTGTTCATTTTTCCCAAGTCCTTTACCTTTCCACTGCATATTTTTCATGATTTTGTGCACTTTATTATATTCAGATGATTCATAGCAAGAAGAAAATCCATCATCATATAGCCAAGATCCTGAAGAACTTAGAATGTGCTCTTCATCTAGATATCCAAACCTTTTCCATACATACTTACCAAGATTATAGATAGGAGAAAATTTTATATGAGGAACATTGGATTGACCATAACTACATGGGGATAATGGTAGGTTGCCGACATGGAGGGCATTTTGGAGTTCGTACTCTCCAAGACCTTTGTCTATAATTTTCAACATAGGTGGGGCAAAGGAAGTGGATGGTTGAAGCTTCATCAAAACCTCAGGGTCTATGTGGGTTTCATATGTGAATGGGATAAGGCAGGGAGTCGAGGATTTATCCACATAAGGACAATAGTTTACATGCATATGTCTTCCTTCTAAGAGTTTGTAATACTCAAAAGGTTTAACATTTGCAGTAACTTGAATTCTTTGTCGTCATATGGGAATTTGATGCACTGATGGTATGTAGAAGGAACGAATTGCATGGCATGAATCCATGGGTGGCCTAGGAGAATGTTATAGGAGGTTTTTATGTCCATGACATGGAAAAACGTGTCCAGAGTTTGGGGTTTGAATTTTATAGCTAAAGAGATAGTACTCATGGATTTCCTTTTGCTATTGTTATAACCACAAATGGTAATGATGTTAGTGCCTAGACTTTCCTCAATATATCCTAGACATCTCAACAATTTCATGGAGTAAATATTCAATGCAACTCCATTATCTATAAGCACACATTTGATTTTATGATGTGTGATGAATGCTTCTACGTATAAGGAATTATTATTGGTAATGTTGGGGTTCAAGAGGTCATGAGGACCAAATGAAAAAATGGGATTATTGGATGATAAATTTGCAATGAGGGCCTGAAATTGTTGAGAGTTAATATCCTTAGGAACACATGCCTCATGGAGTGCACGAGTAAGGATACTTTGAAGCATGAGAGATGTCTTGAGTAATTCCATGAGATAAATTTACGTGTTGGTCTTCTCTAATTGTTTGATTATATCATAGGAATCAGACGAATACTTTGCATTTGAGGATTGTGCATTTGTAGTGGAATTAAGGTTAGAAACTTGTTGTGGTGTTGTGGACACGTAAAGGTTGTTTAACATTGGACACCCAAACCTATTTCTATCTCATTGTCACGGTGCAAGTAGGAGTGTTAAATTTTATAGTGGCTACCATGTCCAATGTATGATCTAACAATGAAATGATATAATCAAACTCGACATTATTTGATGTTTGACCCTTATCTTTTGTATTGGTGTTTGTATCATGCTTAGGGAATGGGTCCTAAAAGACATGTAATTTCTCATTTCATGTCTTGCTATTATATTTTCCTTCTATTTTGATGTCTCCATTATCAATTAAGTCTTATATAGTGACGTAGTCTGACACATTGATGTGTAGGATGGCCATGTATACAATGGTAGTCACAATATTTATTTTCTTTATACCATGGGAGTTTTGGTTTTCCTTCTTCAAAAGGATGTGTAAATGGGCATGTCACCATTTTAACACTCACCAATGATGGAGGACACTTGAAAGGATCTCTCCAAGAGGCGTAAATTGTCGTCTTTTTACCTCATGTTGAGTGGTTTATTTAATAGATAGGATTAGAGGTTGTTTAGATTTTTCAAATTTACTAGATTGTTGATGAGTTGGATTTTGTATATTTTGAATGCGAAGAGATTCAATGCTTCTGTCATTTACAACATTTCTATTTCATCGACAAATTTAGATTTATCGTTATTTTGATTGTTGTTGTTGTTGTTGTGATTATTAGGTTGATCTTTGGAAGGTGTCTTGATTAGGCCCTTAGTGATAAGATCCCTCTCAATATGTTTCCCTTTTTCTATTACTTCTTCAAAGTTAGTCAAACAATGCATTTGCATTTGAAAAGATAGTTCTAAATTTAGATTTGGAATGAAGATGCTAACTAATTATTTTTCGGTATAGAGAAAGGGAATTGACTTGCGATTCCTCGCTAATGTTGAAGAAATGATGCGAAAGTTTCATTATTCATTTGTTTTTTGTTACAAAGGTCCATCATTGTGATTTCGAATCTAGATTAAATGAAAAATGTTTGAAAATTTTCTTAGAAAGGTCTACGAATGTTGTGATTGATCCCTTTGGAAGGTGTAAGAACTAATCCAAAGCTTTCCCTCCTAAAATTTTAGGAAATAGGTGCAAGAGAAAGATGTCATTATATGCCACTTCTTGACATGCCATGAAAAATTATTTGATATGTTCTCTTGGATCATGTTTTCCCTTGTATTTATCAAATTTGGGCATTTCAAAGGATTTAGGGAAAGGTACACTTAACATGTCCCTATCGAATGGGTAAGGACATAGTTCATCGAAATTAAATTATTTTGTATGCTTTTGAAGTCCCATTAAGGTTTCTTTCATGCTCCTCCACTCTTGTGTGAATGGGGAGTTGGCTTGAGGAGTGTCCATGGTTACATCATTTTCATGTGTTGATTTACGTTCTTCCTCTTTTTTAGGATTTTCATTGTTTGTGAGTTGGCGTTGTAACTCTTCGATTTTGGCTATCAACTCTTCTTTTGATGAATCAGATGTAGTGGTTGATTTTGCATTTTTCGTACTAGACTCGGGTTTGTCTATTAAGTCTTTTAAATGTTCATGCCCAAATTTTGAGGGTAGATTTTCTCCCATTTCTAAGAGGCGGAGTAGATATTGGTTTTTGTTTTGCATCATGAGATGATCAATAGCTACTTTTTCATCTTTTGATAGTTTGGGTTGTTCTCCAATGTCTTCATCTTCAAAAGTGTCATGACCAAAAGGGTTGAATATTTCAAACTCCTCATGGACATGAGTACTTTTACTATGCATAAACACCATTGTTTTATAGGTAAATACCTAAGTGAATAGTGATTTTGTAAAAGTTTTGACAAAGTTTGAGCTAAAAAGATGGATAAGAGTGATTGTTTTAGCTTTGTTTGATAGGATCAAAATGTAAGTTTAAGATTGAAAATTGTTTTGATCAAATTAGATTTAGATTTACTTAATACATGAATAAAGTGAATATTCAACGTATAAAGTTTGGATGTTGGTTTGATTTGTTTAATACATGAATAAGGTGAATATTCAACATATAAGATTTCAAATTTGATTCTTGATTTGATTGCTTATGAATTGCCTATAATTGAATAAAGTGAATATTCAATATATAAGACTCTTGATTGAGTTTAGTTTGATGTAGTTTAATATGTGAATAAAGTGAATATTCAACATATAAGGGGGTTTGATTGGATTGGATGTGCTTAAACAATGGATAAAGTGAATATCCAATGAAAAAGACTTAAATTGTGATTTGATTGATTTTTCTTAAGTCTAAGATTTTTTGGTGAAATCAAAGACTAAGGCTAAGAATGGTTTGATTTGATTTTGACAAGTTTGTGAAACAAGATGGAATTAGTTGGCCCCAATTTATTAGGCTTCCTAGGGGTTAGGGAGATTCTCTCACCAATGTTGTCCAAACAAGTGCATGCACCATAAAAATTTTGGTTATGAACTATACCCCTCAATCAATTAAGAATGAGGTCATCACTATGCATAACTTATGGTTTTCCTCACGGGTAATACTAATCAATCAAGGAATGGGAACTACTTGTTTCATTGGTCAGTCCTCTCAATGTGCCAACTACTTTGGGGTTCTTGTGGTACTCCTCATAATGAGTTTTAGGGATATGCCCAAGTACTTCCCACAGTTAAGTGGATGGGTGTTAACCCTTATCTGAACCTATAATGACAATGTGTTTTTAGATTATTTTATTTTAATAATTTGCAATGGTATTTGGCCAAGGAAACTTACATGTAAAATTTTCAATAGTTTGTTGCTTGATTTATTGATGAAATTTTCCAATTTCGCAATGGTCTTACACACAAATGATTAGTAATTTTCCTATGTAGAAAACATGATGTAAAACAATGAAACAAACTTCACCATTTTTGATTCTCAAAATCACCCAAGAGGGTGCGAGAGAGATATACACAATTTGTTTGATTAGATTAAATAATGCAAAGGTTAAAAACAAAACAAATGTTATATTTTTTTATGAAAACCTGCAAAAAATGGTTAGAAAAACAATGCTTAGTAGTAAACAAAAGTGAGCTAACATGCTGAAAAATGATAAAAAACAACAAAAGAAAAACACAGAATGTTAGTGTGGGAAACTAAGTGCACTAGTTTGGTTTTAACACTAGCACACAACCGAGTGCACTAACATGACACTTTAACGCTAGCACACACAACTGAGTGCGCTAGAATGACACTTTAATGCTAACACACACATCTGAGTGTGTTAGCGTGACACTTTAATGCTAGTGGATACAACTAAGTGCGCTATCGTGACGCTTTAACGCTAGCATGCACAACTGAGTGCACTAATTTGACGCTTTAATGCTATTGCATGTGAATGAATGTGCTAGCATGACAAAATATTTTCTTGGATCAAAACTAGTTATGGTAGCACAAAGTTAGGCTACACAAGCACACTTTTATGGGCTACGGTAGCGTAGGTTTGAATACGGTAGTGCAAGGAACCAGTAGATGCACAAAAAATGAAGGAAAAATGGCAAAATCACTATTTTTAAGAATTTCTCTTAGTTTACTCCACCAAATGTCATGAAAATTTGTCAATAGGCCTCAAACAAGAAAAACAACATGAAAAAGTTAGATTGACAAAAATGAGTTAAAACAATAAAAAAATGTGTGGCGGTCCCACGGGTGTGCCAAATGTGTACAAGGAAAATTGAAACAAATGAAAGAAAATAAACAATGTAAACCTTTCTTCAAGTTCTCTTGCAACCTCAAATGAGATGGCTGAAGTGTGGAATGGAGTACCACACTTGTTGAATCTCTTTGAATGATTTGGTTATGGATGCTTCAAACTTGGTTCCAAATGGAAGAAGGATGTACTACGAGCAATGAATGATCAAATGGGCATCCTCACGCCGTGAAAATTCAAAGAAAAATTGACAGAGTGCTGCTGCAAATATATTAATGTTCTAAGAGATGAATTGTGAAGGAAAAAGCCTCTTATTTATAGCTGAAGGAGAGACCATGGATCGTGAATCAAGCTTTGAATGAGTTGCAGGTAAATGAATGCATTTTCTTGATTTAACAAGTTGATTTGGTATATGCAATTGGTTGGTTTGAATAAGAATTAAAGGGGAAATGAATTTGAATAGTTGGCTCTTGAATTCTTCAATTGTATGTGCAATTTTTCTTCCACCTTTATAGGGTTCTAGAACTTGAGTGGAGTGAGCTAGTGAAGTGGAGTTGAGTGGGAGGTGAGTGGATAAATAGATTTTATTTAATTTAAATAGCTAATTAAATTAGCTAAGGAGTGTAAGTGTATAGTTTATGCATGATATAATTAATTAAATTAATTCTAATGAGATGTGGGTGAATTCTAATGGAATGTGGGAGGATAATGGTCTAGAATGTATTCTAGAGCTGATTTGACATATTGTGTAGGTGATAGGGATGACTAGGAATATGTATGTATTTTTAGGGTGTCTACACTTCCCTATGTGTTGTAATTTTGTGTAACTAATAGAGTATTCCTCCTCTTCGATTCTGATATATGTAACTAAGTATACACATATACAATATTTTATACAACTTAGTTCTCCTTATCCATGAATTCGTTGTAAAATAGTTCCCCTCATTTCCAAGATATTTATGCCGAATCAGATGAAAAAGGGGGCTTGTAGTTACGCCAAAGGCGTCTCCCCTATGGAAAAGGCCCTTCCGGACGTTTATGTGACTACATTAAATTTGACGGTTACGACGGGCGTCTAGACGTTTTGTGTTTTTAGCCCTAAAATTCCCAAATCTGTGGCTTACGGTAATCACGATATATTCTGTGTTACCACCATTCAACATGCAACTCCACAAGAATAAAAGTAGCATGATGAAGCACTGCAGGGTCGGTGTGGATCTGTTGGGCGGCGTTTGGTGGAATTTGTTGGTCGACATCTCTGTGGAGATCGAATCTTATTCTGGGCAGGGGTAGTGAAGCAGAGCTCTATTTGGTGTGGTCTTGGCCCCAATAGCAATGACTCGGCCCACATTCAATTCGGCCGACTTGGTTTCAACGCCCAGCTCAGCGTATCAATATGCATGTTCCCGGGATTTGTCTGCTTCGGCTTTGGTGGACAGAAACTAGATCCATTAATAGTAGTGAGTTGCAGCCTTTCAGGTGTGGGATATGTCTAAAACAGGAACTGGTTTCTACCCACACACAAGTCAACACAAGAGTCAATGTTTTAGATGCATTTGATATAAGAAAGTGTATTCTGGATGTACTACTCATTTAAAGGTAAGGGTGATTCTAAACTATACCCTAATCCAGCACAGGAGCCTCTTTTCAAATTGATCAACGCGTTGACTACTCTGGCACAGGATGATCTGCCGGGGGTATTGAAGGAAATCAGTGCAGGATGGCTCCTTGAGCAACATTGGTTATATGCTGCTTCATTTATGTATGATAACATGTGTCAAAACCATGTAAGTTAATGCCTATAGGCTAATTTAGAGGCAATGTCTATTTTCCTCTTTTATATAAGAGGGTTTGTCCTATTCAATTGGGCGTAGAATTAAAAACAGGGTTTGTTCAAAGATCACCGCAAAAGCATTCTCCAAAGAAAGTGTTAAACACTTGGTAGTTGAAAAGATGGTTTTAGGGAATTGGTGGTTTCCGTTTCCACAAAGATGGTTTTACTTTAGCTGTTTTGTTCACTATGAAAACCGAAATTGGTTGTAAAATATATGGAGCTCTATAGTTATACTGTTAATTATACGGGTTAATTTTGTTCTTATTAAGGTGGATTTCCTATGGCTTCTTTTCCACAACGTAATGTCTGGATTTGGGTGTTTATTGAATTGAGCCATGTAGTTTTAATTATATGGCAGTTTTTGTTCTCGCTTTAGTTGGTTTCTCCAATGCTACAAGTGTCAAGATGATAGTTCCACACGTGAGAGTTTTGTTGCTGACTTGAAGAATAACCAGTATGATGTAAGGACATTTGGTTTCAAGATTATGACCATGTTAATTGGCACCAAATTTATTATTATTGAGTAAATTTGGAATCATACTCATGGTTTATGATGAGGTTAATGAAACTATGTCATGGAGATGAAGGCTACAAGAGTACACAAACCATATCTTCAATGCATTGAATCAAATTCAATTTTTACTTTGATTAAAGATTGTTTCTAATCAAGAGGGGTTAAGTACCCTGCATCAGGAAAGATCCAACATGGTTTACTTTATTAATAAAGTTGTCGGATTTCTTTGGCTAGGCTTATAAATATGTCCTTGAAATTGAAAATGCCAACCAAATGTTTTAGAATTGTTGGAGATATATCATTAGGTATGGATTTTGCAATTAGATGTTAAATTAAAAAATTAGAAATGCAAGTTTCATCCAGAACTACACCATTAGAGTATAACACAATGTGAAATACCCTTGAGTTGGTTTGGAACAATCTTATAAGAGCTTGATCATTGGAGTTACTTTGTAATGCCCTACAATATTATATACTTGGGCATAGGACCACCACCTAAATTATGTATACTTGGGCTGATTATTTCAAACAAATTAAGATAAGAATCTAGCATCTCATCTTCTTAAAATTGATTTCCAGAAAGGCTTTAAATTTAATGGCCTGCAACGGTTACTCAAGCAAAAACAATCTTTCAAGTATTTTTTACGTAAAATATACTAGAATACCAAACACAGTCCAGGTGCTTATTAACATAATTCGTTATTCCTTCCACTGGCAAACAAATTCTTGTTGAATCTCTTTCATGTATTTCACTTATTCAACATTTTATTTCTTTTTCCTATTCTGTCTTCTACATGTTGGAAGCAATGTACCTAACAGTTTGAAACTTTTAATTTCTATAGCATATTGCTTTAAAACAGACAACCCCAACCTAATGAAAATACTAGAGCTGTGTATGCGGGAACACTAACCTTCTTAAAAATGAAAATAGCAAACTCTCTAATATTATTCTCTTATTCTTGAGCAATAATAAACTTACACAGAGTGATCTTCCTCTGAGAATGAAAGATGTTAGAAGTAACGTTCCTAGAAGCAATGTACATACCAGTTTGAGACTTCATCTTCTATAGCAAATTGCTTAAAAACTGACAGCCACAATTTAATGAAAGTAGTAGAGCTGTGTATGAATGAACACTAACCCCATTATAAAATAGTTATAGTAAACCTTCTAAAATTATTCTCTTGTTCTGGAGAAATAATAACCCTACACATGGTGAGCCTCCTGTGAGGATGAAAAATGTTAGGAGTACAATTCTTACTCCACTGTCTGCTTATTTTTTCTTGCACGTGTAAGAAAGCTTCAATCAAATAATTTTTATTACAACAACAAGAACAAGAAAAATGAATATGAAGCCTATAAATTTGAAAGGAATCTCTGTATGTCTGATCATCTGTAATCATTTTCATACTTTAGTAGAATTGGTCTCATGAATTACTTGGGTTGGGGAATGACATGCACACATAACCTTGCATGATTTCATTACAAAAATGAAACAGTTTGAATCACCAAAACAAATTGTGATAGATTTTTGTTAGGGGGATCATGGGATTAAGGGAGATGTGGGCTCTCTTTTAACTGGATTTTCATCTTCACCTTGGCATTTAATCTTAAGAGAATAAATGTTCATTGTATGGGCTAGTAATTTAATGTAATCTTCTTGTTTTAATGCCATTAGTATGTGATTTTCATAATGGCAGCTAGGGAATCCCTTGCTGGATCTTGAGTTCAGTATAAACAATGGAGGGTATTTGTGGTCACATGGCCTAATCTCTCGAAAAAACTTACAAATTTACTCGGAAAATCTGCAACATTTCCAGAGAGTGGTTAGAATTATTTGTGACCGCAACGTATCTGATGCTTGTGCAAAAGTATCTTCAATGGTGGATGATGAATCTGGAAATGTAAACATTTATGATGTCATTTTAGATGATTGTGTATCAAACAGTGAAATGCAGACCAGAGCATTACAGGGAAAAGTGACAAAACCTAGCAAGTTTCAAAAGAAAGTAAGCCATGAACTCAATCTTATTGGGAATTCGTTGTTTTAAATGGATTATGAATGTCAATTTGAATTGTGTGGTATTATTTTTGATAGAGATACCAATGCCCATTGTTGTGGTACCCTTTACAGATTGTACAAAAGGGTGTTGATTTGTGTATTGAAGATGAAATATTTACATACATGAACAGGGCTGATGTGCAGGAGGCACTTCATGCAAACACGACTGGTACCATTCCTAGCCCTTGGGGTTTATGCGGACGGGTATTATTACACTGTTTTTTCAACATTTTCTTACCAACTGAACCTATATTCATGAATATTCAATTAATTAAATTATGTACAAAAGTATTTTTGAGATTAACTTTTCTACTCATAAAGGTTTGTGATTGAATAGAATACTTGGGCATTGTTTTTTGAGGTAAGTCCTTTGAGGAAGGTTTATGAGGATATATAATGGGAAGACATTATGTGCATTCAGGCCACTGCTTTATGATCCCAAAGATAGAGGAATTAACATTATACCAGTTCTCTCTGACCTCATCAAGGCTGGTATACAGATGATACTTTATGGGTAAGCATTTTCCTTTCTGGGTTTTTTTTTCAATTAGTTTTTGAGCATATGTTTTTCCCTGTTGTGTGCACTGAAAATTTAATGTAAATTTATACGACATGCAAACAATTAAATTTATCTGTTTGCAAACTGATTTCGCAGGTTGTGGATGGTCTATAATATAATTTGCCAATCTATTCCTTAGTTAATATCTTTTGGAGTAAGTCTGCATTTATTAATCTTTCTCTCGAGTAAGTTTGTTCTTTAATTCGGAGAAAAATGTTACTTGTTTTTTCTAGTTTGATAGTTTCCCATCTGAATCTTGTTGTCACAACTAATATTTTTGCATTTCTATCGTTGTTTTGAAAAACATTTGTTTAGTCTATTTTGTTGAGGTTTTGTCTTAATCAATGCTTTACATGTTGTTTGTTTTTCATGCCTCACATGTTCTCTCTATTGTACAATTTATAATGCAAGAATAAAAATAGTAGCAATTACATATTTTGACTGATAAAAACAAAGAACCGATCCCATATCATGACTTTTCTACACGTACTGATTCATTTGATCATATATGCAGAGGTATCTTCAGGTCTACCTTAGCATCCCTTGCAACGGCATGCATATAACTTAAGGTAAAACAGGGGATTCTGTCTTCATTCTGTGATGACCTGTCATGATAAAAATGTAAGTTGTAGTTACAGTAACATCATTCTTAAGGTCCCATACATCAACAAGCTCATACAAGATTTTGAAACACAACCTATGACATCGTGCAAGCATCAACAAATTTTCCAGGTGAAGAAGTCAATGTCTTGATATCCATTAAAACTATTGCTCATTGCCACTCATAACCACTAATCCAAGGTCCTACAAAACTGCCAGAGTAATGAAGAACAGACAGAGTATAGGACTTGTAAAGAAATTACACAACCTTCAAGGTCAGGTGTGCACCAACTCTTTGGTCTTTTGGACAGGGAGATTTTTCTCAATGGTGGCAACTGACTTCTCTAGTGGGGAACATGATGAATGATAATAAAGGCATGTGGTCCATTACTTGGCATCTAGACTAGATCCGTCCAAACACATTCACATCACTCTCCCACTAAATATACCATCACAAATCAATTTTGTAGCAGGTTATTGTCCCCTTTGTTGACCAGAAAAACTTAGAACAACATTCACAAAAGCCTGTAAAACCAAGGGCCTAAACAAAAGAAAACAAATACAGATTAACCCTAACAAGGGGATGTTTCGCAGCGTAGTCATGAAGCATAGTATGGGCTCTCCATTGAAAATTTTGTGATTTGGATGATATAATTTCTAAGAAAATGCAAAATATAGTCATTAAAAGGAAAGTAGCCTAAAGTTTTCTCTGATCTCTCTGAAATGTGATTGTATTATGAACAATTCCTGGCATTTGCATTGTATATTATTCTCCTTTTTATTAAATTCTAGATTGAAGTCTTTTTGGGCACTTGGATGTTGTGTCTACGCAGTATAATGAATGGATTGATGAGTTTGAGCGTGTTAAAACTCTTGGAGAAGAGTAAAAAGATATTTGAATATGAAATGTTGTTTATAAGGCAAAACCTGTATATGGCTTGAAGAATAAAAACATGACTGATTTGAAATGGTATTTGTGAGGTAGCTTAGTATAAGGGTTTCAACTTATGAGTGATAAGAGAATACTGTTGCCATATTTATAGGTGACTCTTGTGGCCATAATGTTTAAAGTTTATTATGTGTCTTGAGTGACACATTAAAATACAACTGCACATCCTCTAAACAACTGATAATATAACTAAGGGTCCCTATGAAGATGATAATTGCAATGGACTCTAATTGTCCTTAATAACATGTAGTGCATTGATCGTTCTTCACTGTATTGAATATGAACCAAATTCATAAATTGGTATAACTGATTTATATCTCAGCAATTTAGCTTCAATTTCTTGTGTTTAATCCAATGGATTACTTCCTAGTAAGCATGATATTCCATAGATAATTTTTCCATATGAATTTGGAATTGACAATTTTCTTCTTGGTAAGGCATCAGGATCTTGTTAGCAGTATTTCTTTTACATATTCCGCCTGAATTGATGCAAATAACCTTTACTTAATTATATTTCGTTTTCCATATTTCTTAGTTATTGATTAAGGATCAGTCAAATATTGTCTTAACTGACCACCTCCCAATTTGTTTATGGTTAGTATGGATTTTTGATAACAAAAAGTTTAAAAATAATATTTTTTTCTACATAATACTCTTCTACACCGTGGAGGTCTACTTTTCATCACATTAGATGAGGGTCGTGCTTAGTTTCAATTCTATATGTAAATTGTGGTTAGAATTCATGGGGGTCAAATACTATCACTCACCTTATTTGATTCCTTAACACTTTAAAGTAGTAAGAATATTTTGCACTCTTACTCTACTACATTTTTCAAGTTGAGCTACTCCTTGCAGACAGTTGGATAAACTCTATTTCATTAGCCTTTGTAATGAAAAGTGTTGGAACCTAGACAATGCCTTCAAATTACATATAACCATCCTATTGAATAATTTAATAGAATGAGTGAATAAAATTATTATATTATGTATATTTAGTTTATTGAAGTGTGAGTTTTGTGTGTGTTTAGTATGTAAAAACTTATATGTACATCATGGAGTCTTGAAATTAGACATGGGTCAAATCATTTGTGTGATTGTCCTTGCATATGAAATCTATTACTTTGAAAGTTCAAATGAATTAGTTTTTGAGCTCTCATATCAAGAAATTATCAAAGTATTTATCAATCTTCTTTTTTGAATTCCCTAATTGCATTGATCTTCTTTTCGAATTCCCCTAATTGCATTGATGATCTATCTAATTTCATAAACATCTTGCTTGACCAAGTATATTTATCTTTCATATGTTAACAAAATGTTTTCCTCTTTGTATGGTTCATATTGTGTCACCTTGAGAATATTCATAGCATGTTCAAACTTTTCTATGGATTTTTCTAAAGGCATTATTCTTTGTATCAAAATGACCCACTTTCCCAACTTTTATCACGCTTGACAATAATAAGTTGTAGATTTGTTTGATACTCACAAGGTTTTAAAGAGGGTCCATTTATGCTGAATAATGCCTAATATTACTAGAATACCGACAAACATCTACAGTACAATCTTGGTTACATATTATCAATGTCGAATAAATCTTGTAGATGGAACTTGTTACATATGTGCCTTGTAGTAAGACAAATGGCTTCCAATAAAATGGTTTCACCCAATATTATCCTCTCTCGATTGCTTCTCCTCCCTCCAACCCCCTCTTTTGCACCCCTTTTCCTCCTTTATGTTTAGTTCAAATAAAATAATCCGCAAAACGCTACCACTCATGATATAAGATTTGCAAATGTATATGTACGAATTTGTAACAAATTTGAAATGTACATATAGAACCTTTCAATGTAATGCTTCATCTATATTCCTACACTTACACTATCAATCACACCCCTTATCAACATCAACTACACAACCAAACAACCGATGCAACACTAACACAATTTCCCCAAAATAATTACAAACCACATCAACTACAAAAATAATTAACTATCCAAAACGGTATCAAATGTATTCATGTTTAGTGCAAAAAAATGGGCCACAAAACACTACCACACATGATATTAAATCTGCACATGTACGGAAGTCTTCATGTATTCATGTTTAGTTCAAATAAACAACTCCGCAAAACGCTACCACTCATGATATAAGATTGGCAAATGTATATGTACGAATTTGTAACAAGTTAGAAATGTAGAGATAGAACCTTTAAATGAAGTGGTTCATCTATATTTCTACACTTATAAAATCAATCACACCCCTTATCAACATCAACTACAAAAGTAATAACTATCCCTCTAAAACAAATAACATATACCGTTCGGCGTTCACATTGCATTGTACACATGCGATTGCTAGTTCATATTGTCATTCCATCACCAAAAATACAACTCCAACGAACCATACATTGAACTCTCCTTAAAACTCATGTGCAATTGCTAGGATACCATCTATTAAATACAATTAATAATAATATTTTATATTCAAAAGAAATCATTCTTATATAAAAATAGTTTGTATTTTCAGAAGCATTTCGTAATAATCATTATCCTCGATGCTTGATTGGTAATATTTGGGAACGCTCAAACCCAAAACTAAAAGAGGGTGATGTATGGATCTCGCATCATGTTTTGGATGAGAGCCTGTTCTTCTCCATACATTTCATGGCTGCCACTGCAATTGTGAATATACAGGCAACTTCAAATCAACACCAACAATACTATACCTACGGTAACCACAATAAAAATGAGTCCTGGTACAAGCTCACTTCCTCTCCAAACCAGGTACGCAAAAATCTCGATATCAATTTCAACTTCAATGGACATACAATTGCTAACACTCAATTGCAAGCGAAAACCTCACAAACAAAACATACCCAGATTGCCCTCCATGACATTGACAGACAAATGAAGAAACTGTGTTTGGAGGGCAGATTGAAAGAGGCCATGGACTTCTTTAGTGGTACAAATTCAATGGGTATTGTGGTTGAACCCGATGTGTATGCACATCTTTTGCAGGCCTGTGCCGACATGAGAGCCTTGGCAGAGGGCAAACAAATCCATGCACAAATAGCTATCAGGGGAATAAAAACAAATGCTTTTCTGGGTACCAAACTTTTGAACATGTATGCTCAATGCAGAAGCCTGGTGGATGCCCAACTTTATTTTGATATTATGCCCAGAAGAAATGTTTATTCATGGAATACCATGATTGGAATGTGTGCAAGGGATGGACTTTATAAGGAGGCTATTGATTTGTATCATCAGATGCAAGTTTTGGGTTTTGAGCCAGATAATTTTACTTTTCCTTCTGTTTTGAAGGCTTGTGCTGGATTGAGGGATTTGGAACAAGGCAGGGAGATTCATCGTCACATAGATGGAAGTGGATTTGAGTCTGATATTTTTGTTGGGAATTCACTGATTGATATGTATTCAAAATGTGGATGTATCGAGGATGCGCGCCAAGTGTTTGACAAAATGTCTGAGCGAGATTTGGTGTCGTGGAATGCCATGATTGCAGGTTATGCACAGAGAAGTGATCATGGGAATAAGGCCTTGGAATTTTTGCGAGAAATGATGTTGGCAGGCATGGAGTTGGGCTCTGTCACAATATTGGCTGTTCTTGGAGCCTGTTCAGAATACACGACAATGCAATGGGGTAAGGAGATCCATTGTTATGTACTGAGAATGGATTTGGATTTGGATATGGCAGTAGCTAATGCAATTGTGGGTATGTATGTGAGATGTGGGAACATAGAGATGGCGCATAGAGTGTTTGACAAAATGCCACAGAGAAGTGCTGTTGCATGGACTTCTATGATTGCAGGGTATATTGAAGATGGACAGAGTGATATGGCCTTGAAACTCTTCAGACATATGCAAGTAACAGGTGTGGATGCAGATTCTATCACTATTTCTAGTATTCTACCAGCATGTGCTCGTATGGGAGCTCTAAAACATGGCAAAGAGATCCATGGCTACACAATTAGATGTGGGTGTGATGCTAATGTTTTTGTGGAGAGTGCCCTCATTGATATGTATTCCAATTGTGGGTGTATAGAGCATGCACGCCTTGTGTTTGATAAAATATCTCAAGGAGATGTAGTAACATGGAATGCCATGATTGCAGGGTATGCTATGCACGGATATGGCAACGATGTGATCACACTCTTTGGCAAAATGCAAGAGGCTGGTATGAAGCCCAATCACATTACCTTCACTTCTCTTCTGTCCGTGTGTAGTCATGCAGGCCTTTTGGATGAAGGCTGGAAATACATTAATTACATGATTCAATATTGTGACATTAGGCTCACTCCAGAGCATTATACTTGTATGGTCAATCTTCTTGGCCGTGCTGGGCGCTTGGATGATGCTCATGAATTTATTAAAAACATGCCTATTGAGCCAAATACTAGTGTTTTGGGTGCTTTGCTGCCTACCTGTAGAGTTCATTCTAAAGTAAGTCTGTAAAGCGTGTTGCAGAGCACTTTTTTGAATTAGAGCCAGAAAATGCTGGAAATTAAGTGCTTCTGTCAAATATATATACTGCAGCTGGCAAGTGGGATGATGTAGCCAATGCAAGAGCAATGATAAAAATCAAAGGATTGAAAAAGACTCCAGGATGCAGTTCGATTGAGATTGAGAAGCAGGTACACACATTCTTGCTGGAGATAGATCAAACTCAGAATCAGAGAAAATATGAAATGTTGGATAGCTTGGATGGAAAGATGCAGGAGCTAGGTTATGAACCTCAAACAAAGTCCTTGCTGCAGGATGTGGAGGATGAGATGAAGGGAAACGATGAAGGGAAACATTCTTCCAGTCAAAGTGCAAAGCTTGCCATTGTTTTTGAACTTATCAAAACAAGCCCTGACACAATTATCCAAGTCACAAAAGAATGTCCGTGTAGTGGTGACTACCATAATGCTACTAGAATGATTTCTACGATTCCTGGGCCAGTACTCATTGTCAGAGATGTTAACCATTTCCACTACTTCAAAGATGATCTGTGCTATTGTAAGGATTACTGGTAACATGAATTTTGAAACAGACTTAGCACTAAGCAACGCCAAGCTTTACTGTTACTACAGTTGCATTGGTACTAGGTAATATTCCAATTTCTTGCATATAGTCTTGGAAGCCCTGTGGCCTTGTAATACAACAGGAGAAAACACTCACAGATCCTTTGATCATCTGATACCAATGATAACAGTAATAAGGACTGCGGCCTTGCAAAGAAGTTAGCAGTACTGATAAGGTAGCCTGGAAGGCAACTAGAATCAGCAGCCCTTTAAGGTGGGATTAACGGGATTTATTACTTTCAATTTGAGATTTGAATGAATTGGAATTACAGCCTTTACATATCCTTGCATTTTTGGTTCATATTTATTTATCCATCAGAAGTTCCTATGTAAGGTATTTTCTGGTATAACCGTGCCATAGGATATCAATGTATTTTGCCATGTTTCTTGACCCTTTCTGTTGGAAATGTATTGGGGATAAAAAGTCAATTTGATGTATTTTGTATAATTCTTTATATTGTGCAATATCCAATGTATATGTATAGCCCGGAGAAGACAAAGTATAAGATATGTAACGCCTTCTAAGCCTATGTAGGGAAGATGAAGGCACTGGAAAGCTAACAGTCACCTTAGAATGTATAAAACTATGTAAGTGCCTTGTGCAGGAGGTTGATCCTGATTCTGAGTTTGATCTTGATTTATATTTTGAATATAGTTGTTTGGTTCTTTACAGTAATACAAATTCAGTTTATGTTACATCTATCTTCCTAGCTTTGAATGTTTTCATTATGTATTTCCTGAGATGTAACTATTGTGCAATTTGTATGCAATGTTTGTTGTAACTTACTGTACATTGTTTTAAGAGTTGCAAATGGATTAACCTTTATACTACAAGTGTGGCTAGTCTTGATGAGTGATTCTAGGGACTGCTGCTAACAATGGTTTCATATTTGAGACCTAAAAATGTTAAGATGACTACCTAGACAACGAGATGTGGAGAGATGGCTAGAAAAGAAGAACCGTTTTACGGAAGATGAAAAGGTTGTGACGAGAATTCCTGCAAAGAGGATCAAGATAGAACACATACATGGGGATGTCCATGAGATCATTTGGTGCGAGCTTCTGGAGCAACTAGCCACATGGTTATTTAGACTGAAGTATTATTGTTTTAGACTTGGAGCCAAAAAGGAGTAAGTGTGCACTTAAGAGAAGATGGAGAAATTGCGCAATCTAGATATTGAATGACCCAGAGTTGTGGATGATTCGTTGCAAACCACAATTGACGCGCGTACGTAACTAAGATTGATGTACAAATTTTTGTTCCTTTGAATTTGCAGAAGAATGTTTCCTTAGTGGATTGTGAGGGAATTTTGTTAAGTAACTACCCTTCTTGTTAAAGATGTTAGCTATGGAGAAGGCCATGGTGCTGATTCTGTGTGACATGGAGTATTTAGATAAGCAACTAAGGGATGTAGTCTTAGAAGAAGGGGGTCGAAGGGGAAAGATTTAGACCCTAAGCAGGCCCATGAAGTGTACAAGAAAGATCAAAAAGTTAAAAAGAGAAAATTAGAAAGACTACAAAGAAAAACAACTTGGGGGGGTTGGGGGAGGAGGGGGTAAGTTCAAACCAATTGTGAGTAGGAGGTAAAGCAGATGAGGAAGTAGGAAAGGAACCTCCTTAAATAATAGAAGAGAAAAAGAATGAAAAGATAGAAGCGAACAAGAGGGTACATAAGGAACTGTGGACCTTGATAGTGGAATTGGGAGAAAGAAGCGCATGAGGAAAAGGAAGAGGAAGTGAAGGATAGGGAATTGGAATTTGTTAGGAGTAGATTTATGATGTAGTTGGAACATAACCCAAATAAGCCATCTTGGAGACCTTAGTATTGTGCAGATGGGGAAGTAGTTTAAAGTAAACAATTCATGCGAGATCCACACAGCCTATAGAAGACAACAATATGCCTCGATAGGATGTGTCCTTGGAGCCATATATGAAATTGTTCGCTTAGGATTGTTTCAACGACTTGGAGCAAATTGAGATTTTGCAAGAAATTGAGGTAGAACGAGAAAAAATGGGAGAAATAAGGGAGAGATTGAGCAAACCATACATTATGCAAGCAAGATTGACACAAGTACTGCAACCATAAAAATAGAAGAGCTCATAAGGTAGTCAAACCTTCATCCGTAAGCGATCATTGTGCATTTGTTTCTCTAGTAATAGTGAAAGAAGTGGAAATAATAGCAATAAAAACTCAGTGAGCCCTAAGTATTGGGTACATTTTCCTAAATTTGTGGAATCTAGTAGCTGGTCCTCAACCTTTGAAAAATTTGAAGTGCATATCTAGTTGTGCAAATGCACATGTGCAAGCACTAATCAACTATAGACTAATTTGAATCTTGGTACCAATTCAACACAACCAAAAGGAAGGCAATCGATTCTAGGAGGAAATATGGCTTATGTTCCTAATATGTATGCAAATTTGCAGCCCTATCATGGATCAACTCGACCAAAACATTACTTATTAACTTGTGAGATAGATGGGGTGAAAAAGGGGTCATTGATGAACATACGAAGAAATGTGAACTCATAGGATCTTTGCATGACAAGGCCCCGGAGTTTATATTTTCAATGAATTTGAGTGGAGCAACATTGAAGGAGGTCCAAGATGCTCTCACCTTTGAATTTAAAAAGAGGAAGTGTGTAAGCCAAACTATTCAAGACTTAAAAAGATCAAGTAGAAGTCGGGAGAGTCTCGTGTTGGAATATGATATTTAGTTTTCTAATGTAATGAACAAGACACGTTTCAAGATTGATGATGCTTATAAGGTTAAATCAACTATGTATGACTAAGGATTGCAAATTGTTAATGGACCTAAAGGAGGAAATAATGAGGATTTTGTTTGCATTGCAAAGAGCAATTAGCTCCGAAATTGCAATTGACTCGTGTACTAAAAATAGAAATGACTCCAATAGGAGGTTGTGCTCCTTCATCCCCTCAACACAAGGCACAATGGGCTCTGTCATCTCCACAACAATGTCCAAGTTGGGATTTGTCTTCTCCATAAAATATGATGGGTTGAACACCTCCTTCATCACAAAATCAACCCCAATGGTATACACCTCTACCTCAAGGACCATACAAGGGGTATACTAATCAAAATCAAGGTTGGAGTGCTCCACAAAGGTCGTATAATGCACATCAAGGAGGCTACTAGGTGGTTACCCGCAAAGGAGGTTAGGGCCTTGACCTTAGAGGCGAGATGATGGTGTGTTACCTATGTGGAGAACCATATCATATTACGTGAAATTGTTTATCTAATCCAACATGGGAAATGTATTGCACTTATTGTTAGGTGGTTGCACAACACCACACATAATAATGTCCCACATTGGAGAAGTAGTGGAAGGAAAAACAATTGTGCAATGTTAAGATGGTTAATGTGGTACCCATAAAAATTGTGAGTGTTCAAGCTATTACCAAAATGCATAGGAAAGAACAAGGCTTAAGACCTATGGATATGCTTGTTGATCCCTAAATACAACATGTGTATGAGGATATATATCTAGATCCCAAGAGAGAAAATGAGTTATTAGAAGAGGCAAAAGCATTGTTGAATTATATCCAAAATAGGGACACAAGAAATTAGAATGTGGGAGAGGATGAAGCACAAGTATATGGATAAGTGGTGAGAATCTTGAAGGAGTGGTAGTTGCACTTATAGATCTTCTCAAAATGGTAAATGTATTCGCAACAAACATATTTCTTAGAACATATCCAATTTGTTGAAAACCCTTTTGGAAAACACAACCAATAGAGTAGTACAATCCAACAAGCCTATTTGGTATGCAAGAACTAAAAATCATGGGAAGTAGATACATAGCTAAATATTATTGTTGGAGGCTATGATATAAGAGATGTGGTTTTTGATTGCGAAACACTATAAATATGATGCCAAGGTCTACATGGGAAGCTATGGGTGCACCAATTTTAACATAGAACCCAATAACATTAAGACTATTATATTATGGAAGGGTTGATCCAATTAGTCAGCTAGAAGATGTGTATATTAGGATAGGAGACCTCCGTTTGAAGGGTAATTTTGAAGTCATTGATATGAATACAAACAAGACACATTACCCTATTTTGATTGGGAAGAAATGGGCATATGATGAAAACATGACAATTAATACAATAACCAATCCGATGGAAGTGCACTTGGATGATTTCATTATTGTCATTCATATGAATAGGAAAGACAAAAACCTTACACCATTCCAAAAGAACCCTTATTTCCCGATGCATGATACTAAGAATTGGTTCAAGGTGGATCATCAAGAAAGAGCAAGCCCAAGATAACTACCGGTGAAATGGAATACCATAGTCTTGAGAAGCCATAAGGGGATAATTTGGAGTTCCCACAAAATGTGCAATCGAAAATCCATTCTTAGAGGAAGATCCACAATATGGTATAAAGTCTCCTAATAATTCAGAAATAGGAAAATTGTATGCATTTGTGCACACATACTAGGACTAGACCGAGATTGATGAGGAAAGCCACATTTCATTGGGGAAACTTCATCCATCAATGGGGATTCATATGCAGATTTAAATAATTAGATGCACAAAGAACATGATATCGCTTCAATGACGATGGTCCATGTGGAAGAAAGGAATATTACACAATAGTTTGGTACCTCTAGCTTGGACACCTTTCTAATCAAATTCTAGGAGCATCCACCGTAGGAGGATATGAGAGTAAGTGCATTAGATTACACACCGATAGGAGTGACAAGAACATTATGGGTGATGCACAAAAGGTAGAATATTGTATGGACATAAGTAGTAGGCATGATGTGTGCAAAGTTTGCACTACCCTCCAAATTAACTAAGGCACGGTCAAGATTTTCTGCAAGTAAGTGTCCCAACTTACAAATTCAAGGATGCATTGAATTGTGGAAAGTGTAGTAGGTTGAACCAAAATGGTGGGTTCATATCTTCCTTGAAACACTCACCTATTACCAAAGGCATGATACATGCACCAAGAGAGAAGAAGAGAAACACACACTTGGAGGTAGTTCCAAGAGAATTTTATCTTGATGTTCACATTTGAAGACAATAATCCTATGGTTCATGCTACCTTACAAATGATTAAAACAATTATTTGTTATGGGACTACAAACATAGAAGGGGGGCTGAATTCAAATATTTGGAAATAATAAAGCCTATATACTACAACTACAAGAAGTAACACAAGAAATGGGAACAAAGCCACAAACTAGGTGATAAAGCTATGCAAAAGAGTAGGAGACAACAAAGATGAAGGTGCATAGCCAAACAATGAAGAGGACATGGAGCTTAAGGGGCATGTTTGAACCGAGAATACAATGTGTTGCTTCCAGAAAAGGAGACTTCATAGAATGGAAAAGAGAAACAATTGTGCAATTTAAATATTGAAGAAAAGGAAGGGTCAAGGAGTCTCAAGGACGTCAAAGATAAAGGGAGAGAGAAGGTGTTTGATGAACTAGTAGGTTAAAGGAGTAGATCCTTCCCTTCGAGAAATGTGCATCAAATTAAAGGAGGGTGCAAAGCCTATTGAGAAGTGTCCTTTATAATGAATCCCAATATGAAAGTTAAGGTGAAAACAAATATGGAAATAATGATAGAAGAAAAAACAATATACCCTATAGAGAAATCGGATTGGGTAAGACCGATATTGTATCAACCGAAGATAATGGGAGGAATATGAATTTGCAAAAGATGCAGAGCACTCAATGATGCTTTTGTAAATGGTCCTTTTCCTACAACATTCATATATGATATTTTAGAAGCAATAGAAAGGCATGAAGTATATTCTTTCATAGATGGATTTAGTGGTTACCACCAGTTTCGATTGTGTAGGAGAACCAAGAAAAAGTAAAATTTTCTACAAAACGGAGACATTTTTCCTACAAATTCATGTCATTTGGGATAAAGAATGCATATGTAATCTTCTCTCAAACCACAGTTTGCATTCAAATAATTCATCCATGACTTCTCGGAAGTGTACCTCGATCATTGGGTTGTCTTCTCCTATTTAAAGAACATATATCCAAGGCATATTAATGCTAGAATGATGTAAAACATTGCACATTGCATTGAATTAAAAGAAATGTTTATTTTTTATGACTTTGGAGTATTGCTTGAAATGTTGTTTGCAAATATGAAATTCTAGTAGACCAAGAAAACATTGTACTAATAATTGGGTTCTAACCTCCAAAAAATCCTTCAAAAATGTGTGCATTTTGGGGCATATAAGGTACTATAGAAAATTCATCGAGGATATGCCAAAATTGTGCAACCGATGGACCGACTTCTTTTGAAAGGGGTCAAGTTTGAATGGAAATAAGAATGATAGAATGATTTTATGTAGTCGAAGCAAAAATTAGTTACTACACCTATACTGGTATTTCCAAAATGTAGAAAAACATTTAATGTCCATGTGGATGCATTAGGTAATGTAATTAGGAAAATTATCACACGACCAAGAGGATTCATTGACCATCCCATCCATTTTTCCAACTAAAATCTATCACTTGCAGACAAAAATTGTACCACCACACAAAGAGATGCTTTGGAAATGATCTTTGCTTTGCAAAAATCTAGGTAATACATATTGGTGACACAATTTGAATTCTTTTTTGATCATTAAGCATTGTGTTATCTTATTAATAAACCATTGTTAGGGGGAAAAATCGAGATGGTTGATGTTTTTTCAATAATATAAGTTTAAGACCAAAGTCAAATTGGGAAGAGAATATGTGGCATTGGATCACTTGAGTTAAATCAATACGAGGGAAGAGATAGGAGAGATGAATGCATACTATCCATATGTACACTTATTTAGTGTCATTGTAGTACTGAAAAAATGGGAGATATCACACAATTCTTGCAATATAAAGTTTTGTCAGACCATTACACCAAAAAACAACTAGTTTCTAGAGTACTTGCCATTCACAATCAATAATGGATTTTGGTATAAACTAGGAAAAGATGAAGTACTACGTAGAGTAACACTAGAACATGAAAGGATCCATACTCAAAGAATCTCTTAAAAGAGTAGCGGGAGGGCGTGTTGGTGTCAAATTGACTGTGAAAAATACTACAAAGTGGAATTCGGTGGCAACAAAGTTTTCAAGATGCACACTATATTGTGAAGCATTGCAGAATGTATGTCGGAGAGTTGGAAAATTGATTCAAAGGGACGACTCCTCTAAATCCAAAGATTAGCTATGCAACCATTTGAGAAACAATGGATCAAATTTGTAGGTCATATTCATCCATTGTCCAAACTATCAAAGGCAAGGTACATAAAAACTGTGAAAAGTTATTTCACTAAATGGGTAAAAGTCATAAAAACTACTAATTGCGTAGCGAGAAACGATGCAAAGTTTTTATATGAAAATTTTATCACAAGATACGGTTTCCCTCAAAATCTTGTAAGTGACAAAGGGAAGCACTTCATCAACAAAACAATCAAGGTTCTCACGAAGAATTCATGATTACGCATCATCAAAGTACCATATACCATCCTCAAGTAAATGGGCATGCATAAGAAAAAAATAGGGTTATGGAATGGATGCTCACAAAAATTTACTATTTCTAAATGGATGATTGGAAGATAGAATACTAACAATACTATGGGTATACCAAAAAGTTATAAGCACAATATAAGATACACTCCCTTTTAGTTAGTATATAGAATATAAGCAAATGCCGATGAAATATATTATACCAAGTTTGCACATTCATATGATAACCAGATTAGGGGATAAAGAGTTGATAGAAAGTAGATCAATGGACTAGACTAGGATGGAGGAAAACATGATGACAACATAATAGAATTATGAAACTCACAAGCATAACCCGAAAGCTTAACATGGTAAGGATTTATGCACCAAGGAGTTCAAGCTAGAGCATATGGTAATAGTGTATGAAAGCAAGTGCAAAGTGCACCTAGGGAAGTTGTGGATTTGATTAAAAGTATCGTATATCATACACTCGCATGACTTAATAGGGGAAAATTGTACTGTGTGATTTATAGGGAAATGTTTTACTAGGTAGGATAAATGGTAGTAGGATTAAGGCCTACAATTCATGATTGTGTAAAAGTAGGAAAAGGAAGAAGTGTCTTTAACACAATGATAGAGTAGGATGTTTATTTTCATTCTTCGTGTGATATATTGAGTTTTTCTATAGATTTGAGGAGTTTTTGGTTAATCGTATGTAGTATTAGGGATTTTATCATCCAACCAAAAAATTTGCAATCCAACAACCAAGTTTAGTAGATATGCGGAAGAAATACAAAGGATCAAATTGAATTTAATAAATATGGGAGAATTGCGCAAAGGAAGAAGACCAAAGGAGCGCAAAAGATTAAAATAATTTAGAAAGGTAATTTTGTTTGAGCGGAAATATTTCAAATGGGAAATAGATCAAGTTAGACATATTTCATGGTAAACGAAGTAAATAAAGAACGTGGAAAATCCTAATGGTGAATATTCATAATTAGATGAATAGTAGGAATTCTAGAATATGCATTTGGATGACTATGTCACTGCCCACGTTTCACCCAAAAAGCTACAAACATTAATCATCCCTATGCGAATAGCCAAAAACATTGTAATCTCAACATATTTTTTTAATGGATCACCGCGTAATTCATGGGCTTGGATTTCATAACATTTTGAATCGCCAATAATTCTATGGACCCTTTGGGCACTATCATTGACATTTTAGGAATAATTTTGAAATTTTATCAACTTTGCCAAATACACACACACACATATCTATTTAGTGTTTACTCTAAAGAAAATGATTTTTTTTTCTTTTTCGATTTGTGAATTTACGATTTGGGCATTGTTTTAAGTAGTAGAAAAAAATTCAACATATTGCTTACAAAAATCAAATAAATCAAGGTCTTGTAGGCTACAATGTTGCAATTTACATCCTACAAGTACTTAGTGCAAGAAAGTTCTAATTTAAAACCTATTTTCTATCATGTCACATTGCTTTATCTACTTTTGTAAGTTAGGTTGTTAACAATGCTATAATCTATTAAAATATGTCCAATGCTTTTTAAGTTGTCATTTTTATTTTATAGTACCGCCAATATATGTGCATCATCACCAGTGTCATTTTTCTTTCCATGTTGCACGACACTACAATGCATTAGTCAATTTTCATCTCATCGCAACCAACTCAAAAATTGTCCTTACAGAAAATGAAAACTAAAAAGGAACCTCATGAAAAGATAAAGTGCACACCTCCTAGTTTTGACATACGAAAAATCACATCTTATTTTGAGAAACCATCTACGAATCCCATCCTTCTCCAACACTATCAAGGGATAATGATTACGTTCAAAATGAAACTTAGAATGAGTTCACTAATGCTTTGATGGATGAAATGACAATGATGATGACAATGAAATGCCTTCCTTGAAGACATCCCATTTAATGAAGTTGAAACTACATCACTGGATGATTTACATTTCCAATCTAGTGTTAAGATGTCATCACTTTTTTGATTGAATGTTGGTCTTTCTCGATTGAATGTTGGAGGTGAAACCTCTAGTAGTTAATAAAGTTTAAATTATAACATTCCAAATACTTAGGGGACATGATAGAAAGACAAAGGAAAGAAAGTGGGACTTGGGAAGGAGTTTCTTGGTTAGAGTGGGTTTCTAAGTTTCCATTTATTGAACTTGTTGAAAATGAAAATAAAGTTGAACCTCCCAAAGAATGCAAATGTATAATTTGTAGCTGGAAATTGGGTAGGGAAAAGACAATGCAACTTAAATTAGATACTATTGAGAAGCATGAAGGAAAGATATATGAAAAGAAAACTATAGATGAAGTTGTGAAGAATGTTTCCAGATGGAAAACTATAGATGATTGTTTACATATTAGGTATGAAAATAATTTTAGGAGCACAAGATAACTAAAAGAATAGTTGTACAGAATGGAGGGACAATTACATATTAATTTAACAAGGTCATTTAAAACAATCTTTTAGGTAAAATAGTTCAGCTAGCTATTGTTTTTCACATTATGAAAAGAGGTCGTCCTATAATAAATTTTCTTGAACATAAGAAGATGTTGTCTTTTATTGGTGTCCCACACTTTCATTATTATTACTCATTGGTATGAAAGTAGTGGTTGGGATTGGGAGAATGTGTAGCTATGGTTGAGAAAGAAGACTTGAAAGAGAAACTTAAGTCTGCATGATACATTTCTTTGTTTATTGACGAGGTTACAATGGTAGATAGTACTGCTTGGGTTTGTATGCATGTTTATACTATTGAGAGTTATGTGAGACAACCTCACTTACTTTTATTCATAGGATGAGAGAGAATTCCAATGCTGAAAATGTTTGTGAATTAGTAATAAGAAGTTTGAAGGAGATCGGTGGCATGGATGATTCTACAATTACAACAAAGTTGATATGTGCTGGGGAAAATGGGGCATCTGGAATGAAAGGTCATCGTAGTGATATGTGTTTAAGACTCCAAACATCCCATTTCCCGTATATGATTTCCATTCATTGTATGACTCATAGAATGAATCTAGCATATAAAATAGTCAACAAATTTAAACCTGTAGCAAAATTTGAAGAACTTGTTTGAGAGGTGCATGTTTATTTTTGTCGTAGTCCTAAAAGGTTCATGGAATTCCAAATCTTTGCAAAAGGAATGACAAATGTACATAAACTATTAAAATATGTCAACACTAGGTGGATCTCATTATATCAACCAATTTACAGGGGTGTATGATGAGTATCAATCCTTATTGGGAGTAATGTGGTAGAATCACATGGAAGTGGACAAGGCTCATGATTTTATACATCATTTGAATAATATAGAGACATTTTTGATGTTGTGTGGTCTCCTTCCCATGTTGGATGAAATGCATCGTTTAATTAAACAAGCCCAAGAAAGAACTATATATATTGCTGATTTTTCTAGTTTGAGGAAATGTGTTTGTCATCTGCAATAGAATATTTATTTCTCAATGAGACTAATTTTTCGAGTCCAAAGTTTGAGATTTGGAACAATTTGATAAATATTAAAAATATAAGTAGCTTTCTAAGGTTCAACTTGTTTGGAGAAGTATGTGCTTCTGTATGTGGATATGAGATACCAATGCACTTCTTTCAAATAGTAACTAGTAAGGTTGAGAAGGTAAATGTCACAAGGATGCTCTTTGATAACATTGTATCATCAACAAGGGTAAGGTTAAGAAAAATTGTAACTTCCTGTTGGCAAAATATTTTGTCAAGGAAAAAATATGGGTTTCACAACACTGCAAGAGTGAGTCCCTCCACACCAAGATGGGGCAGCTCCCATTTATTGAAATTTGGAAAATATGTACACTATTTCTAACTCTAGGGGTTGGTCATGACTAGGGAAAGTGTAGAAAACCCTTGTTGTAACTGCAATAATAGATTAGAGAGGGCATAATAGGTGAGATGGAGAAGATAAAACTATGAGGGAAATAGTGAGAAAAGAGGGTGAGGGAGTTATGTCAATGGTAGTATAACAGATCCCATTAACCGATAACCCAAAATTGTATCTAGTTCAATTGGAAGAAATAGGCAAATATACACAACTATGCAAGAATCATGAAACAATAATAACAATTAACACAAAGTTTAATTGGCAATTTTCATTCCATGGCTGAAAATCCAAAACTTTTCATTCCTTACAGTTTTTTTAATACATTCAACTGAGTAAAAGTTGAGAAAATGGAGGAAAATACTAGAGAGGAGCAGAAGAACACAATATGCTAAAAGAGGAGCAAAAATGATCTTTTACAATGAAGAGAGAGCCTCAATATATAGCCCAAGGCTTGTGACTCCTCACATTCCTGCATGATTGTTCACCTTCTTTTCTAGAATAAGACACTTTTCCTTATTTTAAGAAAAGTAATTTTACAAAAGTGGAAAAGAAGTGACTTAAGTTACTTTTAGAAAAATTCTTTTCCCAATGAAGAATTAGAACATACTTAGGTTGCTTTTGGGAAAAGCTACTTGTTACATGCTAGAATGAGAGAAAGTGAGAGAGAAAAAGGAAGAGAGTTGAATCAATAAAAGGAGCACGTGAAGATGAAGATCCTTTGCCATAATGAATCGAGAAATCCTTTGGATTTATATTGTTGCATTGTACCTAAACACGACCTTTGAAACTTAATTCTAATGGGGAACGTTAATATTGGTGATGATATATAACCTCTGATTGGTTTCACCTTGGATGATCTTGTAATGCTTAAGCCACCTTGGAATCTTCAGATTTGCATATGAAATAAATGATTTGATTTGAGCTAGAGTATCCATGATTTCATTCCCATAGGATTGAGGGTCAAAAATATCACCCCTATAATGTTTATAAAGTGTTCGCAGAGCTCATCAAGTGGCACTGACTTAGAATGCAATGTGGGACATCTTATCTTACTCAAGTGATCATTGATTTCCTCCTTAATCTCATAACCTATGTTTTGATGATATGGGAAATATTTGATGGCCTCAATGAGGGATCTCATCTTCCATTCAATGGTCCTCACCCATGTGCAAGAGAAATTGTCCTATGGAATAAAAAAACCCTTCTTTTCCAACAAAACCTTGATCTATAACACTCATCTCATGAATGACTAATAGGAGCTCATTCTAATGATAACCTACTTTATGACTGTGGAGAGAACATCATTTACTTTCTCAGTTGACAAGACTGTGATCTTGAATATTCTGATCATTTCTGGGAGTAATTCACAACCTTTGTGTATGATGGAGTCAATCCACGATTCAGTCATCTTTCCCATTTTACCAAGCCATTTGAATTCCTGAATTGTGTGTGGGTCAATTTTTCTTAGAGGAGTGACTGAATCAAAGGGAGAAAGAGGAGGAGCCTCTGGGTTCAAGAAGGTCTGGACATATGAGGTCAAGGTGAGCACTTGGATCTACAATTTTTCCTTGGTTGTTTCACTTTCCCTTGTTTCGAAACAAGCTTGTGCAGCTTTTCTCAAAGTTGTGAATATGTCCCTCGGTTCCCAGCTCTCCAAGAGGATATTGAGTCATTTCATAATTTTTTATCCTCATTTCAGCTTCGTCTTTCTCCACTCTAAGTCAGAAAAATTGATGAATTGAGACCCTGAGGCATCTGTCATGAGCTAAGAAATCATCTTGGATTTCTTTGGATTAGGATTGAGCTTCTAGAGTTTGGGAGAGAGCTCCACCATTAGATAGTTTTCCTTGGCTACGATATGTTTTCAATCATTGATGATGTCTTGGACCCATGAGAACATGTGGCTAGAAGATGAAGATGATGCCTATGTTACTAGACTACCCGTAGGAGATACTAGAATCATTGCTTGAATTTTTATAGGAGGAGATCTATGATCGCTGCCCACATGATGTTGTGTTGGAAGCATGATGTATCTGTGGATGAGCAAGTAGACAACTTTGGATGTTGTATTTCAAGCATGATGGATCTATGGGATGAGTGAGTAGACAACTTTGGAGACTTAGGCTTAATTCTTACAAGAGAAATGAAAAACTCCCTAGGCTTGAGGGCACTTGAGTCAATCCTCTTTAGTCACAACTTCCTACAAGAAGGCTCAGGTGAAAAATATTGAGACACTTGTGAAACAACTTGTATAGCTTGAGAAGTTTCCTCATTCCTTGGACATCTCACTTCCCTTACATACACCTTGCTTCCTGATTTATTTGTCTTCCTATAAGATGATGAAGGATTACGTCTCAACTCATGAAACCTTTTGAGAAACTACTATTATGACCTCTGGATAACTATGGCAGTGTGAGTTAAGATGTCAATGGGTTCTACCACCGACCAGTACATGGGAAGGATATGATTGAAACATATGGCCTCTAAGTATTCAGGCTCAAATATATCACTTCCATCATCTTCGATGTCCATAAAGTGACCCATTATATATGGAATTATTTCATCTACTACACTGTAAACCTTGAGAATTCTCTTTTCCCGACCTCTATTTCATCTACATAATATTCTTAGTAGTCCTCCAGCTCAAGTTGATGAAATAAGCCTATATACTTGTTTTTCACCCCCATGTATTGCTTACTATCAAATGATCTTTTGGGTGAGTAGGAGTACAAATTGAAGGATCCTAGGGAATCTTAAATGTTGCTTGCATATGGTGAGTTTCATATGATGGCACCAACTTTTACTCTGATTTCCTGGGAGTCTCAAATTCCATCATGAATTGGCAATGTAGTCACTCCTTACCTCGAATTCCTTTTTCATGGAATTTGATGTGAACTCTGAGATAGTTTCTCCTTCCATTTTATGATTAGGTACATTACAAAAACATCGTTTCTCTCGCGTTACTTTTGACTCCCTCAATGTGGACTCGGGAGTCTCATACACCGGGATTCATCAAACCCTCCAACATGGATGTAGGTGAAGGTCCTGAATTGTGAGAAATGAATCCCATATTTTCTTATCAACATGTATAACCTAGGAATAATTGTCAACGATAATTAACTCTAGTCTCTCTTCTATGATCCTTTATGATTAGGTGAACCGTGACATCCATACATGAAACTCATTTCTATGGTTCTCCATTTTGTACTCCCTGCAATGTGAGAACTCTTGATGAATTCAAATCGAGAAAGATTTGCACCCTGGAAGATTTCTCTCTAGTGTGGAGTCTAATCCACTTCAATAGTCATTCCTGTGACATATACTAAGAATGAAGCCATAGTGAATTTCTTCGTCATCTCGAGAGTGATAACCTAGGAATGTAGATTTCAACTATAATCGACTCTAGTCTATTCTCTATGATCCTTTGGTAGTTATCGTTAGTATGAACTAAATATCCATATATGAAACTCATTTTATGGTTCTCCCATGAGGGTTAGGTGAGGACCAAAACTCATGAGGACCAAAATGCAATAGGGGAACTCTTGGAATGAATTCAAATCGAGAAAGAGACTTATAGAGCAGTGAGAAAGTTTGTGTGGAGTCTTCATCCAATTTCCAATAGTCATTCCTACAATAAACATGATTACTTTCTTTCCCACTCAAGTAACGTATCTTCCTTTCTTAAGATGATGACATTATTTGGTCTCGAATGTAGAGGCGTCTTGAGATTCTTCAGGGATAACACAACAATGATAGAGTTGTCATTCAAATTGATGGAATGAATTTCGCCTCATAATTCTTAACACATGTGAGAATGTATTTAGAGTCTTGAATATCCAAGGGGAATCTCGATGACTTGGTAGAGTTAACTATGGAATATTCTGTCTGCCAAGAGAGTGTGAATTCCTCCATTCTTCACCTCAGATCGTCAAAGTCCATATGCTCCACGTTATTATCTCCAATGTCTGGGTACTCAGACATTAGAACTAATATGGGATCCTATCCAAAGTAATGGAACTTCATTGTGCATTTTTATGGTTTCACCAGCCTTATAATGTTGCGGGAATGCAATGGTGCAAATGAAACCGAATTCCAAGGAAATTTCTGAAATTATTATGAAAATTTGAATGGTACAGATAGTTGAATTCATATTTTAGGAAAAAATGAGAGAAAATAAAATAAAAATTCGACTTGACTCAATTCTTTGGAAATATATTCTAAATATGAGGAGATGGTCCTGAATTTGATGAAATTTTCTTGTCGGAATCAACGGGAATTTGGAAAACAAATTTTGGTTATGGGAAAAGCTTGTAAAATGACATTAATGGAGAAAGGGAAAAGTTTCAAACTTCATTATAGGTGAAATTGTTTTCCAAATAGAGTAATTTTTATTTGTTAGGAAGGTATTGGGGAGGATAGATGATGCTTCAAATTTTGTGGATTTATCTCGCGGGGTTTGAGAGAAGAAACCGAATCAATTTTCTATGTGTATGGGGTTTTTAATGGTTTTAAAGGTGAAAATAACCAGATTTAAAGGTAGTTTAATGGATTCACTTTATTTTTTTGATTTTTTTGGTGCATTGGAGGAAAGTGGAGATTCAAACACCATTTGCACCTTTGTGGAAAATGCACTTGCTAAATATAAAGTGTATTTTCCACCTTTTTGCAAATGCATGGAAAAATGGTGCCTCCACCAACATGGGGAGAATTTTTGGGTGCGGTTGCACCTCCAAATTCTTCCTAGGTGCAAGAGGCCTCCCAATTTGCACCATGGTGGATAATGTGGGGCCCACTTGTAAAAATAACTTGCCTTTTCCTTTTCCTCATGTTTTTTCATTAAGTTTAAATGGGCCAATCATAGGGGTGAAATTTTTCAAGTGGGAATGAAAAGTGAAAAGTGCAAGGTGAAAACCCACCTCAAAATTCCGTCACCCTTCTAAAGTGCATCTAGGCGCACATGATGACATCATCCACACAACACAAGATTAGAACACATAGTGTCCTTTTTTTCCTCCGAGGTTCATACTTAACCAATTTGGATCATATATTATGATTTCACATGTAAATGGGAAAAATAATCCAATGAGAATACTTAGGAAGTCTAAAAATGAGTTCTTCATGGTGTTTTGCTCATACCTCCATTTTTGCCTAGGAAGGCACATCGGAAAGCCGAGTTGTCGGAGGAGTTTGGAAAAAGTGTGAACTAAACCATCAGTTGGGTCATGAAGGAAGTTCAATGTTCTTACATTTGAATTTTTGATAGGATCCCAATTTCACTCGAGGTTCCCGAAACCTTAAGTGGAAATTCTTGTCCAAAAATGACACTATGCTTTAGTGTTGGAAATGTTTCGTCTTGTTATGCTCCCAAAAATGTATCTTACATATTCCATTGTTTATTATATTCAATAATATTTCCAATGTTTAGGATAATAGCTCCCAACACCACCACAGGGGTTCCTAAAACCTTTCTCAGAAATTGGATCTTCAATAATGCACACACACTCCTTTTCCCCAAAAGCATATGGAGAGAAAGCTTTCCCAAGACCACTCCTAAGCTCGTAGTAGCTCTTCTAAATCATAATTTCATGGAGAAAACTCCGAGACCCTTATTTGGACTACAATATAGGATCCTAAAACAATCTGAGGCCCCAAACATCTCCCGTTTGAGTTTTGACAAGGGGCAATTTTGGAAATTTTACTAATTTTGACTAGGTTGACCAAAAAAAGGCCAAAGTTTCAATGGGGTTGTCAAGTAAAATGCAGTGACATTTTTATGCCAATAATTACCTACTAGAAGAAATAAGGGAACATTTTAAAAGTCATTGCTTTACTTAAAGCAATGACTTTAATAAATCCCACCTATTGGAATAATGCCCAAAATGAAATATCTTTACAGGAAGACTACCACAAGAGATTGAATACATTGATTCAACATTTTTGTAATCTTGTTGATATCAATGGAATGAATATTCCAAGTATTTTAAACAAAGATAGTTTTATTGATCATTCCCATGAAATTTCCTCTACAGTGCTTGAACAATTCAAATGTTTGGATAATCCCTTAGAGTGTGGAACAATAAACCGGATATGAAAAAAATTGGGTTAAACATTATTTTGTAGGAAATCGTGACCGAGTTTATTCATTGGCTAATCTATGTCAAACAATGATTTGGGTTTAGTTGAATATGAGAGAATTTTCAATGCCTTGTCCTTTATAAAGTAAAAATTATGAAACAAGTTTGATAAAAAATGGAAATTGTTTGAGAATTTACACATCACGATACTGAAGTGAATAAATTTCCCTATGACAAGGATTTGGCAATATGGAAGTCAATTAATGAAAGGAGAGGGGATGATAACAATGCCACAAATACAATTGATGACCTGCTGAGACGGGATGTATTTATTGCACCAATTGATTGTCAAAAAGTCAAAGAATTGGTCAAGAAAATTATAGAGATGATCCACCATCAATACATTGGAAGCTTCCATTCGTGGATATATGATATATATGTTCATATTGTAAACAAGTAAAAATCATAGAAAAAGAAAGCAAGTAAAAACATACTAGATATACCTTCACTTTGTAGACCTCTTGCAAACCTCAAGATAAGACCATAGAAGCTTGAAGCTTGTTTGATCTTGTTATAGTTTGGATTGTGGATGCTCTTGTATTTTAATCTCCAAATGTGGTTGCAGATGCTACGAGAAATTTTTCATAAGGAAGTGGATGTCAAATTGGTAGCAATTGGATGCAATTTGCTTAAAGCTCCAGGATGGATTTGTAAAGGAATTGGAAATATTTTATAGTTGAGGGTGAGGCCATGAGAAGTGGATCTTGGGTTGAATTGGCTCCACATGTAATAATTATAATTACCTGAAATAGTAAGATGACCATGTCTGTGCAGTTATGCAGCTTTGCAAGGGCAATCATTATCTTTGAATTCATCCGAGAAGTGGTTGCACGTACATTATTACACCCCCACCTTTGTAGGATTTTGGAAGTGGAGTGAAGTGGAGCATGAGTAGATAATATGATTTAATTAAATAACTAAATTAATTAGTATTTAATTGTGAGGGAATAATTAACCATTTATTTAATTAAATGTTTAATTATATTAACAAAAGGGGTGTAGGAATTAATTTAATTAATTCCAAAGACAATAGAATTAAATTATTTAATTCTATAAGGTGGGAATGTGACTTAGGAAATAGAATTAATTTAATTAATTCTAAAGGGTATTTAATCGATGGAATTAATTTAATTAATTCCAAAGGGGGACGTTGTGGTAGAATAGAATTAATTTAATTAATTCTAATTGGATAACAGTGGGATAAAAATATGTATGTATTTTTAGGGTGTCTACATTTTCCCCTCTTTAAAGTGCTATTGCAGAGTAATAATGCTTTAAAGATAGTACACACATGTAGATTAACGAGTGGAAAGAAGTGAAACATTTGAATGCCCTAATAAGATAGGATGGTAATGGAATACCCCATTAAGTGGGTGGGCGACACAACAAAGCAGTGGACAACCACTTGATAGGAGGAAAAATGGAAAAATAGGAAGGAGTGTGCTCGTAGTAGGAGTGTCATTTAGAGAATTTAAATATAAGAGCAACCTTTATTTTGTTGTTGCATAATAGAGTTGTCACCATGATTAGGAAGGAATCAGGATGGTTAACCCTGATGCGCATAAACAAACACACATAAAGCAAAGAAAAAAAACAAACCAATATGAATAGTTAGGTGCGGGCATCAAGGTTATAAAGGAACCAAGATGTTATCACACTATCTACAATTGGTCTAAAATGCAAATCTCAACAATGCAACACAATATTGTAAAAGAAGACAATTTATCTATGCCCTAGAACGTGCCACAATGAAAAGCTAGCAGATGCGAATGCACACAAACACTAAACTTATGAAATGCTTGAGAATAGGCTCAATCTAAAGAGTGGAGTATGATTAGAAAATCCTCATGACACTCTTGTAAGGCCCGCATTGAAAAAGAATCTGATGATTATTTTCCCCAATGAAGTTATATCATGAAGGGAATATTAAGTGGTGAAAATCGTAAGATTGGCATGAGTGATAAGGGAGAGATAAAGAATTTAAATTTTATCAAAAATGCATCGCATTGGTGAAGTTGCGAAAAATGTGCATTTTATAGGTTTTTTTACAAAATTTTAATGTTTTTGATTTTTTTGTGATAAATTGTGATTTTTTTTTTTTGAGTTTTGGTGTAAATTTTTTTTTTTTGACATTTTGAAATTTGTGACATTTGAAGCACCAAAGTTACCCCGAGAAGCATTAATATGCCCCGACGAGAAGAAGTAAAGCCGAAAAATAACCATTGACATAAAATGAGACATCACAAACGAAATGAAAACATGTATGAGAAGAATTGCCTAAAAAATAAATGACAGAGAGAAGTTAGTAATCTCCACCATATGGGGAGAAAAAAAAGTGATTAGGGTTAAAACATGTATATATAGAAGGGGGTTCAAAATCATTACGACCCATTTATGCTATTAGACTCCTTTTTCCATTTGTGAGAAATTATATCCCTAGTCCTAAGAGAGATGACACGATTACATCAAAGGAAACATCACGCATATCAAGTTTGTGAGTTTGGGTCGACTTCAAAAATGGTGTTGTGGTGAGTACCTCAAATTTTTTTCCATTTGGGTGCATTTATTATGGTTTTTAGCTAGAAGAAAATGTAAATTTAACGCTAGCACATGCACTTGTGTGCACTAGCGTAGCTTGAAAAATGTGCTAGCGTGGAAGTGCACACGCTAGTGTTATAATGCAGAGAGCGACCGGTGTTAAGTGAGGAATGTGTTAGTGTTTTCACGAGCTAGAATTAAACTAAGAGCATGAGCGTTAGAGTGCATGCATTATCATGCATGCGCTAGTGCTTAGATTGAAGGCGTTAGCGTGAAATGCACTAGCGTCGAATGTAGATGCGCTAGATTCGAATGCATGCACTAATGTGCAAAAGGATGTGCTAGCATCATTTTTAGCTTTTTAAGAAGATTTGAGAGGTTTAGGAAAGAAGAAATGAGTGTTAATTGATGTTTTTGAGTGATTTTATGAGAGACCACTACGTTACATGTGCGAGAGTACCATGAGCGGCTGAGGAAATTTCAGAGGAACTTCTCATGACACAAGGAGAGGGGATTAGTGGCTTTGTTAGAGGCGACAGGGTTATCCTACATAGCGGAGCTGCCACATATGCATTTATGATCACAACTTCTGACTGCCCTAGTGGAGCGAATGACACAGTGAGAGCCAAACATTCTAGTTTTTGACTAGGGAGATGACAATGACCTTGGAGGATGTGTATCGGATCCTATGGGTACCGATACAGGGGATTTTGGTGGAGTATGAAGGTAATGTTTCCCGCATATGAGGAAACATTTGGGATATTTTCCTACGATGTGAGATACCTAGTGATGGGATGGTGGTACACTTATATCATTGTTTTGAGGACAAGAGGATATAACGATTGTCAATATATCTTATGGATCTTATTAGTGGCTACTTGTGCCTAATAAATGGGTACTCATTTTCAGCTAGGGTTGATAGGAGTAGTGGCTAGAATGATGGAGGGAGAGGTGTTTGTGTGTGGCCAATTCATATTAGCACATTTATACATGGATTTTCACTTGATTTCTTATAGGGAGATGAGGATCCCAGTCCTATGAATCTATTATGAGATATGGTCATGGGACCAAATTATTATTGGGTGGCCACTAGGTGTTTTGAGAGATAGATAACCAGATGATCCATCATGTAGAGGATGGGAGACAATGGGTGTCAGCCACAAAGGCCATATGGGAGATATGGATTTTTATAGGCGAGTTTTTGATGATTTACAACTATAGATGATTACATGGAGGCTGTACAAGTTGTACCAGGTGGTGGAAAAATGATTTTGAGTTGATCACAATGGAGGTAGACCATTTTATTATAGGCACACACAATCACATTATGGAGGTATATAGAGTGGACATGGTAGAATGCCAGCTAGGCGTTATATAGGGGATACTTGGTGGTGAGAAGTGGTATACACGCGTAATGCACAAGTTTTTGACTTCGGGCCACATATTAGAGTGTTCGTTTCTAGGGTGAGACTTTTTGGAGTCATCCATAAGTTTGGGATGCACGAGCATAGGTGGTGGATCCGGATACTCTTACACTGAGTGGAGGATAACTATACCTCATGCGGCTATAAAAATAGGAATAACAAAAGGTTTTGGTGGGTAGAAGTTGAGGTATAGGCCTAGACTTAGCCATCCAGGAGGCACAGGCAGGAATGGGGGTAGGGTCGGGTCCTAAAGTTTAGGAATCAAATGGGCCATAGTTTCAAAGGCAGCATAGAAGGGGCTATTGGTAGGAGGTGATGGGATTCCAATAGGACACGCAATATTGATGCCATGAAACAAATTATGCATCGAGTTCTAGCGCAACATGTAGTACAACAGTACATAAGTGCCTCGAAGAAGGTACCACTATAGGGGCCATTTGTGTAGAGATAGGTACCACAATAGGGACCATTACAGTGCTACCATCACCATTGAGAGTAGGAAGTCCCGGTGAGATGTAAGGACATGGGAGATTCGGGGAGATAATGACGATGAGGTAGAGATGATACATGTACCACCTCAAAGAGGAGTCCCAAGAGTAGTAGGTGGGCCATCAATGGTGATTATATAGGTGGAGAGGGACATGGCCATGTTATGGGGTGATGTAGCCCGATTATATTATAGACACTACAAAGGAAGTTAGATCAGAGGTTTACAGAGTAGGCTACCCTTAGGAAACCAACACAAGAATATATGACAGAGAGGGACCAAGCCACTGTAGAGTGAGATAGGATGACTAAAGAGAGGGACCAGTTGAGGGTCCAAATAGAGCAGCTCACATCGCAATGGGATGTCGTTAAGTGGATAATGACCACTAGCGACATGGGTGATGTCCTACTATAGCATATGACAACATATGGGGAGGCGGTTTATTATAAAGGGTTATGTAAAGAAATTGTACCATAGGATTAGAGAGCTCCTACATATATCAAAGAGTAGATTAGTGAGATCTCATTGACAATCGAGATCTGCGAGGTTAGTACATATGCCACCACCTAGTCGTAGGCTAGGCAGTCCTAGCATAGGAGAGAGTCATGGATGATGAATTTGATTACATGATGACACATGATGTATTTTTTTTTTTTATATGCCTTGCGATGAAGAAGGCATATTTTTGATTGATGCCCATGGTGGCATACCAACATGTATGTAATTTTTTTAAGTTGAGATACATTTCGTATATGGACATTATATTTTTGAGATATTGTATGAGCCTCATGTTTTATTATGAGTAGATGATATGATGTTATGTGATGTATAGAATAGATGTTGATTTAATTTTTCTGATGATGATGATGATGTAGCTTAGCATACATGTTGATAGCTTAGCATTTATTTATGATGATGTATGATGATGTTATAGATAGATGTGATGTGATAAAAAACAACGTACAAGTAATGAACACAAGTACAAGAAAGAGTTAACAAATCTAAAACACACACATATTAGTAACAAATCATGGCTTATAACATAAACCAAGACCACAATACAAACATGGAAAAGAAAGCAAGTCAAACAAACAAACCCAATATGAACATGAATTAACTCACACCAAAGTTATCTATGAACTAAGATGTTTAATAATTCAGTTGTAATTGGTCCATAATCACAACAATGATCTAGACACACAAAAATTGAGTTAATATAATTAATCAAACCAACAACTAATTTAACCTATATGACAACACTTTTCATGTACACACAACGAGCAAGGAAAATTATCACCAAAAAAGTGAACAAAGAATACTAATGTGAATCACTAATTAACAAGTAACAATATAACACAATTCATAATAACAATGTCCAAAGATACCTCTTATGTGTTCCAAAATGAAGAGATAAATATGTTTCGAATGCCCATGAAGCGATAAATTAGAACACGAGAGGATTGAATCAAGCCAAAGAGTGGGGTGATGCTTAGATACCCTAAAACAAATCTTTTCGGATCCTATTGAAGCATGATCTATATGAGGCCAAAGCCGAGTGTGCCCCCAAGAAAATTTATATTGTGAAGGGTGACATGATTGATTTGAAAAATGTAAATGATTTGGAACAATCAGATAGAAAAATTAGTGAAACTAGGTATATAGTTGCGAGTGTTTTTGTCGAGAATTTTCAAAATGTTATGCATTTTTTTGTATTTTGGGAACAATTTTATATTTTTTTTGGGTTTTGTGAAACATATTTGAATGTTTTTGGTGTTTTTGAACAATTTTATATTATTTTTGGGTTTTTTAGATTTTGACCACATGCCAAAGGATAGGGAAAAAGGGTTCCTGTGTTATAACCAACATGTTACACATGAAAGAGGTGGATGAGAGTATGAAAAAAGGTGAATAAGAGTGGTGAATAATGGGCATGCTGACCCAACAAGGAGAGCATGTGACATAAAACAAGACATATTAACACAAGGAGGAGACAAGGTGAAAAAAGTGAAGCGAGTGAGTGCACTAATATACCCCCAGCACAAGGGTTACTCTTTAGAGACTCAGGAGTATAACTTCTTTAGATGAATGACATTCATGGGATCTTTCAACTCTTTACCATCTTCAGTAGATAGTTTATATGCATTGGATCCAAATTTTGCAATTATAATGTAAGGACCCAACCAATTAGGCTTGAACTTGCCTTGTTTTTCTTATGGCTTGGTTTTGTTCTTCTGATTTTATTTTAGGACAAAGTCACCAATTTCAAACTCTCTTGGTTGAATATTTTGGTTATAGTTATAGTCAAGTCAATTCTGATATACCTAAAGATTGTCCAAAGTGTGAATGCATATCTTTTCTAGTAGATCAAACTCTACAAGGTGTGTAACACGGTAATCCTATTCATGTATGAGGTGTTGGAGGGAGACACAAAGTGAAGGCAATTTGAATTTGATATGTAATATGGCTTCAAAGCCATATACTAAGGAGAATAGAGTAGCTCATGTAAGAGTATAGAAAGAAGTACAGTGGGACCGAGAGGGAGGGATACAACTACGTGTGCTAATTACGTCTATGTTTATCAATTGTATTTTCCAAGATGGATTTAATAGTATTGTTTGACACTTCAGATTGGCCATTGCATTGTGGGTAGTAAGGTGTAGCTCATTTCAGTGGATATTATATTTTTAGCAAGGGCCTTTACATTCTTATTTTTGAAGGAACCACCATTGTCAATGACAATAGTGGTGGGAATGCCAAAATGAAAAATAATATGGTTGAAGATGAACTTTTAAATATTGCACCTGGAAACGTAGGTGAGAGGCATAACCTTGACCCACTTGGTGAAATACTCAATGGCAGTTATAATGAATGTATGACCATCGAAAGATGTGGACTTTATTTTTCCAATTAGATCAAGCCCCCATTTTGAAAAAGGCTAGGGTGAGGTGATAGGCTGCAAGGATTGGGAAGGTGCATGAATTAGATTACCATGTTTTTAGCAAGCCTAAAATTTCTTCACATAGTTGCATGCATTTGTCTTTATTATAGGCCATGAGTATTTGAATCACAAGATCTTCTTCAAAGTACCATACAACTAGTGTGTGCACTACAAATACCCGAGTGTACTTCAGCTAGCATCTGATTAGCTTCATCATGATTGAAACATATTAAGAGAGTTGCATCATAGCCTCTTTGATACAAGGTGTCAACAAGGAGAGTGTAACAAGAGACACATTATTCCAAGGTAATTTTATTGGCTGAGTTTAAATTAGGAGGGTAGGCTTTGGTTTGAATGAAGGTGTATATATCTTGATACCAGGGATGATCAGGACCAACAATCTCACATACCATGGTGGAATCTGGAAAATTATATGCGGGCACCAAAATATGTTTAACGAGGAACTCATTGTGAGTTTGATTTGTGTCGAATGCAAGAAGGAATGCAATAGTTTCCATGACATCTACTACTTTATTTTGTGCATGAGGAACTTGTTCAAAAGTTATAATCCACAAATACCCTTTGAGACTATCAACCATGTGTTTTTAGGGTAAAAATTCTCATATTTGACTTGATATTCACCATTGAATTGATTAATGATGAGAAGGAATCACCAAAAACTGTCAATTCTTGTAGGTGCCAGGAGATAACAAAGCCTATGCCTACTATCAATGCTTCATACTTGGCTATGTTGTTTGTCTAAGGGAAGTCGACACAATAATATTTAGGTATAAGGTCCCCATCTAGTGTACAAAAAATAATTCTTGCTTCTGAACCATAGATGTTGCAAGATCCATCAAAGAACAGAGTCCATGATGAGATTGCTTCTATGTATAACAAGCCTTCATATGGAGATTCAAAATTTAACGGTTGTGAACACCGAAGTGGTGATGTGACTAGTTGATTTAATAGTGCTTGACCTTTTATATCCTTCCCACGATTAACAATTTAAATGTCAAATTAAATTAGGAGTGCGATCCAGCTGGACATCAGTCCTGTTATGAATGGTCTCGAAAGTAGGTATTTGAGAGGGTCGAACCTTACAATTAACTTAGTGGTATGATTCAATAAGTAGTGCCATAACTTGCTAAAAGTGTAAGAGACTTCTAAGAAAGCTTTTTCAATGTGCGAGTACTTGAATTCATGTTCAAGAAGAGTCCTGCTCAAATAGTACATGGCTTGTTCTGACCCTTATCATTATGTTGTGTTAATAATGCCCCAATTACATGTTCTATTACAGAGGTGTAAAACAACATAGGATTGTCCTATATATGTGGTATGAACATCGATTGAGAGGAAAAATATTCTTTTAATTTAACAAATGAGTCTTGATAGTCCCATGTCCATTTGAATTAGACATCCTTCTTAAGCAACTAGTTGAAGTGATGACACTTGTCTGCCAATTGAGAGATGAATCACCGAATAGACTATATTTTTCCTTGTAGGCCTCTTAGCTGACACAAATTCTAAGGAGGTGGCATATCCATTATAGCTTTGACTTTAGTAGGGCCCACTTCAATTCCTCTTCATGAGACAATGAATCCCATAAGTTTTCTTGAAGTGATACCAAAGACATATTTTTTTGGATTAAGGCAAACCTTGTATTCCCTTAATCTCTCAAAGATCCATTGGAGAATAACTGTATGGTCGATTTTTTTTTTGACTTAACAAGTATATCATCAACATAGTTCTCCATGATGTCGTGAAGAAGATCATGAAAAATAATAGTCATTGCATGTTGATAGGTTGCACCAAAGGTGTTTAAGGCCAAAAGATATGACCTTGTAATAAAATGTCCCCCATGGGGTTGTGAAAGATGTCTTATTATGGTTTTCTTCAATAATTTGAATTTGGTTATATCTTGAAAAACCGTCCATAAGGGATATCATTTCATGGCCTATAGTAGAATTGATGATCATGTCGATGTTGGGTAGAGGAAATTCATCCTTAGAACATGCGTTGTTGATGTCTCGAAATCTGTATAGATTTGATCCTAAGGGTTTTCTTCGTAACTGATACCAAATTTGATATCCACTATGAGTAGTCAAATAGACCATATGAATCCTTCATCTAGTAATTTTTGTAGTTCAGCCTTGACAAACAATGTGACCTTGGGGTGCATCTTACATAACTTTTGATTTATAGGCTTGGCATCTGGGTGCACCATAAGGTGATGAACCACAAGAGAAGGATCAAGGCTTGAAATATATTTGTAAGACTAAGAAAATATGTATTGAAATTTGATCAAAAGCTCTATAAAGGCCTTGATTTCAATGTTTGAGAGAGGCGAAGCCAAGGTGTAGTAATTTAGGTTGGTCTTCTATGCCGATATTGATAATGGTTGTTTCTTCCACAAACAACTTAGAAGTGTCATTTTATTGAAATGATGCTGATGGTTTATGTAAGTCATTGGATATTTCTAGATCCGAATCTCCTCTCTCTATCACCTCTGAAAGGTTTTCACTAGGAGATATGTCCTTTTCTTTCTTTTTCTTTTTCAAATTTTGTCTCTCACATAGCGCCTCAGAAAGGTTTTCACTATGCGAGATATGATTTTTCTTTTTTATGTTTTTAACTTCTTTTAATTTTGGACTAGATATTTTGAGTTCTTCACCAAAGTAAGCAGTAGTGTCAAGGTTTATATCGAAACCCTTCTTGTGATCCGACAAGGGAAAGGGTCTTGAGCCCCGAGGAACTCTTGGATGGCCTCATCATTTTGAAAGAGGTCCATGGAAATATGACATTGTTGATCTTGATCAATAAGGGAAGGGTAGAAAATGTCAAGGGTTATGATGGATAGGTCTTCAAGGAAAAGTGTGGTTTCAACGAGGTCTTTGAAGAGGCTATGTGTGGAACCGGTCTCAACTTTGGAATCTGAGTCCTCATCGCTAGTTAATACATCGAATATAAATGACCTCTTCTCAAAGGTCTCATATCCTAGACCATGTGTGTAGAGGTTAGATTTAATTTCCATGGGTTTGAGAGTGTCATGTCCTTGTGGGCCTAGCCCTCTTCCTTTCCAATTCATGTTTTTCATCATTCGATGTGCCTTGGTATATTCAATGGATTCATAACAGTCTGCCATCTTATCTTCATATAGCCAAGAGTGTTAGAACCTTGAATATGTTCATCTTCTAGATATCCATGTTGTCTCCAAAGAGTAGTTCCTAGATAGTAGACTAGAGGTTATCATAAATGAGGAGTGTTAGGGCATCAATAATTGTGAGGTAATAATGGAAGTTAGCCAATGAGTAATGCATTTTCAAGCGTGTATTCTCCAATACCTTTATGGGAGAACTTAATCTCAAGTGATGATTTGGACGTAGACACTTTTGAAGAAGACGTAGAGGCATGGGGGAAAAACAATGTTTTGGGATCAACACGGTTGTTAGCAATAGGGATGACACAAGACCCAACTATGTAATTAGCAAATGGGTAATAATTTATGTTCTGGTACTTTGCTTCAAAAAAATTACAATACTCAAAGGGGTTGGCATCACCAAACAAGGTGAACTCTTTACTGTTATGCGGGAATTTGATACACTGATGGAAAGTGGAAGACACGGCTTGCATCACATGTATCCAAGGTCTACCCAAATGAAATTTGTATGATGTTTCCAAATCCACAACATGAAAAAGGGTGTCCAAAAGTTGGGGACCAACTTGTATGGGGAGGGTGATCGTATCAAGGATTGGCACTCATTGGTGTCATAACCACAAATGGTAATAACATTAGCATCTAAGTCAACCACTATGTGATTGAGACAACATATAATTTTCATATAGCAGATGTTAAGAGCTACTCCATTGTCTACAAGAACTCTTTTGACCTTGTGGTCTATTACGTAAGCTTCGATATACAAAGAGTTGTTGTTTTGGAGGTTAGGGTTTAACATATCCCGAGGGCTATAATACAAGATAGGGATTTCAGGTGAAAGGTTTGCAATCATAGCTTAAAACTGTTGAATGTTAAGGGTTGACGGAACACGTGCTTCATGAAGAGAATGAGTGAGGATGTCTTATAAGTTAGGAGACTCTTTCAATAACTCCATTAGAGATATGTGTGCGGGTGTGGTCGTTAAATGTTTTATAGGGTCAAACTGATTGAGAGTAGAAGATTTAGTATTAGAATTTGATTTCTAATTATAAGGATCCATTGTTTTTGATGTTTGGGGCTCGGTAGAAGACGTAGATGGCTGGTTTGACACATAAACCCATATATTATTTTGGTGTGTGGAGACAACATTAGTTGGAGGTTTGAATTTAATGGTGGTGATTGTAGGAGGAACTTCCTCAATAAATGAGATAATTGATTTAAACTCAATGTTATTAGAGGATGGGCCTTTATCAATGTTCTTATTATCGACACCATGTTTTGGGAATGGGTTTGTAAACACCTTAAGATTATCATTGGGTGTCTTTTTGGTGAATCTTTGTCAACCTGATTTATCCACTATCGATAAGGTCTTGGAAAAATGATGTAGATAGAAACACCTATCAGTTGTTTGACCATCAATGCGATGAAAGTCATAGTAAGTGTCAGGTTTTTACCAAACGGGTTTAGGTTCTCCTTTAACCCGAGTCTTGTGATGGGGAACATTACCATGTTGGGGTTAAGAATTTGTTGTAAGACATTTGAGAGAGGTTATTCTAGAGGAGTAAAGTGAAATCATTTAGAATTGCGGGAGGTGGAAGCCTCTTTACTAGAAACAACAAGAGGCTATTTAACTTTGTTTGGTTTAACATGAGTGTTTTGGACATTTTGGACATTACAATTGTACATAACACCATCATTGACCACATTGCAATTGTGGTTAACATGTTTGGATTTATCTTGGTGAGAGCTATTATGATTGTTATTATGTTTCCCATTATCCTTTGAGTGAGGTTTGATCAAACCTTTTACGAAAAGGGCTTTTTCAATTTGTGATCCTTTCTCAATAACTTCCTCAAAATTATTAAGGAAATTCATTTACATGTGAAAGGATAACTGGCCGTTGAGGTTAGGTACAAAGATGATCACAAGAAGTCTCTCAAGAATTGATCATGGGAAGCAACTAGCATTCTTGCGCCATCTTTGTAGGAATTGTGCAAAGGTTTCATTAGAACATTGTTTAGCATTACACAAATCCATCATTGTAATTTTAGAGTCTAGATTGAATGAGAAATGTTTAACGAACTTCTCTAATAGGTCCGCAATAGTTTGTATAGATCCCTTAGGGAGATGTAGAAACTAGTCTAAGACTTGTCCACCTAGACTTTGTGGAAAGAGATGCATTAAGAAGATATCACTATAAGCCACCTCTTGGAAAGCCATATAGAATTCCTTGATGTTCTCTCTAGGATCATTATTTCCCTTGTATTTTTGAATTTGGGTGCCTCAAAATATTTGGGAAATGGTATGCGTAAGATGTCCTTATCAAAGGGGTAAGGACATAATTCTTCAAAATTGAATTGTTTACGTTGGTGTTGCATACCGAGATGGTGTCCTTCATCATTTTCCATTCTTGGGAAAATGGTGAATTATTTTGTAAGATAGATAATGAACCATCACTCTTAGATTTTTTGTTCTCTTTGTGGGTGCAATATGGCTCTTAAATGAAGCGTCACTAGTCTTCTTGGGTGCCTCTTTATGAGGAGGTTTAGTAGTGACTTTGGAATTTAGAATAACGAGTTGTTTAGCCATCTCATTGATTTGATCCATGAGGGATTTAGTGGGATCGGTGGCTGAATCAAGTCGATTTTCCTTTGTTCCCAATGTTAGATTTGTCTTTGTTTGATTCATTGTCATTGGTGTTGTTCAAGGTGGATTTGTTTTGATCCTTGTTGTTTGTGTGGCTAGGGCCCAATCCATTGTCATTGTTATTTGACATGAATGGGTCCACAAAGTTTTTACCTTTTTGGGATTTTAGATTTCAAGTAATGTTCATAAAACATCCTTGTTGAATTCAAAGGGTAATTTTTCTCCCATCTTAAGGAGACGAAGAAAAATTGGTCTTTATTCATACGTAATATATTTTTGACATGATATTGTTCTTTAGGAGAAACATTGTTTTGAATTTCCTCCTCATTTTGGTCATCATCACTATCAACATGATTTTCGAAAGGATTTTCCATTCTTTCAGTTCTCCCAAAAGGGCTATAGTCTCTATGTCGTGTTCCCACCATTTTTAAAAGGAGGAATAAAAAGAGACGTGAAAGATGTCTCAACCCTTAGCAACATGAATGCTAAGATGGAAGAGAGGTTTTGCGATTAAGTTTGTAGATAACTTGTCCCTTAACAAAGTGAATGTTAAGATGGGCAAGATGTTTTGGAATTTTTCAAAGGATGCGTCCCTTAACAAAGTGAATGTCAAGGTAGAAGTGTGCGAGAGTGATGATAAACTCAACCCTTGGAAAAGTGAATGCCAAGATGGAAGAGAGGTTTGATTGAAAGTTCTCGTCCTCTAACAAAGTGAATGCTAGATGGGAGGAGAATTATAATGATGATAAAATGGTTTACGAATGTACTCTACCTCTAGCAAAGTGAATGCTAGATGGGGAGAGGAATTTAGCGATTAAGATATTTTGATTGAACTCAACCTCTAGCAACGTGAATGCTAGAATAGAAGAGTGTATAAAAAAGGATTCAAATTATATGCGACGTGCTCAACCCTTAACAATAAATAGTTAAGAAGGAAGAGGTTTATCAATGAAAATATAAGACTCAAGTATCAATGATGTGAACGTTGATAATGAAAAGATGATGAAATTGTCTAAAAATTTAACAAAGGGTTTGTCAAATTAGAGACGTGAGATAAATGGGCGTGTATAGTTCAACAATGATGGTGTTAAACTAAAGGATGATAATATCTAGAATTTAACAAAGGATTTGTTAAATTAAAGATGTGAGATAAAATGATGTGTATAGTTCAACAAATATTGTATTGAACTAAAGGACGTAAGAAGAGGAGGAAAGTATCAAATATTTATGAAAGATAAGATATAAAGGACTTGATTGTGACAAAGTAAGATATGACTATGTCAAGACGTAAGTTGTGAAAATGAAAATGCTTGAGTGAGGATGTGGATATCCACAACTCAAGACTTAATGTGAAATAAGGAATGAAAGCCTAAAATTTTGGGGAATGTGATCCAAAGTTTGAGACTAGAACAAAATGGGGATAAGCTCAATATGAGACAAATCTAAAAGATAGGATGATTTGATGATCTCAAAAAAGGAAGACTCAAATGGGAAAATGAGAAATCCAAAAGGGATGAAATAAGATCAAATGAGAAGCGTGAAAGAGAAGTTCTAAATGAAGGAAAATAGTGAGATGATGGAAAAGAGAAAAATATCTAAAAAGTGATTTTTAAGAGTAAAAAGAGAGGTAGTGAATGACTGAAAATTTAGAAAAAGGATGACAAGAAAGAAGTGAAAAACAAGTCCAAATAAGGATAAATTTGGAGATTGTGAAAAGAATTAAAAATGAGCCCAAATAAGGAGTATTTGGGATAGTGAAGGAGGACTGAAAAAGAATTCGAGTAAAGATTACTTGGAAAGATTAGAAGAGGATGAAAAATGAATCCAAACAAGGAGTGTTTGAAAACTATGAAAAGATACGAACGCGAAGAATGAGTCCAAACAAGGAGTGTTTGTAAACTACGAAAAGATACAAACGTGAAAGATGAATCCCAAACAATAAGTTCTTGGGAAAAAGTGAGTGTGGAACACTACTACAAAAAAAAGAGAATAAAAGAAAAAGAAAAAAAGGGAGTTTTTTGTTTTTCTATTTGTTTTTGGCCTCTACCTTAGCTTGGCTTGGACAATGTTTGGATTCTTAGGTGGCTCTCTCAACTAGGTGTTAATGATATACCCGAGAAAGTGTGGTGCTATTGATAATTTAAACTTTACTTTAACCCCTTTGAAACCTTGAGCAAAGATATTTCTTAGAATGAATCGCACTGGGGTCACCACTACTAGATATTTGTGACTCGAATCTCATAGGTTTTACTAGTCGAGTCGGATAAAGATAATCATCTCGTTAGCCAATTCCCTCAATGTGTGAACTACTTTGGGGTTCCCGTGGTACTCATGTTATCCGATTTTTCCCCTTAGGTGAAATTGGACAAACATGATCTCACACGAGAAAATAAAAGGATTGATTCAGACATGGGAGATCACATTTTAGGCTTGAGCTAAGTGAGTTGAAGTGGGTCGAGCATATTGCAAGGAAGGTCAGGATTTCGAGCTAGTTCGGGGAATGAAGGAACTCTGAATTCCAAAATTCAAACTTTGGAGGTGAATCCATTCAGAGGTAGGCCGAGGTGAAATTTGGGGACTTGACAGAAAGAAGCATGCAAAAAGGAGCAGAAAAGTCCAAACTTGAAGTCTAAAATTTGAACTTTGAGCTTTCGTGGTTTCAGGAAATGCTTCGTCAGATCCTAAAACCCGATCCCCCAAAACCTCGAAACCCGAACACCAAATCCTAAAACCAAAACCCCGAAAAACAAAGGTCTGAAACCCAAAGTCCAAATTTTAGACTTCAGGGTTTTAGAATTTCATTTTTTTGGCTTGAGCGATGAACAATGCCACGCAACATGATTTCAGAGTATGAACTTCAAAGTCTTAATTTTAGATTTCAGAGGTTTGGCGTTTTAGAACTCTCAAGCCAACTGTCATATGAATAGTAGCAATGTGACCTCCAAAGTCAAAATTCTCGAAGATCTGAAACTCGAAAGTCTAAAATTTTAGATTTCGGAGGGTGTGATGCAGGGTCGGAGTCCAAAAAGTAGATCAACCACCCGCATTTATTGTGGTATGGCACCCTCATCTTTAGATGACCATAAATTTTGACTGAGATCTCGGATTTGCATAAAATTAGACTTTTTGGAAAGCTCTCAGTGTCCTCTACACAACTATGATTAGATTTATTAATTTTAATAAAGTTAAATATTTCAAAATGTGGAAGTACAGTCCACCATTTTAGAGGAATGGTTCCATATTTCTCACCTACCAAAATGATGAGGTATGGGCTTCTCTTTCTTCCCCAACAAGCAAGGTACAATGGAGTATGGGATTTGCAGACTTGCCCATCACTCCCACAAGGACAATGATGGATTTTGCAGGAGATTGGAGTGTATTTTCATATTTTCTTCCCTCTCTCTCCTAATTTATTCCTCTATAAAATGTAAGGGGTTTACATGTGCAAAAGGTTGATCATTTTTATCCCATGCGAACCCCTTTTTTCCGGGGCTTTATGACTTCCTCCAAACTCTGTAATGTCTTCATGCCTTCCTCTACATGTAATGTATTATGTAAATCTTAAGGAACAATAAAATTGTGTTTTGTGTTGATTATTCTGACCTCTACATGATTTTACTGTTTTGTCTTGCCTCTCATTGCAAATAGATGGTTGTGTATATCCTTGTTCGTTATAGTTTTAGATGTGTTGTGATCATCTTGGGAATGATGTATTGGGTGTGATCTAGTTTTTGGTGCAAGAATACCCTTTCTATATTCATTTATTTGTCATTGTTGTAGGTTGGGAAGTGATCAACACTCCTTTCTTGGTGTATCACCACTCTTAGTGTAGGTTTTCATTCCATGTATCTTTCTCCATGTCCTCTTGGAAGCATTAGATTAGGATTAGTCAATATTTTTCTTGCATTAGGAGTAGTTAGTGGTAGGTAGGTTAAGATTAGCAACCAACCTTCTCAAGAGAGCTATCCCATTTCGCAATGTCCCACACTCAGGATAGTTCAATGTTATGCAATCACACCGAATGCCCCATCTCAAACCGGGAAATTCGGGGTGCTGTGATTTTCACATAACAAATCCTCAAATGAGTTTTATGGCTTATGCTAAAGCACTTCCTAAAATTATATCAGTTGACATTATCTTTGTCAATCGCACTCTGCAAATACAGTGTGCAATGTTCATTTTATCTTGATTAAGAAATGAGATTGTTTGAACCATTGGTCTTTGACAGAGGCAACCCACAATTAGTAAACTATTTTAGTCTTTAATCAAGGCAACATGTAATTATTGGTTACATGTTTTATAGCCACCTTTAGAGATGGTCATGTACATAAAAGTTAGGAAGTTTTCCTGAGGTAGGTAAAGGACAAGACGATAGAAGAAAGTTCAAGTTTTGATTTCCTAGATCGCTTAGAAAGCGCAAGGAAAGAGCATACATGCAAACAAGATTTGATTAAAAAGAGAAAATAAAGATTAATTCCCTTTTAAACAAAAACTAGAAAATGTGAGAATCACGTTTCTGATTTCCAAGGTCACTTAGAAAGCGTGAGGAAAGAGCATACATGTGATCTCACAAATATTTAAGAAAATAAAGTATTGATTTCTTTATTTAAATCTTAAAAAATAGAAATAAATACGTAGAAACATAATTAAATAAGCATAAATATAGATAATATTAGATTAGAAGTCTTGAAAAACACAACTTTGAAAACCACAGGCCGAATACGCTAGCGCATGAACTTGATGTGCTAGTGTCTGAATAATGGTAGCACACACAATCATGCGTGCTTGTGTTACAAGGAAACTTGTAAAATAAATGATTTAAATAGAAATAAAAGTAACAGAACAATAATGTAGGTTGAGAATATGCTAACACAAAGACCGGTGACATTAACATGTGAACTTTAATGAATGCACATACAAAAGCAATGATAGTGCGTGAACTTCAACGGAGGCGCAGACAAAGGTAATTGAGTGCATGTACTTGCACGATAGTAAAAACATTAGCGCTAACGTAGATGTTATACACGAGCGTGCATAATTATGAAAAATAAATAAAATGTTAAAATGCAACTTAAGAATTATTTTTTGATTTTTAAGCTTCTCTGCTCCACTTGAGAACCTAAAAATTTAACAAAGTTAAATAGGGACAAGTAACAAAAAGAAAGAGTTACATCAAAAAATTATTAACTAAAAAAGAAAGATATGTGGGAGGTCCCACCTGGCGTGCTTAAATGTAAACACCTAAAAATCATAGACAAAGAAAGTAAGTAAACAAATACTAGATATACCTTCTAGAGATCTCTTACAAACCTCAAGATAAAACCGTAGAAGCTTGAAGCTTTTTGATCTTGCTATAGTTTGGATTGTGGCTTCTCTTGTATTTTAATCTCCAAATGTGGTTGTAGATGCTACGAGTAGTTTTTCACAAGAAATCATATGTCAAATTGGGTAGCAATTGGATGCAATTTGCTCAAAGCTCCAGGATGGATTTGTAAAGGAATGACAAGCTTTTATAACCGAGGTGAGGCCATGAGAAGTGGATCTTGGGTTGAATTGGATCCACAGTAATAATTATAATTACCTGAAATAGTAAGATGACCATGTCTGTGCAGTTGCAACTTTGCAGGGGCAATCATTATCTTTGAATTCATTCGAGAAGTGGTTGCACGTACATTATTACTGCCCCCACCTTTGTAGGCTTCTGGAAGTGGAGTGAAGTGAAGTGGAACATGAGTAGATAATAGGATTTAATTAAATAACTAAATTAATTAGTATTTAATTGTGAGGGAATAATTAACCATTTATTTAATTAAATGTTTAATTATATTAGCAAAGGGGGTGTAGGAATTAATTTAATTAATTCCAAAGAAATAATAGAATTAAATTATTTAATTCTATAAGGTGGGAATGTGACTTAGGAAATAGAATTAATTTAATTAATTCTAAAGGGGTATTTAATCGATGAAATTAATTTAATTAATTCCAAAGGGGGATGTTGTGGTAGAATATAATTAATTTAATTAATTTTAATTGGATAGTAGCGAGATAGAAATATGTATGTATTTTTAGGGTGTGTACACATATAATATATTCAAATAATCAAGACATTATTTAGATAATTTTTTTTTCCTTATTTCTATTTTAAAAAAAAACATTAGAAGTATTTAAATAAACCAAGCATATGATGAAAATAATAAAAAGGAGGGTTAAAATTTTGTCAACGGCCAATTGTGTATCGATTTATGAGAGAAATGTCCAAAACCCACGTTCGTGAGCCTTGTAATCTACACACTCAATGCACATGAATCTTATATGCCCAATAAAATATAACTGATGAACACAACACCCAATCATATCAATAAGCCAAAACATGACATAATGCAATCAACATCCATCCAATACGGGAGGTGCATATGTACCCTAAACAAGCTACACACAATACAAATAATCATATATGCCACCATAAACATCATATAAATTGAAATCATATATAACCAAATCAATGTGAAATAATATCAATCTCATAATCTCCATATGGCTCAAAGTATCAACAAATAATCACACATCCTGCCAACAAGTTAGTGATAAACAAAATATGATGTAAATATGTAATGTCAACAACTAATCATACATCATGTCTTGACAAGTTAGTAAAGACCACAATATACATCATATATCCATCATAGTCTAAACATCATGTACCTAAATAATAATCAACATAGTATGATAGTCTCAATACCAATATAATAACTTAAAATATAAGTTAGGTGAATCTAGAGTACAATGTCAAAAAAATGTGGGCACTACATCCTATCTCACTTGCTTATCTGAAGTAAAGAACTAAATATATCATTCCAAGAACTTGTTTACCACGTCAGTTTTCCCATTAGGCTAGGGATGATAAGAAGATCTATGAGCTAGTTGAGTACCCAAACATGAGAACAAACTAGTCCAAAAATTACTAGTAAATATAGGGTCTCAATCAATTACTATAATCTTTGGTGTCCCATATAGCTTATGAATTGTATCCATGAAGGTTGTTGCTACTATACTTGCGACAAGGAAAAAAATGGCAATATTTTGTGAGTCTATCTACCACAACTATGATTATATTTTCCCTTTCGATTGAGAAATTCCTATGATGAAGTCCATGAAAATATCTTCCTACCTATGGCTAGGAATAGATAATGGTTGTAAAAGACATAGGGACTTAATTGTTTCACCCTTATTTTTTTGAAAAACCATGAATTCAACCACATTTTTGGACATCCCCTTTTAACCCTTCCTAAAAGAAAAAATTCTTGATTCAATGATAAGTCTTCAAGAAACCGTAATGCCCCTACTTTGAGAAGCATGGAGCTAATATAGAAACCTAATTTTTAGGGTTAGTTTCTAACATAAGTATAATCTATCATTATACTATAAAACATCCTCTTTTCATACAAATTTTTGTTACTTGCTTCGATTGTGTTGGAGATTCTACATGAGATGTTGTGTACTTGGGTGATCTCACCATTCGAACTTTCCTCCTCTACTCAATATTCTTGTAATAAAGATATGACACACAAAAATGCCTCGATTGACCGATAATTCGAGATAGAGTATCAACGGCTACATTATCCTTAACTTTATTGAGATTATCTCAAAATCATACCCCAAAATTTTTAAGACCAAATTTTGTTGTTCTTCGATGATAAACATTTCCCTAAAATTATTTCAAACTATTATGATTTGTCTTTACTTTGAAGTGTCTCTGTCGATTAGATATGGTCTCCATTGCTTTACTACATGAAGTATGGACCAAATTTCCTTGTCATAAATTGGTTTTGGCATATTCTTACCTTTTAATTGACATACCTAAAAGGAAATGGGATGACCATATTACATGATTACTACCCCATATAATAACATGAAGTATCACATTCAACAATGAATGTTTTGGAAAAATCAGGGTAGCCAAAACTAGAGTGGTGCATATGGCATCCTTCAAATTCTCAAATTATTTTCTAGCTTCCTCATTCTAATGGAAGGATTAATTATTCAATAAAGATGTCAGTATTCCTATTATCCTACAATAATTTCTTAAAAAACTACGATAATAACTCGTAAGCCCCAAAATCCTCAAAGATTCTTTAGGTTTTTATAACCTTCCACTTAAGCATGGATTTTATCTTGTTAGGATATAATTTAACACCTTCATAAGAGATGATATGATCCAAATATTCAACCACCTTGAATCCAAAAATAACTTAGAGGGATTTTCATAAAGTTGATGTTGTTCAAGAGTTTCCAACTCCTTATTTACATGATGCAAGTGTTCCTTCATGTATGTTTAGATTTGGATCACCCCGCGAGATGATTAGTTAATATGAAAACTCCAAATAAATGCTAATAAAATAAAATGGGCGTATGCTACCATTGTGGAGAGAGGGATAATTGTGATTTATTTCATTTCATAAAGTGGGTAAAACTCTTCCAAATTTGAATCTAAACTTGCATAAACACACTTGAAAAATGTTAGTTATTTTTATGGTTAGGGACTGCCTCGATCGATGTACCTAACCATTTTAAGGAGATAAAATATATTTTATTTATGTAAATTGACAAAATAGCAAATGAAATGAAAAGTATACCTGACTCATATCACATGATAATCACAATTGTGATTCACCAAAAATCACACGAGAATGCACACCAATCGTAGTTACATTTCCCGTATGTGTTGAAATGTCTCTAGAATAATGATGCAATAAGTTGTATCCTTCGTTTATGCTTAGATTTCAATACTCCAAGACCTTTAAAACCAAAATATGTGATTAAGATATCAAGACAACTTAAGTATATCTTTAGTGCACAAAGAGCTAGGGCCTAAAAGTTGTTAAGAGAGGATCAAATGATGTGGGTGAAGGTGATTTTATAGATATGGAGTGTATAAGGGAGTGGGAAACATATGGGTGAAATGTGAATTGGGCATTCACATGGGTAGGTGTGATGGGAAAAAATAAAATGTGAGTGGGTGAGGTTAGTAAATAGGTGTTGATTTGTCTTTTATCCCCATTTTGTGGGGTTATTTGATTTTTTTGGATTTTTGTGTTTTATAATTTTTTTGTTATTTTTGAATAAGAGACCTTATGCAAAAGGTACATTTTCTACTCTCTAAATTTTACCCCCTTTTGGGCTACATGTTACAAAAGGTAGGATGCAATACAAAAACGAAGACAAGATGGGGTTGTCTAACCATGTGACAAAGGTTGTCATAATTGCGGGATTAGATGGTTGACTAGATAGTCATGAACCTAGAAATGCAATCAATGGGACACTTCACCGAAGTATGTGAAGGGATTGATAGGTTGATTTTGCAAGGTAGAGACTAAAGAGTCAATTTATTGGTGAATGTTGATTGGGTGTCATAGAATTAGACGAGAAGGGTTGATGTATATGATTCCCCCTAAAGTGATCGTTTTCGAACCACATGTTTCCCCAACATAAGGTGGGATGAAAAGTGGAAGTTGAATATGAAGGAAAATGAACCTTGAGAAGGCATGATGAGTGATAATGAGGGCGGGGTTTCCCCAAAACTATGCAAATGAAAATTATATGACAGGTATGTACAAATGTGAATGCAAGTATGAGAGTTTGTGGGGTGAAGAGGTTGAGTTGGTTGATTGTAAGTTGATGGTGAACAAAGCTAGGAGGGTGAGGCAATGATCGATGTGGGACATATGAGGTGATGAGTTACACAAGGATATGGGTGATGTGGGTGATGTGGAAGGATACACAATGAGCTAGGTGAGCGGCCTTGCAAATGATGTGGTGAGCTTGGTGGGAAGAGTAGATGATGCAACATGACAGAGGAGCCATGTGATGAGTTGTGTGAGGAACATGATGAGTCAGGGTCAAGTGAGCGAGCATAAAGAGATGGGAAAGTTAGGGACCGAATTGGGCATGCTAGGGATACTAAGGGTGAGCTAGGCAAGTTGGGGATTGAGCTGGTCGAGTTGGGGATGAGTCTGGTTAGGCGAGGCGAGTTGAGAAGGTAAGATTGCTGAGTTGGGAAGGGTGAGCTGGGTGGTGGTGAGTTCTTTACTACGACTAGGGTTGTTGGTGATTTGGTCGAGAAGAGCTGAGATGGGTGTCAAGTGGGAAATTATCAAGAGTTACTCGGGGTGTGGGGAGGAATATGTTAAGTTGGGTATGTCACCATGAGGTGGGTGGATGTATCGCAGTGAGTTGAATTACATGTGAGCGACTCGGTGGGGAGGTAAGTGCACAAGGATTGATTGTTCAATGAGGGTGAGCGGGATGGGAAAAAGTGAAGGAGCTGGAGGCGGGCTCAAGGATGAACAAGGAAGGCTAGTGAGAGGTGCATGTAGAGGTTGGTTGGTACACGAGCATGGGGTTGGATGAGCTCACGAGGCAAGCTAGGAGGGGAATAGGTGGGAGGCTTGGTGAGTCTCCATGGAGAATCCTCAGGTGAGGTAATAAGGGTCCATGTCACGCGTATGACTCATGAGGTGGTTATGCATCAAGGGTTTCATAAGGAACTCGGCGCGGAGAGGGAAAAAATAGGTGACTCATGAATGCGACTCACCTTGCAAAAGAGCACGATGGCACAAGGTATGACTAGTGAAGTGAGTAGCGAATGAGACTCACATGGTGACTAAGAATTGAGTGGAAAATGGGAATGAACGAGAAAAATATGAGAGAAATTTAGTCGAGTAATGGAAAGTTTTGCCGAGTGATTTAAATTAGTAATTTGTATGTCCGTGGGTAGAGAGTGAATGCAATAGTGGGAGCTTGACGAGTGAGTTGATGTGGGAGGAAGTGAGATGGTTGTGGAGCTCATAGGGAGGGTTTGGTTTGAGGCCGAATCATGAGTGCAACTCGAAAAGGAGAGGAGAGGGCCATAATGGATGGGGGTGGATAGGTAGGGAGAGTGGGGTGAGAGTTGGAAGGGTTGGGTGAGGAGGAGTTGGAAAAGCTAGCCGGGGTGAGGTAAGTTGAGTTAGCTAGGGTGGGTAGTTCGAGTTGGTGGTGTGCATGGCGAGCGGGTAGGAGAGGCAGAGGAAAGTAGTGTATCTAGGTTAGTTGGGTGAGTGATGAATGAACAATGAGTGAGGTGAGAGGTTAGCTTAACGAGGAGCTTGGAGAGTGAATGAAATGATTGGGTTGAGTGACAAGGGTGTGGGGACGAGGAGGAGTTGGATGAGTCATGCATGTAACTTGGTGGGGTGTTAGTTGAGTGGCTAGCTCGGTTAGGATAACAACCGAGTTGGGATGGTGCAAGGGGACATAGGGTTGGTGAGAGGGAGTTAGGTGGTGATCCAGTCATGATGAGTGCAACCGAAGGGGCGAGAGGTGGTGAGTGGGGAAAAGTGAGGGATAGGGTTAGGAGGAGCTTAGTGGACTGAGTCGCTAATGTGACTTGGTGAGTGGGTGGGCTGGGATAACCAGTCATCTAAATCACTAATGTGACTCAATGGAGGTAGGTATGGGTAGCTTGGTCAGCCAGTCACTAATGAGACTTGAAAAAGGTGGGTGTGGGTATCTCGGTGAGCCACATTGAAAACTCACCGAGGCATCTTTGGGAGGTGAGAGGTGAAAAATGTGTTGAATTAATAGGTGTTAGGGTAGGGGTAGTGAAGTGAGTTGGGAGAAGGCAATCAAGGTATAAGGGGAGGGAACAAGCGAGCTAGTGAGGTGAATATGAGAGATGATTAAGGTATGTGGTAAGGAGGTAGAGAGATATGGGGAAGGGACAACTCACTAAGTCGGGGATAACGGTGAGAGCTAGTTGCGAGGTTAAAATAATTGAAGAAAGAGGTAATGATGATGCAGTGACATGGAAGAGAAAACAATGAAAAATTAAATGGATGAAAAAAATGGCACGAGGAAGCAATACGAGATGAAAATTGATTTGGCATGAAAAAAGTGTGTAGAAGGCAGCGGGTTCCCAAGGATGTTATTGTAAGGTGAATTGTAAACACCTACCATGACCTGATTGTGATGATGAAGTGAAAGTTCTAGCTTGGTGTATGAACACAGTTGTATGAAAATCGTGGTGGTAAACACATGATGAAATCAAAGTCACTAAACATGAGACAACGAGTGAGCTAAACCTAGAGTTTGAATAAGGTCTTAGCTACACAAGGTGACATAATATCCCCGTGTGCCTCAATGAGGTCCTATGTGTGTGCGTAAAATTTAATTATTAATTGAAATGAAGACCCGTAAGAAAATGAGTGAAAACACAAGCTAACATGTAGGTGTGAGTGAAACAAGTGATTGGTGAGTAGTGAAATGAAAGGAAATTGTAAGACATGTATTTCTCCACTTCCATCTAGGTGTCTATAGCCTTGATAGAGATACATTTGATTCTAGTCACAACATTTCTCTCTGCTAGCCATGCATCCATAGCCTCGGTAGAGATACTAGAAAGACCCATGAGAGAGAATGTTTGATATTGTTTTTTATTTTTCTATCTTTTAAAAGTTGAATTTTTCTTGATTTTGATTGTTTTGATTTATTTTTCACATGATATTAAAATATCTTAGTTTACTAAGGGTTTAGAACCATGAGTCATTTGATGGAGGAAATGGGAGTGACAATGGGGACGATAGTTAGAAACGTCAACAAATAATTCCTCGAGGTCTTCAAGACAAGTTGTTAAGTGTGTAAGTGTGCATGGATCTCAAAGAGGATAATCGTTCTTAATTCACCAAGTAAGGAGAGACCAAGTTCAAGCAACTATAGTAGAGACTATTGACTCACAAAATGTGACAACAAGATGATCAAAGTGTTCACCAAAAGTTGTGAAACAAACCAAAACATGGAATGTGAATGAACTGTAAATGAAATGTGTAGCAATGAGTGGAGAATTGGAATGAAATATGAATAAGTGGAGAAAATGTGGAAGAAAATCTATGAGAAAGCATTGTTTATTGCAATTTTTTGGAATATATATATATATATATATATATATATATATATATATATATATATATATATATATATATATATATATGAAAGATGTTTAGCTATATGGATGATGATTTTTGTGTAGAGAATTAGGTCATGTTTCAAATCCAGTGGATGAAGAGAAGAGAGATGTAAGGAGAATGAAAAATGCGGTAGTGAAGACAAATGAAAGTCCCCTCGGTCTGTATAGGAACTAGGTGAGTGAGAGACATGATGTATAAAAGAAAGTGATAGATGAGATAAATGATTGAAGTAGCGGGATGATGGGGATGATAAGCAAAGAAAAAATTCCAAATAAAATCCATAGGTGGTAGGTGAAGAACGTGATTGTAGGTGTGAATCACATAAGAAAGCAATTGAGTATTGTTGATGTGTGAGAAAGTCTGGTGGTCAAGGACATGAGAATAGATCAATTGTAGAAGATAAAGTGTGATGGATCATGTTGTGAGTGATGATATCAGTTGGACGAGGTGTGGAGAACATAGTGATGGCTAGAAAAAGCATAGGAACTAAGGTTGTGGTCTTGTGAAGAATGGGTATGAAGATAGGATGATGACATGAAATGGGAAGGGGTATATAAGCACGAGAGTCACACAAATGAGAATGCAGGAGAAAATTGGAATGCTTTGAAAGTTTAATTGAATGTGAAGGAGGCTTGTGAAACACACGCGGAAGAATAAATGGTTTTGTAATCGTGATAGATGATGGGCATGCATGAGGAGGAGCCAACAATAAGAATGGGGATTGAATGAGTGGTGATGAATACAATAGGGTGGATGTGAAAGAAAGCTCCAAAGGAGGTGAATTAATGGGAGCACATGAAGGTGAATTGCAAGATGAAAATAAAAGAACATGTAGATATGAATGGCGGGGAATAGATGCAAGAGGAGTGTAAATGAGAACAATGGATGGGATATGATGTAATGGAGGTGTTGATAGAAAAAATGGGGCTTGAATGAGTGATGATGAAGGGAGTGAAATGCAAATGTAATAAGGTATTAAGGTAGATGAAGTGATGTGTGGAACCAAATGTGATGAAGAGAACAATGTAGGTGGAGTAATTGGTGGTGAGATAAGTGGAGTGTATATGATCGAAGCAAGTGAAGAATAAGTGTACATGATAGAATCACATGGTGATAGAGATGAAGGAAAAATAGATAGATGGGGTGACTCTGGAAAGGATGGGGATGATATCATGTCCAAAGTGGACACACACGATGAAGTATATTGAGAAATAGATGGTATAGATAATGAGTGAATAAAAGAGTATGATGGTGTTGAGTGCGAGGTGGGAGTATGTAAGGTTATAGATTCTGAAGTGTTTGATTGAAATGAAGAGACAATAAATGCACATGATGATTTTGATGTAGCGGGAAGTGAGGAATCGAGATGGTAGAGAGATGACACATGGAGAAGAAGTGTGAATTGTATTATGGGAAGTGAGGAATTGGATGGTTGAGAGATGAAACATGGAGAAGAATTGGGAATAGTATTGTGTGATGTGGTTGGATGGGCATTAGTAGATGAAGGTGGAGGAGATTGGAGTTGAACAAAAATGTGTACCTTGTCAAGAAGGTCCTAAAGGATATTTTGGAGTTGAGGACAAAAATCAATGGAATGACCACCAATATGATGGTAAGCACACATGTCATGGGAGGAATGCCATAATTACGGGGTGGTTTGGGAGGGAGAGTAATGAGATTGACATCAAAAAAACTTGTGGAGAATAGAGAAAAGTAGTTTGGTCAATGGAGTGAATTTGTGAGGGGGTTGGATGAAGCTATGAACTATAGGATAACACAATGAATGCGAATATGTAGGTGTAGAATATGGCAAGAGGTGATTAGGATCTAGTTGGATGATGTTATAAACATGGCATAATGATGGCAGAGGAATGGAAATAAGTGGCAAGGAAGGAGGATGACCAAGATGGACATCCTCGAGGTGTTGTGCCATGTGCACGACCTCATAAAATGTGTGTAGTGGATCAATTTGTAAGGGGTGGGGATATAAGGGACACAACCATTGGAAAATAGGTCAATGAGCTTAGATTTTGGGAGGGGAAATGAAATGAAGCAAATGAGGGTGTTCCAACACAAAAAAAATCAATAATAGACTCATTATGAGACTTACGATGCATGTGAAGGTCAACAAGTGTTGATTTGGGTGAGAAATGGATGGAGAAGTGAGATAAAGGTGCTAGCAAGTTTTGTAAAAGTGTAAAGGCTGTGTTGTGGGAGGTGAGAGTACCAATCAAGTGTGCAACCAATGAGTGAAAGTGGGAAAGTGCGTATAAGGATAACATCGTCATGTTGAATGAGATGACATGCATAGAGAAAATATGGAAGTGGTGTTGAGCATATTTGGTGCCATCAATTTTTCAAAAGTAGGAAATTTGAAATGTGGTGGATAGGGATGATGTGATACCATGCGGTGAATATTATCATTACAAATGGTGTGATAAGTTTGTGCGGTGGAAGTCCCCCAAGTGTTAAAACTCAAGTTTTGTAATGTGATCAAGAAGGTGGCAATGAAAAAACTAGGATGTGAATGAGCATGGAAATTACTAGATGCCACGGAGAATTACTATGACTAGGACTCGAAACATGAGTGGAACACTTCAACAAGATGGTAAGACTAGAAACATAGCACGTCATCGCAATTATGATTAGCTATGGGATGAATAAGGAATCAAAACAAAATGCAGATTGAATGAGTTAGAAAGTTATAGGTGAGTCACAATTGCAATTGACTCTGAGAAAATATGAGATGGAGAATCATAACATAGTCACAATTGTGGACCGATCTTGGAAAATCGGAACTCAAAGTGGATGATAAAAACATATATGATAATGTGAGAAGGGTCCTCAGTAAAGAATATAAAAATTCATAGGGGTGAATAAAATTTGTTTGTTTGTTTATCTCAAGGTGGAATAAAGGGGCTTGATCTGATGGAATTCTTATAAAAGGTTCTCTCTAAATATTAAGGACTATTCAAATGAGTGTAGTAAACTAGAAAATGTCTACTCGCCGACTTTAATTTAACCCCTTGATTAACAAAGATGGATTTTAGTACGCTCAATCAATCAAATTGGGGCCATCACTATGGATAACCTTAGTGCTATTCCTCATGGGTGTACTAGTCAAGTAAGTAGACATACCCGTTTCATTGGTCAGTTCCTCAAGGTACCAACTACTTTTGGGTTTCTGCGGTAATTCTCATAATGAGTTTCGGGCTTATGCCCATCCACTTCCCACAATTATACATATGTGTATTTACCATTATCTATTAGGGAAACAATGAGAAGTATAATTAATAAATTATAGATCCATAATATAAATGTCAAAGATTATAGATTATGATGTGTAGTTAAATTAATCAACAATTTAGCTTATTATAGATTATAGATTACAAAATTAAATAACCATAACTGAAAGAAAATAAAAGGAAATAAAATGAGACAAATAACACTAGATTTAAAGTGGGAAATTTGAAGGAAAAAACCCCACTAAAATAAAGCATTTTCTGTATTAAGAATTTATCAAGACTTTAACCCAACACTTCCACTTCTCTCCTCAGTCTCACAAAGATAATTACATATCAATGTCTTCACAATTATATAGTTTTCTTACATAAAAATATTTGAGCATTAATATAGTCAGTTTCTAATTGATATGTCAATCTCATGAGGGATCATCCTATATATATATATATATATATATATAGGATGGGTGAACGATCATACCGTCTCACTCTTTTTATAGCTATGAAAGACCAACCTAAGTTTATAAATAAAATTTTAAAAAAAGGTTTGTAAGTGGTGGTCCACCAAATGGTATCCCCACTTGACATTATCAACCCCAACACTCCCCTTAATGTTAAGTGGGAAAAAAACAAGACATGCCAAATTTACCTTTTTCTACAAAAGGATTTATAGATCCATGAATCAACAAGTGATTCAAGATAACATGCAAATAAGGAAATCATACATATCTTCCCATACATAAATTCTTAAGACAAGTGCTTTATATATGAAGACTTATATCAGATTATGGAGCCTTTTATAAAACAAGGCATACCCATAACTAATGCTTCGCTAGGATTTACAAGTAACTTCACATAGTGTGACACATTTACTTATTACAAAATGGAGGAAGTATTGGAAGTTTACAATAGCTGTTAAGAGGTGGAATTGTCATACACACCCCCTCAATGGAAAACTTTGATAGGCCCAATAAGGCACAAAAATTTTCAAAACTTCATAGAAAACAATGTATTTGTAAAGATATTTGCAACTTGATCTTTAGTCAAACAAAACTTGAGATCAATATCACCATTTAGAATTTCTCTTGAATAAAGTGCATATGAAATTTGATATGCTTGGTCCTTTGATGTTGAACTAGATTGTTTGCAAGATCAATGTAATTTTGGATATCACATAGAGATAGTAGTTATCCATTTGATGCCGATATATGTAGTTCATCTAACAATATTTTTAGCCACATAGCTTCCTTTGCAACTTCCATAACACTTATATACTCTGCTTCAGTAGAAGAGATAGACACTGTTGGTTGCTTCTTGCTACTCCAAGTGATGACACCTGCATCAAAATTGAAAAATATCTAGAAGTATATTTTCTATCTGCAACATCACTAGCATGGTCAGAATCACAATAGCTAAATAATTGTGCATCATTAGAAGAAGAATAAAAAAACCATAATTAATTGTTCCTTTAATATATTTCAAAATTATTTTTCCATTTTCCAATGATACTCATAAGGATCTTGAATAAATCTTGAAACAACTCCTACTGCATAAGAAATATTAGGCACAACAATAGTCAAATAAATTAGACTACCAACTAGTTGTCTATACAAAGTAGGATCAAATTTAGCACAAACAGTTTAGGATCTAACTTAACACCAACTTCAATAGGAATGACAACATGCTTATAATCAATCATGTTAAATATTATAAGTAAATTCATAGCATAATGAGATTGAGATAAAACAATAGATTTATGATATTGAAATATAACCATGCCAAGAAAATGATTATGCAAACCTAAATCAGTCATTTCAAAACATTGTTTTATCCTTTCTTTGATTTTAACAATTAAAAATCTATCACTACTAGTAATCAAAAGATCATCAATGAACATTAATGATAATATGATTATTTTAAAACTTAACAAATAAATCATTATCAGAACAAAAGTTAGTAAAACCAAGATCCTGAAAAAAACTGTTAATTTTAGCATATCAAGCTCTAGGAGCTTGCTTAAGACCATATAAAGACTTTTTCAGCTTACAGACATATAGTTCTTTACTAGGTTCTTCAAAACCTTTAGGTTGTCTCATGTAGATTTCTTATTTTAAGTCACCATTTAGAAATGCATTTTAACATCCATTTGGTGAATCTCCCAACCATATTGGGTAGCCAAAACAAGAAGAATTCTAACGAGTGCTCATTTTATCTACAAGAGAAAAAGTCTCAACATAGTCAAGACTAGGTTTTAAGTGAAACCATGAGCTACCAACCTTTCCTTGAATTTATCAATTTCTCCTACAGAGTTATACTTGATCTTATACAACCACCTGGATCCTACAATGCTTCTCTTAGAAGGAGGAGGGACTAGTTCCCAAGTGTTATTTTTAATCAAAGCATTGTATTCATATTTCATAGCTTGAATCCATCTATCATCTTGACAAGATTATTCAAAATATTTTGGTTCAACCTCATAGAGGGTCATCAAGGCATGATAAGAATGTTGACTATGAGTTACCTTTCTAAGACTAACATGATTAGAATCCTTAACAATATTTTGAGCCCATTTAGGAATCTTGGGATGCAAGACACTTTGAGATGACTCCCCCTCAATCTCCATCATGTCTAGATCAGGATAATCATCATCTTGAATTTTTTTCCATATTGTTAGGAGAAGGATTATCGGCTCTATCTCAGGAGAACCAGAGGAAGGTTCATAAGAAGCATCATAGAATGTTTTTCTAAGACATGAACATTCCTGTTTTCAACTATGTCATGCTTGAAAGGGTCATAAACTCTTAATCCTTTAGTTCTACAACCATAGCCAACAAAAATACATGAATAAGAGGTTGGATCAAGATTCTTCCTTTTATCCTTTGGAATGAAGATAGAAGCAAGACTAACAAATATCTTTAGGTGAGAAATATCTAGTTTTTTTCTATTTCCATACTTCATGAGTAGCTTGATGAAGATATTTAGTAGGCAATCTATTAAGAATATAGAAAACAATATTCATGGCTTCTTCCCATAAAAACTTAGGCACATTAGATGTATGAATCATAGTCCTAGCCATTTCTAAGACAGTCCTATTCTTCCTTTCTACAATGCCATTTTGTTGTGGGGAATAGGGAGTAGTCAACTCTCTTTGAATCCCACATGACATATAGAACTCATCAAACATTTTAATAACATACTCACCTCCATTATCAATCCTAATCCTTTTAATTTTTAGATTAGAAGCATTTTCAACTAAGGCTTTAAATTCCTAAAACTTAGACAAGACATCATATTTTTCTTAATGAAATAAGACCAGGTCATCCTAGATAAATCATCAATGAAGAAAAAAAACATACAAAGCACCACTAAGAGAAGGAAATTCAAGAGGACCTCTCACATCACTGTGAATCAATTCTAATAACTGAGAAGAATTGGGATCATGATGTTTGTGAAATGGTTCAACATGTTGCTTACCATGCAAGCAAATTTCACATGTTTCATGATCAACTTCATCTTTGGAATACCAACAACAAGATTAAGTCTAGACATTTCATACAAACTTTTGAAATTCACATGACCTAATATTTCATGCCAAATCTGAATATCATTCCTAAGAAGAAGAAGAAAAGCAAGATTCAGACACAAATCCATCAAAATATATAAGCCATTTTTCTGAATACCAAAGCAATAACATTACTGAGATTATCTTTTACATACCATTTATCTTGTAGCAAAACAAATTTATAGTTTTCTTTAGTTAACTAAGAGCAAGACAAAAGATTCTTTTTCAACTGAGGAACATACAAGACATTCCTAATTACCCCATTTCCAATTTAACATTCCCACAACCTTCATATCTAATGATGGATTATCCCTAGATATATGTTTTCTTCACATTTAACAACATTTGAGAGGATACCATAAATACATGTCATGTGCCTAGAGGCACCACTATCTAGGATCCATTCATTTTCATTTGAAGTTGAGAGAGCAAGTATACAAGGAAATATATTGCTCAACATTATTTGCATGATTTTTCTTCTAATCTTTATTATGATTATTAAATTTTCTATTTCTAACATTCTTAACAGATTTTTTAGTTTTTACTCTTACAATCAAACTATTTATGGCAAAATTTCCACACTTGTTACAAGTGCCATTAAATTTGACTTTAAAGTTATGACTATTTTTAACAAAATTAGACTTAGGATTTGATTTAAATTTTGATATGATATTAGACTTATGATTAGGATTATTATTTTTCCTATTTTGAGCAGAATTATGATTCCAAGAGAACAATGCTTGAGAAACAATATCTTTTGAATCAAAATTCTCCATTACATGCTCTTCTTGAATTAACAGAGAAGACAAAGTGTCTAAATCAGGAAGATCATTCTCATTCTGATATTTAGAGTTAAGAATGGAGATATAATTTCTAAAATTTTCATGAATATTTATCTGAATAATGAAATACAAAAGATTATCTTGAAATAGTTCACAATTACAACCATCCAATTAAGCTTTAATGTTTTTAATTTTAGCTAAGTAATTGAAAATTTTCTCATCCCCCTTTCATAGGATTTGTAAACAACTCTAAAACTAGCTTAATTATTTTGGACAAATGATTGCCTTCATGCATAGTCTCTAATTGATTTCCAGGCATCAACAGGAGAATCCATATGACCTATATGCATTAAAAATTCATCTTTTATGCTTTGCAATAGGATGGACAGAGCTTCCTGTGATCTTTGAGAGAAGGAGCTAATATTTTTAGGAGTTGCTTGTCTTTCGGTGGGTCATTTTTCCACACTAGTTACAAGATCCCATAGCTTTCTTGCCATGAAATAGGATTTTAACCTTACTCTCCAAATACTATAATTAGTTCCATTTAATAACTGAGACTTATCCATTGAAAAACTATCGAACTAGCCATTTTTAATGCTCAGATGGTTATGAAGACAAATACAACTAAAAAATGAATCAAGGAAGCCAAACAAAGGTAAAAAACAAGATATAGATCTTCTTATTTAGTATACAAATGCAAATATCTTGGGATGAATTAAAAAACTAACTTAATTTGATCGATTTTAAAAATTAGCTAATGCGATCTTGGACCAAGTCAAGCTACAATCCTTCTTAAAAGACAATTAATTAAAAAATAAATTAATTAACTAATTAATTAATTAATTAAGATTAAAGAGATGTTTTAAAATATCATAGATCCTTTAATGGATGTGAAGTCTTGAAAAAAATAAAAATAAAAATTCCTTATCGAATTCAAAACATGATTAAAAAAAAAAATGAAAAACAAAGAAACACGCAACAAAAGATGTAAAATATGACACCGTGAAAAGCTAAATACACGTGTAGCTTTTCTATTAGATCGTACTTTACAAAGAATAACAAGTTAGAAGACAATTAATAAAAAAATTCGACTATAGATCCATGCATACATGAGTCGTTAATTTATTGGGTCACTTTTTCACACTCGAAAAATACAAACAATATGCGGAAAGCAAAGACTTAGTCAAAACAATGCCACTTGTCGAAGATCTAATGACCAAAGAATATAAACTTGGAAGATTTCCTCCAAAATTTTAATAGATGGCTTTAGGTGGACTTAGAGTCCCTAGAAAAAACCAAATTTCAAAATAAAGTTTGGGTCTAAAATCAAAAGGCATGTGTCACAATCTTAGTGGCTAAGATAAAACAAAGACTGACACCCCAAAAGATAGAGTCGCACTTACGAAAACTATACAAGGACTGATAATGTGAAAAAATAGATACATGTGGCCAAATGCAATTGGTTTGCACTTTGACAATGCTACCTAAATGACTAAAGTAATACTTAACACCCATGGAGCCTTCTTAATGGCTCACTTTTTGCAAAATCGATAAAGTGACCGACAAATGTAAAAGGTGGCTAATTCTTATTGGATAATTCATTATCACAATAAAAATAATCGACAATTACAAAATGTGAAGATACTTAGAGAAAATATATTGGCTCAAACTTCACATATGATAGAGACAAACAAATACAAGACCGCGACAGTGAAATATGGAGCTACGGGAGCAATCTCATTGACTTAGATTTTGCAAGTGACAAAAAAAAAAAACAAAAGACTGAAATGAAAAATACTTGAAGCACTCTTATTGGCTCAAATTTAGAAGTGTCAGAAGAAAGAAAATAGAAGACTGACAATGTGAAATACTTAGAGAACTCTTATTAGCTCAGATTTCACAAGTGTCAGAAACAAGCTTACACAAAACTGCCAATGCAAAAAAATAAGTGACTTGGAGTTTTCTTATTGGATATAATTTCACAAGAAATAGAGGAAAGCTAACAAAGGTTTGGTAATGTGAAAAAATGTGGAATGCCCTTATTGGTTTGCATTTTGCAACTGACAAACAAATCTACAAAAAAACTGACAATGCAAAGCAAGATGGAGCTTTTTGATTGGCTCGAGTCTTTGCAAAAATGAAAATATCTATTAAAAGAATGACAATATGAAGCTAGATGGAGAAAAATTATTGGCTCGAGCTTCATAACAACAGAACTTCATAGAAAACAAGAAGATCTAAAAAAACTCGACACAATGAAGCCACTTAGCACTTAATGATTGGATCGGGCTTCACAAAAGAAGATAAAACAAAAAATAAAGATTTATTAAATCAGGGCTGATTTAAATGATTCGAACTAACTAGATCTAAGATATATTTTGGATCCACAACCAAAAACAACTATAACGGCTATAAATAACGCGAAAAACTTAGAAAAAATTGTAGGACAATTTAAACTCGTAGAAAAAAAAAATGTAGAAACATAGATCTAAGCACACAATTGCTCAAACATGATCTAAATAGTCATTTAACCAATATTTTCAAAAATATTTGGGTGAGAATTGGAATTTTAAACTTGATTAGCTTGAAGACAACTGCGGAACAATTAGGGCTTTGCAGATTTGTAAATACAATTCAAGCTTCTAGCTCGATCCTGCACATGCATAATCTCTATCTATGATACCATATTAGGGAAACGATGGGAATGTATAATTAATTTTTTAGATCTATAATATAAATGTTGAAGATTATAGATTATGATGTGCAATTAAATTAATCAACAATTCAACTTATTATAGATTGCAGATTACATAACTAAATAACCGTAGGTGAAAGAAAATAATAGAAATAAAATGAGACAGAGAACACCAAATTTAAAGTGGGGAAACCTAAAGGAAAAACCCCACTGAAATAAAGTACTGTCTGTATATTAAGAATTTATCAAGAATTTAACCCATCACTTCCACTTCTCTCCTCGGTCTCACAGAAATAATTGTAGATCAATGTCTTCACAATTATATAGTTTACTTACATAAAAAGCTTGAGCATTAACATAGAGTCAGTGTCTAATCAATATTTTAATCATGTGAGGGATCATCCTATATATATATAGGATGGATGAATAATCATACCGTCTCACTCTTTCTTTAGTTTGTGAAAGACCGACCTAAGTTTATAAATAAACTTTTAATAAAAGGGTCATAAGTGGTGGTCCACCAAAAGGTATCCCCACTTGACATTATCAACCCCAACATTATCTGGACATGTGATAAAATGTGTAGCTCAATCTCGATTCATTCCCTTAAGAAAAATAAATGTGTTTTTAAGTTTTTGCAAGAAAAAAGTTACAACATAATCGTAGTTGTGGATCCCCTTGCACCCAAATTTTGAGATTTTTTTGTTCTAGAAATCACAACCCAATTGTACTTGTGATGGCCTCTGACTGATTTTTTTGTTATTTTTAGATTTTTAGTAGACCTACAAGAACTAGATGTTACATCTATAACAAATGTTATAAAAAGGGTAAAATTAAATCTAAAATAAGCCCTAATAAAAATATTTATTAGATTTAGAAAATAAAAAGAGTTACCCATAACCAAAATGGTCCCACCATGGTCGCCAAAATGTATGCCTATATTTGGATCACCTTATAAGATGGATTAGTTAATATGAAAAATCCAAATCATTGCTACTAAAACAAAATGGGATTATAATGCCATTATGAAGAGAGGGAAAATTGTAGTTTATTTCATTGAATAAAGTGGGTAAAACTCTTCCAAGTCTGAATCTAAACCTACACACAAAATGTTAGTTATTTTTAGTGGTTAGGGGACTTGCCTCGATCAGATCCATAACCATTTTAAGGAGATAAAAGACATTTTATTGATGTAAAATGAAAAAACAGTAAATGAAATGACAAGTATACCTTAGATTAGAAGACAATTATAGTTGCAACTCACCAAAATCACATGGAGATCGCAAGCCAATTACAATTACGTTATCCTGCGCATGTGTTGAATTCTTTCTAGAACAGTTGATGTAACAAGTTTTATCCTTCCTTTATGATTCAATTTCACTTCTCCAAGACTTGTAAAAATGAAATATGTGAGCAAGAGAGCAAGAAAACTTGAGTATATATTTAGTGCACAAAGAGTTAGGGCCTAAGAGTTGTTAAGAGAGGATCAAATGATGTGGTTGAAGGTGATTTTATAGATTTGGAATGCATAGGGGAGTGGGACACACATGGGTGTAATGTGCATTGGGCATATACATGGATATGTGTGATGGGACATAATTAAATGTGAGTGGGTGATGGTTAGTACATAGATGGTGATTTGTCTTTTATGCCCATTTTGTGGGGTTATTTGATTTTTTTGGCTTTTGTTTTGTGTTTTATAATATTTTTGGTATTTTTGAATAAGATACCTTATGTGCAAGGTGCATCTTTTAGTGTATACACTCCCATGTTTTTGTATATTAATATATCATTAGAGAACACTAAAATAAACTTCTACATGAATGGATTACAGATAGAATTCATCAAACTTTGAAATTTAGAGGGTGCATTTATGAGTCCAAAAGGATTACTAAGAATTCATAATAGATTTTATGTGTCTAGAAGGTTGTTTTATGAACATCGTCATCCTTGATTATGATTTGATGATATCCATAATATAGATCAAGTTTTGTAAAGTAGACAAAAGCATACCCATCTAGAAAATAATCAACTACATAAATATGAAACTTATATTTGATTGTGTACTTACTTGAGTTCTCTATAATTAGGACACATACACCAATTGTCATTTTTATGCGCCAAAACTATTGGAGAAGAATAAACACTCGACTATGACAAATAATTCCTTCTTCTAACATCTCTTTAACTATCTTCTCAATCTCACTCTTTTACACATATGGGTACCTATAAGGTCTGATGTTGGGCGGTTGGATCCCTCATACAAGATTGATTATTAGAGTATGTATTTACCTTAGCTCATGTTCACCTAGGTACTTTATTTATCTTTATTATATTTATCATCACCCACTTATGTGTGTGGATATTGGTTTTATCTTATTTAGATATTATGAGATATTATCTAGTTGTTAGGTATAGTTCTTTCCTCGATCTATGGTATTGACTAGTTCTTTCCTTGATCTATGGTATTGACTAGATCCTTGATGTCTAGTTCTCTCCTAAATCTATGGTCTTGACTAGTTCTTTGATGAATAGTTATTTCCTTGATTTATGGCTTGATTTACGACCTTGATTGGTTCTTGGATTGTTATTCCGTGCCTATTTAGGCAAGGCCCATTCTCATTATATTGCATTGAGTTTGATAATAATATATGATATGGCTGCTCATTTGCTTGCAAAGGTTTTATGTAAAGTTATTCTAGTGAATTGATTTAATCTTATTGATCATGGTGTTTGATTAACATTTATGTTCTTGGCTTGGTACGATCTGGTTATCGTTCCTTTCATGGTATCAGAGCAGGAGATTATTGTTGACATCCGTCTGTAAGTTTTATTTTGCAAATAAAATCTTTGTATATTCATATATTTGGGATTTGGTTGTATTTTGTTGCTGCGTGTGGTTTTATGCAAAACAGAGGCTTCCATTGGATCCAAAAGGTGTGAAAACCCTAAGATCGACTGTAAACTTGGTCATTTCTGTAGGCAGTCATTTTTTGTGGTTTTTTTGTTGTTGTAGAGAAGCACACTGGTTCGCCTCGGGATTCATGCCCACTAGAAAATATAGAAAATACGGGATTCTTTGTTTGGGTCTTTGGGTTTAATAATTATTTTCTCATTCCCCCTTAATGTTTACATGATCTATCTCGCATTATAGGGTAGTTTTCTTAAATGACATAGCTATTTCGATTTGTGCGCGGGAGGTTTTCCTCAGGATTTACGGATCTTTCCTTTTTTTTCTGGCTTAGGGGGTCCACTTTTACTATTTCAAAAAAATATGAAGGTTACTATTTTTGGCAAACAAAGGTCATTGTCTACACACAAGTCTAGAAATTAAGTTGTGCAAACACCCATTAATTATATCTTGGTCACATGGTATGGTCATATGAGGGCTTAAAGCTTTTTCTTTTTAACTTGGTTCAAATTCCCACCTTTAATATTATTTGTGTGGTGAAAAGATTGTAACTTTTGATCGGTAACTCGGTTTTGAGTGCCGTTTTTCACCTATATGACATTGAAGGACAAAACACTTAAATTGTGCTTGTTTTTTTTTGGATTTTACGTGCTTAAATACTTTCCATTGAAAATATTTATTTTGATACTTGCACTATAATTATAAAGTGCCATATATGGAGTCCAGAAACATAAATTTGATGTTGTAATCAATTGTGGACATAATTTTGGTTAGTTAGAGCAGACATCCTAAAACTTTTGAGAGTTACATTCTTCTCTATCATGGATTTGAGAAACTAAACATAAATTTGATCCCACGTGGTGGAGGATTTTTGATAAAACCTGATATGCTTTTATCTGAAGTATGTGGACTTCAAGAGGATATTGTAAAATTTGTGGAAGAAAATATATCGCTTAAGAAGCAAAATTCTCTTTTTGGTCAATCACTCATTCACGATAAGGATACAATAATACACTTCTATAGAAAAAACTTGCTAGCCTACAACATCACCATCGTATTGTGGACAGCCATATCCATGCTCTTAGTCCACTTGCAGCTATTGCTCCTAATCTAGAGACCCATTGACATTGATATGTTAGTCTTTGAGTCTCATTCTTTGCTCTTGATGCTCATACACCTATGAAGCTTGTTATTACATGCTTCTTCCTCATATCTATGCCTATTACAGGAAACAATACCACATAATGTGTATCATTAATAATTATTTTCCTAACGAGCTCAATAACATGGATTTTTTGAGAAGCATACCACTTTTACTATTTCCGTATTAAGTTCTCACATGCTCTTGTTTTATGGGTCTCACTAGTGGAGTCATTTGTAGTCATTCACGAGGTTATTGTTTATTCTCTTCCACATGTTAAGTGGAATTCTTGTCATGACATTGGTTTTCGAGCATACTTCATTGGCATCACACATTGCTGAGGGCTCATTTTTTTTGTTCACTCGACTCTTTCACGAGGATCATGAGAAACACATGAGTTCCATGCTCTTAGCACCTTCCTCGAGCTTAAGAAACTTTAGATTTCAAATGTCATACATGATCAACTAGACACACATTCGATGTTCTTTTGTATTAAGTTCATGCACCCATTGTGCATTTTACACCAAGTCATATTCTGACATTGGTTTTCGCATCTTCTTCATCCATCATTTTTTTGTGACTTAATGTGGGGTGGATATCATACATGATCACTCATGGAGGTGAAATAAGATTCTTCATCCATCTCAGTTGAGAGGGGTGGATATCTCGATCACTCATCGAAAATAAGCATGGCTCCTCCTCCATTAGGTCTCTTGCTCCACTTTCTATACCTTATGCATTGTGATGCTTCTTGTTTTGAGCATTTTTCTTTAGCAGGTGTAGTGTATCTCTCTTGTTTGTTGAGAGATTTTGTATATGTATTTTCAAAATTTTTGGCATGTTGACGATGTATCTCTTATAGGGGATCTATTTTAGTGTATTCTAGTGTTAGTTTGTTAGTGTTCGAGTATTTTTTTTGACAACTCATACATGTTTGCAACACCACTCCACCCATTTAGCAGTATGGGAGGGTGTGGTGTTGATCCTGTTTCTTCAGGTTTTGTGTCCTTACCTTGTTACCTTGGCTTTTCTTAGATCATGGCACTCTGGATTTTGTATCCTTGCCTTGTTGCTTTGGTTTTTGTTCTTGGATCGTGGCACACCTATTTTCAGTAGTTGATCGAATTATGTTTGGTGTTTTTGCACTTTTGACATCACTCCGTTGACAGTCTCCTTGTATGGAGCTATTCTAGTGAAACTCAATGTCAGTTGTTTTTGAGTTTTGTGATCGAGTAGTGGATTCAGACCATAGTGCACACCAAAATTCTTGAGTTGTACAAGTTTTTGATACGAGATTCTTGGGATGCCTTGAGCGGGTCTTTACTCTCTTTACTTTTTTGTTCTTGGTTTTGGGTGCCTTGCGGTGTCCCTTTTTCCCGGTTATTGTACATGAGTACCTCATTAGGCCTAGTTGCGGGACTCATCTTGGGATATGCCACTTCTATTTTGTCCCCTAGCTTCACTTGAGGGAGGTGTTAGATTAGGTATTTACCTTATCTCATGTTCACCTAGGTATTTTATTTACCTTTATTGTATTTATCCTCACCCACTTATGTGTGTGGATATTTATTTTATCTTATTTAGATATTAGGAGATATTATCTAGTTGTTAGGTATAGTTATTTCCTTGATCTATGGTATTGAATAGTTCTTTCCTTGATCTATGGTATTGACTAGATCCTTGATGTCTAGTTCTCTCTTAAATATATGGTCTTGACTAGTTCTCTAATGACTAGTTATTTCCTTGATTTATGGCTTGATCTACGACCTTGAATGGTTCTTGGATTGTTATTCCTTGCCTATTTAAGCAAGCCCATTCTCATTGTATTGCATTGAGTTCCATAATAATATATGATATTGATGCTCATTTGTTTGCAAAGGTTTTATGTAAAGTTATTCTGGTGAATTGCTTTCATCTTATTGATCATGGTGTTTGATTAGCATCTATGTTCTTGGCTTGGTATGATCTAGTTATTATTGATTGTGTACTTATTAAGTTCCCTATAATTAGGACACATACACCCAATTGTCATTTCTTTATGCGTCAAAACTATTGGAGAAGAATAAACTCTCTGACTATGACAAATAACTCCTAACATCTCTTTAACTATCTTTTCAATCTCACTCTTTTGCACATATGGGTACCTATAAGGTCTGATGTTGGGCGGTTGGATCCCTCGTACTAGCTAGATGACATGGTCATGGTCTCTTTTTAGAGGTAGACACTTTGGAATATCTTTAAACACAACTGAGCACTACTCATATATAAATACTTGCATATCTAATGGTATAAATGCATTTGAATGATGCGTTCCAATGAAAATAGTTGTGGCACAAACCCCTCAACACATTTTAAAGAATTTTTGCATCTGGTGAGAGCTCACCAATTTTGGGGACTTTTCTCTTAATCCTCTTAGTTCAAAAGTACTCCCTTCTGACTGAAAACACATGAAAAAAATATTAGATGTGCATGTTAATGGTTCCTAATTTGGAAATCCATTGAAATCCTAACAAAATGTCTTCTCCTCTCAAGAAAATGGAATACATAGGGCTATTTAGCAAGTAATATACCTTAGTGATTTTATTGTTATGGAATTTTCCCAAAAAACTAACAATACCCCCATCAATGATCATTACTTGACATTCGGGAGCTGGATAAACAAAATAGTTCAAGCGCACCACTAAATTTTGATTAATGAAGTTATGAATATTTCTTGAGTCAATTAACATTGTTACATTTTTACAGTGATAAATTTTTTACCGTTGAGAACAGGAACAAAAACAGTGGAAAAATGGGGGGTCCGCCATGCAAAACTGAACCCACCCACAATCCGGCGTGGAAAGAGGATACGGTGCTTTGGAACTACCTTCAAATAGGGGGTCTGTCAAATTTAATTGAAAGGATTCAAGGGTTTGATCAAGACATTTCTATTAGATTCACCCAGGGATGGAAGAATCGGGTTGTCAAATACAACAACATGGAGATTGAGATCACGGAGGAGCTCATCACCTAGATCACGGGCCTCAGCCTTGAGGGCACCAAATTCTTCAATAAGAAGGTTGACAGGGAGGTGGAGACCAAGAAGTTCCTGGACGATGGGGAGAATCTTGAATTTGTGACTGCTGGCATCAAGGTGGCGTCGATTCCTGAGCCTTTTGCTGAGCTTGCCAGGATGGTTGTTAGGTATGTAACTCTTGAAGGAAGATTTGTGACTATACCTCAAAAACATTTGATATTTCTTAATCACTTTCGTAGAAATATTATCATCAGCTTCCCTCACTACTTGATAAACTCACTGGAGAAATCAATTAGGGAAGTTCAGAGCCATTCTAGGGCTGTCCCTCTGCACCAAGGGCTAATCCTGCTGATCCATCGCCACTGTTCAAACTTCCCCACATGAATCCTACCCCACCCTCTTCCTCCATACCTCCACCTGCTCACACCGCCTTCACTCCCCCTGCTGAAAAGGAAGATTGAAGTTGCTGCTTCTAGCAAGAAAAGAAAGAGCATAAAAACTAAAATCCCTTCTTCTCAACGGGTCCTAAGAAGTCACAAAGACCTTGAGCTTGCTGAGAACCTCCTGCATATCAGCCAACCAATGGAGGAACCCAAGGAGGAGGACTTGATGGATAGAGTGGACAGGATGGAAAAGGAAATACAAGAGCTCAAAGGGACTATAAAAAATATGGAAAAAGCTAAGGGAAAAGGAATACTTCAAAGTGATGATGAAGAGGGGGTTATTGCTGAAGTTTTCAAGAAGTTACAGTCTTTGGATGGTAGAATGGGAAATGCAAAAAAGTCGCAATGACTGCATACTATCTGCCCTTAAAAGCATTTATAATTTCATTGAACAACATGTTCATAGTGTTTGCAGTTTAAGTGGGATTAATGAAGACATTTGGGGCCCCAAAGAGAAAAGGGATATTGCAATTGCTCAGGTGGATATGAAAGACTCCTCTCAAGCCACTATCCATTGCCTTCTTCATGTCGCTGCAGGCTATCAAAACCAAGATTGACAGGGCTATCAAGTAACGGGTTGTTGTGATGTTGTTTGTTGGCTATGAAGTTGCTATTATCTGCGATTCTGGAGCTACTTTTTGGTGGAGTTATTATATGATGAATATCTTTTGTTTTCTTTTTGATCTTTTCTGCTACTTTTTGGATCATTGTACGTCTGGATCCTTTCTTCTCATGTATTGTCATATCTGGCTGATGAGCCCTCTTAGGTTGGCCGTTTTGCCCTTCTCTGGGCTGTTTCTCTCACCTATGCTATCTGGATTTTGAGCCCTTTTGTATACAGGGTATAGTCCCTTCAAAACTATTTGCCCTTAATAAAAAAAAATTGTTACCTTTTTTTTAGATTCAATCACTTTCAGGTTTGGGGGTGTTAATACCTAAAATTTCATGACATGAGATTGTTGGTTAGGGATCTCCTAACTCCTCTTATGGCTCGACAATGACCTCTACCTCTTTATCTTCTTCCTTCTCTTCTTCTTCATTGGGCCCCTCAATGTAGAACAACTTATTTTCAACACATTTATGTCCCAATAAATATTTTCTACATCCTTTGTTAAAAAATAACCCTTTTGATCTATCTTATTTAATTTGTTGAGGTATTAGTATAATTGGTGAGAAAATGATGGTGTTGAGGTGCTACGGTCTATGATGTTAGTGAAATTATGCATCCTCCTAGAAATAATTTTTCCTCTACCCTACGTGCCATGATAATAGAATAAAAAAAAAGTCAATTAAACATACATACCTCATGCTTAATGTGGTCCTTAAGACCCCCAAGAAATAGTTCATTTAGATTCCCTTCCGTAATATTCTCCACATGCAAGGATATGTTTTGGAATTGATGAACATAATCCTTCACTGATCTTGTTTTTGTAACTTTGCTAATTAGCTGAAGTAATTCTTTGACACACTAGAACTATAGTGAAATTGTAGATCTTCAGTAAAAATTTGTTTATGTGAAAATGAGACCATTTCTATTCCTTTGAGAACATAACCATCAATACCAGATGAATTGGTTAGGTTCAATATATAAGGATGTTATTTTCACCTTTTTCTAGATGGGATCTGATGTAGATCAAAGAAATTATCCATTTGGTTAATCCAATTGAGTGGATAATTTCCATCAAAATTACACATTTCCACTTTTGGAAACATGTTATGGGCTTGAAAGTATTAGAATTTGGATTATATTGGCTAGAAGATCCACCATGGGTAGTTTTTCCATTACTTTGACTTGAAGATCGGTCTTTTTGGTTTGAGTATGATTGAGTTGAGACCGATTTCGAAGATCATGATGAACCTTTAGATTTGTACTTGAGTTTTTACATGATATCATCTAATCCTTGATTAATATTTTCTATATCTCTTTTATTGGCCATCTCAGACATTAGGATTCACAAATCAAACTCAAGTTGGCCTACCTTATGATCCACCAAGGTAAACCCTTCAATTGAGGATACCATAGTTACCCCTTATGACTCCAACTCCTTAACTATTACCTCATCCTTGTTTGGGTTTTACTTGGAGTGGCATGATTCTTTTTACTTCTTATGGAAGGCCCCACCACGATGCCCTTGAATAGTAGGATTTAGGGATCAAGGTAAAGATTTAGGGTTTAAGGTTTCACAAGAAATTCGTCCAAATATGAAAAAATCAAAGAACAAAATCAAACTAAATTTTTATCCTCTTTTAAAAAATGTAAAGAACTTGGAAATAGTCTAAAATTTGTATCATATAGAGAGAATTTATGAAAAACCATTAAATTGCTATAAATTTTGCAAAATACAACACAAAATTCTAAATTTTCAAATAACCTTACTTGGAATGTGTTATGACCTTGGTAAAATAATTGCAAAAAAATTCACTACCTTTTTAGAGATATAGCCAAATATTCACAATTATAGTTTTGACCTAATTTTGGCCAAGATCACAACTCTGATACCTCTTGTAATGAAATTACTTAGATCTGAATATCGAAAGCAATATAACACCAAATAAAACCAAAATGTAGAGAAATGCTCACAAGATGAAAGTGGAATAACTTATCCACTTTGTGGGGGCAACCTCCAATTCATACAATAAGACTTAAGTACTGAATATGATGATCAATTACTACCTAATAAATCCTTTATATACTATTCCTATGTTATGGCCATCACCATGTTGAAGCACTAATGAAATTATAACATATATGAAAGAGATACAACATGATAATAAGTTATGATAGCCACAAGTCGGCCATACATATCTAGTGTAAGCTATAGGATTAAGGGCGTAACATACACCATCAACCTAAAATGCATTTGAAAGCTAAAAATAGATGTATGAAGGAAATTAGATGATTTTAGATGACTTCTGAGTGTTAGGTAATAAGTGATAAAATATGCGAATAATCCCTCACCAGAATTGCAACAATAGAAACTAATATGCAAAAAATATTACGAGATCTCAAATAAAAGCGTAGAATAATAATTACACAACATAAAGAGACAATATTTAAGGTGGTTCACCAAATTTGGGCTACGTACACTAAGAATCACTTTCTCATATTGTATTATGAGCCACCACTCTCTCAATACAATACCCAGATATGTTTGGAGCTATGCTCAACAAACTCTATAGAATTCACACCTGAATTCAAAACACATCTACAATGTTACATTATACCTACCATATGCACAAAACTACATAAGTAGACAATTGCTTAAGTAGTTTTACAAAACCGTGGGTATCAAAACCATGGGAAAAAACTATCCCATAAACCTATGGGTCAAAAATCCCGCCCATATGAAAAAAACACATTTTCCGGTATATTGGGCACGTTTTGTTTTGAGGCCAATTTTTTTTTCAGGGCTGCGTCCATGAACCCTTACTACTAGGGATGCCACCCCGAACCCCCGCTCGAGGCCCGACCGACTTTGAAAATCAGCAAAAAACTGTGTGTACAATACTCTTAGTGTACAATCTTCAACACTTTCACACATGAAAACAGGCTCCACAACCTAACATGGAGAGATATATGATTTTGTAACAATGAAACTAAAATATTTGAACCTTAATGACCTTTTCAGCTGAGACTATGACTGTGAATCAACATGGGGTAGAACTGTGCCAAACTACAAGAACCATATGATATGTTCTTGATCCTATGTAAGGTATTGGACTTGATCTAAATCAACTTCTATAACTTTTTGGGTTGGTCACCTTCCTGGATTTTTCTATCTATGTCAAACCCTAATTATTCCACATGTAACAAGGATCTCCGAATGGAATTATTATCATCTCAAACCCTTTCCATGGATGAAGAGTCCTACACAACAAACATTAGAAGGGTTATGGGCACCTCATGCACCACCACATTAGCATTACTCTGAAGAGGCCTCAAATTACACATCTTTCTTTACCTAGCATGTGATATATAAATAGATCAATTAGATTTGAAATATTCTTTGAACATGCTTTATTTAACTTGTCTCTTGCTAAAATAATTAGAGAGATGAAGTTTGAGGGATTGTAGATGATAGATACGGTTGTATTAACTGGTTTGTAGCTTCATGATTGATGTGGGTGTTGCCTTGATGACTTTAGATGTGTTATTGTGAGATTTAGGGAGATTTGGATGAATTTTACAAGTGTATGAAGTGAGTTCTCTAGTGCATCTCATTAGGAGTTCCAAGTTAGCAAATAAGGCAGTGTTTAATTGCTTATATAGTGTTCCATAGATGATGTATCTAAGAAAGGCTGACCCAGATGAAATATAAGACCCAATGAAAAATTTAAATTTGAAAATGTAATTGGAAGACATATTCATGCAATACTATACAAATAGGTCATAACCAAATGTAAAATCCTAACCAATCCATAAGGTCATGAGTGGGAGCATTAAAGTTTAGAGTTGGTAAATTGATGTCTTTCTATTGATTTTTTGCATTTTATTCTCAAAATATGTCGACATGTTAGTGTGTAAGGATAAACAAGCTAAACAATGAACCTCAGAAAGTGCTAAGTAAGAATGGAGAATTTGTATTTATCATAACAAGAGTGCATAATCAAATCAAGGGTTTCCAAAGTGTAAATTACAAAATTTGAGTGTCTACATTTCCCCCTTTAAGTATGAAATTGAAAATTACATGTTTAAAGGAAATTATACCTAAGTGTGTAAACAAAATTTGCCTTTTTTGAATGTTTATTTTATATCTGCAATGTTATGGTTTGTGTTGGCATGTTCCACGATGAATCCTAAAACACGAGTGTAGTCAATGTCCATGATAGATAATTAACTGTAACTCAAATAAAACATGTAACATAAAATATTTACATTTACATATATGTGAAGTAAAAATATGTAAACAAGGAAAGAATACACATGTTTTCTCGTGCTCGATTTTCTTGGAGATTTGTATTGCTTGAACTTTGCTAAAGAATTGGGGGTGATCATTCCCTCATCGGTGCAAGGAGAAACGAAGTATTGGGTGCATGTAGTCCAACATGGAAATGTGAAAAAGAGATAATAAGAAAGAGATACAAATGCACTCATGTGAAGGAAGAAGACCATGTGCCAAATTTACTCATCAAATCTAAAATATTCCCATTTAAGTGTAATAGGAGAGGAAAGTCTTCCCATGAATCACTTAGCTACCTTGTTTCCTTCCATAAACCCATGAATCACACCACTCCAGATGGATCTAGACCTGATTATGTAAATAAGGACATACTATAAAAAGAGAGAACATGTGCCCCCAAACTCTCCTCATATGCCAAACAATTGATTATGAACTGAAATAAATGTATAACTATATTAACAATGTTGAAATAGGAAGGAGATCCATGCCCCCAAGATTCTTGAAACTGATCTTAAGACCAAGTGTTAGGGTGAATAAGGAATGAAAAATTTCATGCCCCATGTACTGATATGAATTGAGTAATATGGATTTGAAAAATTGTAGAAAACTTGCTGAAAATGCTGAAAAACTTAGTGAAATTGTTGCCTAGTTGGAAACATGTGGGTGTCGAGGACCATACCGCATGGCTCTAACCAAAGTGTATGGTTTTGATCATGTTCTAATTTTACAAAATAATTGTGTATAACTGCATTTATGAGTTCCTATACCCTATATGTACCTACATCTTCCCCCAACATTCTATTTGTATTTGCCAAAAATATAGAATAATCCTAGATAGATTCCCCCTCTTTTAAGGCATGTGTGAAAACCATGTTGAGCACGTGGCTCAAAATAAATGTGTACTGCTAAAGGAGATGTTTGAGAATATTTTTCTAGTGTCGAAGAGATGGACACATTAGAAAACTTATGCCTAGAAAAGGAAAGGGGTTTATGCATGCGATAACCATGGCATGCCAAAAATGCTAGCAATAAACAATGATAGTAAGAACTAAAGAAACTAGTATAAAAATACATGTAAGATAAAATAAGAATAAAAACAATGCATCCAATTGCAAACAATTATATACAAAAGCATACAAAAGGATTGGGGCTTGAAAACATGGGACACCCATAGTGTCACAAGACAATCAACACCCATAGTCCTGCAAATAAGAGCAAACAATTACAAAAATATAGGATTGATTCCATAAACATGGGACACCCATGATGTCACAATAAAATCAAGGAACATAAGCCACAAGCAAGGAAAAAAGCAAGCAATAACACACACAATCAAATATGCATGAAAAAAGAGTGTAAAAAACATGATAATATGATGTAGTAGAAAAATTATGTGATACAATAGATGTTAATACTACACAAGACAAATGTGTTATTCATGTTAGTATGAAAATTAGAAAGTACATAATGTATATAATTGAGCATAAATGAGGAAGTTAAAATGAACTATAATAGAACAATAACACATGTGGAGGGATTGCCCCAAAATGATGAGAATGTAAGGAAACATGAGTGCTCCCATAAGTGTGTATTGATATTTGTGTCTTGCATCCAACTCAATATACCAAGTGAATGTATGTGTATAAGGAAATCAACCATGTTGTATATCAAACTAACGTAAATAATAACATGTGTAATGTAAAGTTCTAACAATGTGAGTAAAATTCACATGTCTTGATTTTGTATTTTTTTACAAATATTTAACTGCTTTTGTATTATTTTAGTACATATCTATCTACAAAAGAGGTGAGTACAAAGAGAGATATCTAATAAGAAACTCCCGAGGATGTGAAGGAGATTCTATACAAGATGGATATACACGCCTTAGTGGTGATGCAAATACTAGCAACACTGTTTGTAGTAACATATTCCAAAGAAGGTTTAGTAGATATAACACTAACATGCAAAAATGGTGATGATGTGGTGGACTATAGGAACAAGTGTGGCAACCATTAGGAGTGTATAAAGAATATATTGGGGTAACTTGTGCACTAGAGGACCTACATAAAACTCTAGGGGTGTGAGAATGGTGAGAAACAATGCCTCAAATGAAAATCCTATGAAGAGGCCTAGATTCATGAGATGTAGAGGGTGGAACTAAAGGCCTATTAGGAGACCTAAAATGATCAACACCTGGGAGAGGAAGTGTGTGGAAAAAAGGGCCTAAAATAATCTATAGAGTTGGAAATATAGTGTAAGAGAACTAACGTAAGGAGTAATGTAGATGTGTGAAGGGTGTGAGAGACATAGTACAAAACCAAAGATCTATCTGTAGGAGGAATAAGAGGAAATGAAGAAGAAGAACTAGGCACATTGGGAAGGGTACCTCAAGGAGAATATATATATATAATGGTAATAACTAATGGTAATAACTCATTTGATTATGGATGAACTTAACACATTGATGTATATTAAGAGGCAATAGCTCTAAGGGTACATAGCCAAGGACCATCTAACCGTAGAGCACCATAATCAAACTTAAATAACACCAATAATGAAATAGAGGTATTAATAGTACCAATAGTGATGGGTAGAGTGAAAAATTGATAGAAAGGAATTGTATCAAGTGTAAGATTATACATAGGAATGCCCAAAGATTAAATTTGTGTGAGAGAACAAACATTTTACTTATTGTACGGATAGACCAAAACACTCCGTATGGGTTTGTGATTAATAGAAACATGAATTGATAATGTATTCGACATAAGTGTAACAATGATATAAAATAAATCAAAAGTGATGATTGGATCAAAGATAATGAATTATTAATTATTCCAATCATTGCATAAAATGGGTGATTGTAAGAGGGTGGTCAAGGTACTACATGGTAAACATTATGGACATCGAGAGGATAATTTTGTAATGTCATGCTTAATAAGTGGATCATTAATTTTTATCTTATAATTATCATTAATTGGCTTTAAAGATTCAGTAGGATCATCCCATTCAATCTCTTGAGAATTGATAATATCTTGAATAACGTGATGAAGCGTTAGGAAATTTTCTACAAAGTTCCTGACACATCAATGATGATCACAATGGTCATTGGAATTGAACTTATTGCCTTGATGTATACTAATATAAGCCTTAAATAGTGTAGAAAGAGATATGCTATTGCACTCAAGAAATTGTTTCAAGACAATGTGAAGAGGACTTGGAAAATGAGTAAATCAACGATGCACAGGCTACAATTGTAGCTTAAAAATATGTTTGATGGCATTAATGGTGTATTTAGAAACAATTTTGACATCATTAGGATTTCTTTTGAATGTGGGTTTTCTTGAAAAATTAGTTGTAGATGCAAGACGAGAATTAGTAACATATTTGGGTTTTTTTAATGTAAAAATTTAGCCTCATTCTCCTTTAAGGTATGACATCGATGGTTTGAATGATTAAACTTGTCAAACATGATCAAATATTGCAAAGGGGATAATAAGATTTTTGTGAATAGTTCTTGTAATTCATTATTAGCTAAGAGATTTTTCATCTTGGTGAGAAGTGCCTTATAACGTAACATATAGGTGCTTAAGAGGCTTAATAGGCCCTTGTCATATTTGAGCCAATTATGCATAATAAATATTTTCCTCAATATTGATAGATAATCTTGCCAAAAATAGATTTTATAAAGTAATAAATGTGAGGATAGAGTGAGTGCGGAGAGCATAAAACCACTGTAATGTGAATTCTTGAAGACTTAAAGAGAAAATATTTGTAAGAAAGATGTCATTAGAAGAAAAATTGGAACAAGAAACATGGAATGAGAAAATATTCTCAGTGGGATCCCATTTTCCATCATAGATAGGAAATTTAGGAGCAAAAAAACCAATGGAAAACGAATAAGAAACCACTTCGGGTGTAAGTGGATTGTGAAGTAATTGTGTGGAATCCATAACATTAGAAGAAACAAATGCACCTTATTACAATTGTAAGATTTTTGATTGTAAAGTATGAATAAGGGATTAAAGAGCTTGCGTGATAGAAAAAGATACATGTGAACCATGATGAGTAAATGTGGGATGTGTAGTAACAAATGTTGTTGCAGAAATAGAAAAATAAATTTAGCATTGATGGATGGGGTGCACCCAAATGGGTAGGAACCATGGATGTGGGAGAAACAAATTCCCATAAAGATGAAGAAGGTTGGGGTTTCCCAAAAAGGGACTCTTCACTAGAATTCTGGTCATGATAAAAATTAATAAGACAAATAATTTTAACTATAGGATCAATATAGGATAAAAATTAATAAGTTTTTCATAAAAATTAGACACAAGTTGTACTTGATCAATATCCATAATGTTTTTATTATCATGGAAAATGTCATTAGAATGTTGACTATGAGTGTCAAGATAATGCAATGGTACCTCATTAACTTGGTCAAGGATGGAAGGATTTCTAGCAATGTGCATTAGAGACAAGACCACGGAATTACAACACTTACAAATGGGAAGAAAAAGCTCATGATGTTCAAGGGATTGATTGGAAATCCAAGTACTATTATGAGAGGGCACATGAGGAAAGCATGTGTAGTTTAAAATAATATAAGCCAATGAAGAAAGAACAAAACATTACCCCTAGGGTATATAGAGATGGAAGATCGGTATGTCTAACACACAAGGAATGAATCTTAGATTAGGTTAAGGATTCAATCAAAAGTGGGTTCACCAAAATGTTTAACCCTTAATTAAATTTTAGGTCAATTTAATATTTGTAGATTAGATTAGAGGTGATTAAAAATCTACGTACATGTTATGATATAAATACCAACTCGTATAAGATGGAAATAATATAACATACAAAAATTAACCTAACATGAAATTAAAATATCAAGAAAGATGTATGAAGATACTTAACTGATTTTAGATGACTTTTGGAGAGATATGGGATTGTGCAATAGTGAAATTAGAAGATTTGAACCTGAATGACCTTAAAAATGGGACTATTCCTATGAATCGACATAGGGTAGAATCATACCAAACTACTAAGACCGTAATGTACGAGTCCTAAACCATTTGTACGCTCTTAGACCTATTATGAATCAAATTTCATAAATTTCTAGGTTAGTCACCTTCTTGGATTTTTATGTCATTGTGAAACCTTGGTTGTCACACATACAACAAGGATCTATGAATGGACTGATCATCATCTCAAATCCTATCCATGGATGAAGAGTCCTGCAAAACAAACATTAGAAGGTTTTTGGATGAAGAGTCTTGTAAAAAAACTATAAGGGTTACGTGCACCCCCACACATCACCGACATTAGCACTACTCCGAAGAGGCCTCAAACCATATGTCGTTCTCCACCTAACATGTGATATCTAGATGTATCAATCGGATCCAACCTTTTCTTTGACCATGCTTGTTTTGACTTGGCTCTTGCTAAAATACTTGGAGAGAGGATGCTTGAGTGCTTGTAGATGAGAGATATCACTTCCTTGACTTAGTTTATAGCTTCATACCTGATGTGGGTGTTTCCTAATGACTTAAAATGTGCTATTGTGATATTTAAGGATATTTGGATGCCTTTTGTAGGTGTATGAATTAAGTTCTCTAGTTGATTTCCTTAAGAGTCCTAGGTTAACAAATGAGATGGTGTTTACTTTCTTATATAAGGTTTCATAGATGATTTATCTAAGAAAGAATGACCTAGATGAAGTATAAGACCCAACAAAAGATGTCAATTTGAAAGTGTAGTTGGAAGACATGTCAGTCCAAAACTATACAAGTAGGTCAAGACAAGATTTACAATCCCGACCAATCTATAGGGTCTTGAATGGGAACAGGAAACATGCTAAATGAATTTTGGAGCTACTAAAATGATGTATTTATATTGATTTTTACATTGTATTCTTAGGATGTGTTGACATGTCAGTGTGCAAGGATAAACAAGATAAACAATGGACCTCAAAAAGTGCTAAGCGGGAATGGAGAAGTTGTATTTATCATAGCAATAGTGATTAGTCAAATCAAGGTTTCCAAAGTGAAAATTACTAAATTTGAGTGTTTGCGAGAAGGGTTGAGGAGGATAATTCCAAGGACGAGAAGAAAATTGTAAGGAAACAATGTGAAATTCTTATTTCCTATAACCACATGCTATTATTTTAAAAAATTTAGGAGGAGAAAGGGGTTGCGTGTGCAAGGCATTGAGGTAACATATTTTGAAGATATCTTAGAAGGAAATGAGTGATTGATCAATATTTCTAATGTCAATGGTTCTTATTTATAGTTTCAACCCTTGTGTTTTCTAGGTAGTTAGAATACATGAAAATGTAATGGGAATTCACTTGCACATCTTGTTGGAAATTTTAGATACATGGATATGTGTAGTAGACATGGCATTCCATGATATCAATTTCATGCACATTTACGATCATAAAGTATATGTAGATATTAGGGTAATGATTAGGGTTTCTATCATTAACATTATTGATAGTGTCATCCATCAATGACCACTGATATAAAATGGGATTTGATAGTTTTAACATGCTCCACATTATTGTCTCCATCTCACATGCATTTTTCATGTGAGTGTAATTTGCGCTTAGAGGGGTCAAAATTAAAAATGGGAAAAATCCAATAGTTTTAGGATTTGAAACCCAACCACCCAAATATATAAGATTTTATTCCTTGTTTTTGGCCTATAAATAAATGAATCCCATATCCTTCATCTATGGGAATTATCTATACTTTGATTGTGATATGCCCTTAAACCTATATCATATATTGGATGTGTATGGCCAAATTTTGGCTATCACGACTTCTTATCATGATGTACCTCTTTCATATAGGTTATAATATCATTAGTGGGTCTACCTTTGTGATGGTAATAACATAGGAATATTATATATAGAAGTTAGTAGGTAGTCGTTAATCATCATATTAAGCACTTGAGTCTTATTATATGGTTTGGAGGTTGCCCCTCAAAGTGGCTATGTTATTCTACTTGCATCTTATGATCATTTTTGTACAATTTGGTGTTATATTGCTACGATATTAAGATATATCTAAGTAATTTCATTACAAGTGGTATCTGAGCTTGATCTCATCCAAAACTACGTCAAAACCCTAATTGTGACAAATTGGGTATATCTAAAAAATGATAGCAAATTTTTCTATAATTTTGTTGGTGGTGTTGCAAACTAATTCAATTAAGAACTAAATTTCAAGCTTTCTTTACTTAGTTTTTAAATGTTATATCAACTTTGGTTTTTTCATAAAGTTTCTCTATAGCCTGCAAATTCTTGAATTTTTCCATGTTATTTACATTTTAGGAAAGAGGATAAATATTATTTTGAGTTTTTCTTTGATTTTTTTCATTATTTACCTACTTCCTCTCGAACCCCAATCCCTAAATTTGAGATTTAATCCTACATCCTACTATTTTAGGGCATCATGATAAGGTATTACACAAGAAGTAAAAAGAATCCTATCAATCCAGGTAAAACCTCGAGAAAGGATGAGGTAATAGTTGAGGAGTTGGAGTCAGAAGGGGTAACTACGATATCCTCAGTGCTAGGGTTTACCTTGGTGGATCATAAGGTAAGCCAACTTGAGTATGATCTGTGAATCCTACAGTCTGAGATGGCCAATAAGGGAGATGTAGAAAATATCAATCAATGATTGGATGGTATCATGCAAAAACTTAGTACAAACATAAAGGCTCATCATCATATATTCCAAATCAGCCATAACTCAATCATCCCGTGATCAACCATGATGGATCTTCACATCACAATAATTGAAAAACTAGCCAGGTTGGATCTTCTAGCCAACCCTATCTCGAATCCATATACTCTACATGCTCAAAAGGTGTTTCCAAAAGTGGAAATGTGTAAATATAATAGAAAGGATTCACTCAATTGGATTAACCAAATGGATAATTTTTTGATCTACATCGATCTCATCTCGAACAAAAGTGACCATAAAATCCTTGTATCTTGAACATGACCCATTTATTTGGTCTCAATGGTTATGTCTTTGAAAGGAAGAAGAATGGTCTCATTGTCACATGTACAATTTTTACCAAAGAGCTGCAATTTCATTATAGTTCTAGTGTGTTAGATAATTACTTCATCTAATTAAAAAATTTACGGTAAACATGATCATTTAAAGATTATGCTCATCAATTCTAAAACCTATCCTTGCATGTGGATAATATTACAAAAGGGAATCTAAATGACCCATTTCTTGTGGGTATTAAAGACCTCATTGAGCATAAGGTGCATATGTTTAATCCACTTAAAGTTTTTGCTTCTATTATCATGGAGCGTAGAAAATTTATTGAGGAAGACTTTCACTAACATCGAGAGCATAAGACATCAATACCATCATTCGCTCCTCGGCCAATTAGACTGAAACCTCAACAAATTGAACAAAAGGGGTAAAAGGGCTATGTTTTAAATGTGAAAAAATATGGACCGATACATAAATGTGTTAACAAAAGTTATTCTACATTGAGGGGCCTAATGATGAATAAGAAAAGGAAGAAGATGAAGAGGTAGAGGTCATTATCAATCTAGATGAGGAGTTAGGATATCCCCAACCAATGATATCATGTCATGAAATTTTAGGTATTAGCACCCCAAACCCTCAAAGTGGTTGGATTCTTAAAAAATGGGGGTAACAATGTTAATTGACTTAGGAAGTACTCACAACTTCATCAATCATAAGTTGGTAGTGCGCTTGAACTATTTTGTTTATCTAGCTTCGAATGTCAAGTAATGATCATTGATGGGGTATTGTTAGTTGTTCAGGAAAATTCCATAACATTAAACTCACCATGGGAGATTACTTGCTAAATATCCCTATGTATGCCATTTCCATGGGAGGAACATACATTGTGTTAGGATTTCAATGGCTTACCACCTTGGGAACTATTGAGATGAAATTCCAAGAGTTGTCATGTATTTTCAGTTATAGAGAAGAATTTTTGAACTAAAAGGATTAAGAGAAATCACCAAAATTGGTGAGCTCTCATCATATGCAAAAATTCTGAAAAAATGTGTAGAGGGTTCATGTCAAAACACTTTTCATTGCAAGCATACCGGTCAAATGAATTTATATCATGATATGTAACCGGTTATAGATGAGAACTCGGTTGTATTTGGAGATATGCTAAAGGGTTTACCTCTAAAAAGATACCAAGATTATGTCATCCAGATAGTACTAGGAGTCTACCACCCAACATCAGACCTTATAGGTACCCATATGTGAAAAATAGTGAGATTGAAAAATATACTACAAGAGATGTTAGAAGTAAAAATTATACTCATCATAGTCAGCTTATTATTCTTTAGTAGTGTTGGTGTGTAAAAATATGAAAATTGGCTCATGTGTCATGACTATAGTGAAATCAATAAGTACACAGTCAAAGATAAGTTTCCTATTCCTATAACTGATGATTTTCTAGATGAGCTGCTTGGTGTTGTTTACTTTACCATTCTTGATCTCCATTCTGGATATCACCAAATCAGAATCAAGGATGAGGATGTTCATAAAACATCCTTCCACACACATGAAGGCCATGACAAATTATTAGTAATGCATTTTGGACTCACTAATTCACCCTATAAATTTCAAAGTTTAATGAAGTATATATCTTTAAGCCCTTCTTACAAAATTTTGTTTTAGTGTTTTTTGATGATATATTAATCTATAACAAAGCATGGGTGGAACACTTGCATCATGTAAATAAGGCTTTGGAAACTATTGAATAACATTAACTTTATGAAAACCCCTCTAAGTTTTATTTTGGAGTCAAGGAGGTTGCATATCTGGGCTATATCGTCTCTTATGAAGGTGTTAAAATGGATCATAACTAGATAAATGTCATGATTGAGTTGAAGGTTCAAAACCATAAAAAATATTTAAGGATTTTTGGGCTTACAAGTTATTCTCAAAGATTTGCAGGAATTATGGCAGCATAACAACACCAATGATAGGTTTATTAAAAATGAGTCTTTCAATTGGAATGAGGAAGCTACCAAATAATTTGAAAAGTTAAAGGAGGCCATGTGCATTGATCCATTTTGGATACTCCAAATTTTTCAAAACATTCATTATTTAATGTGATGGTTCATGGTATGGTATGTTGGTAATAATCATACAAGAGGGTTATCCCATTTCCTTTTAGAGACATAAATTCAAAGGTAAGACTATGTAAAAACCAATTTATGGCAAGGAAATGCTATCCATATTTCATGCAGTAAAGCAATGGAGAACATATCTAATGGGTAGACACTCCAAACTAAAATAAAATCATGATAGTTTGAAATACTTCTTAGAACAACATATATCATTTGAAGAACAAAAAAATGGGTCTTGAGAATGTTGAGGTATGATTTTGAGATATTCTACAAGAAAGGGAAGTATAATGTCATCGATGATGCTCTATCTTAGAAGGATGAGTCCATTGAGGCATTTTTGTGTGCCATATCTATATTACAGGAAGATTGAGTAGAGGAAGAAATGTTTAAATGGTGAGATAACCTAAGTATACAAAATCTCATTTAGAATCTCCAACATGATCCAAGCATGTCAAGAAAATTTCTATGGAAAGGGGATGCTTTATGGTACAAGGATAAATTATACCTATGTAAGAACTCAACCCTTAAAAATAGGGTTCTATTTGAGTTCCATGCTTCTCCAATAGGGAGACATTTTGGCTTCTTGAAGACTTATCATCTAATTAAGTGAGATTTCTACTAGGAAGGGATAAAATAGGATGTCCAAAAATCCATGATTGAATGTATGGTTTTTAGAAAAATAAGGGTGAAATAATTAAGTCCCCAAGTCTTTTACAACCTCTATTTATTCCTAGCTAGAGGTGGGAAAAGGTTTCCATGAACTTCATCACAATATTTCCTAAATCAGAAGGGAAAAATGTTATCATGATTGTGGTGGATAGATTCACCAAATATGCCCTTTTTGTGTCTTTTCACACCCATTTTTCAAAAGTGCAATAGGAGAAACCTTCATGGATATAGTTCATAAGCTACATGGGACACCAAATATTATAGTAAGTGATCGAGACCCTATATTTACTAGTAAGTTTTGGTCTGATTTTTTTCTCATGTTTTGGTACTGAGATAGCTCGTAGCTCTTCTTATCATCCCTATTCGGATTGAAAAGATGAGGTGGTAAACAAGTGCTTGGAGGTATATCTTCATTTCTTTACCTTAGATAAGAAGGTTAGATGGGTCCAATGACTACCACTTGCAAAATGGTGGTATACCACTTCCTTCCATACTTAACCTCAAATGTATCCTTTTTGGCATTATATGGGTACCATCCACCATCCATCACCCCATCCTTGAGAGGCTAGCCAAGGGTTAGAGCGGTTAAATATCACATTCGACGCCAATAAGAGGTACTTTCTAGTTTCAAGGATAACTTGGCCATAACAAAAAAATCACATGAAGCAACAAGTTGATCAACATCATAGTAAAATACATTTTGAAGTTGGTGATTGGTTTTTTTGCATTTACAACATATAAGCGAAGGTCTATGAAATAATACAAGGACAAAAAGCTGTCACCTAAGTATTATAGCCCTCATCAAGTGTTGCGAAGATTGGTATTGTAGCATACAAACTAGAACTCCCTCATGAAACCAGAATACATCTAGTCTTCCATGTATCTTGCTTGATTAAGGTAATTAGACATAAGGTATCAACCCAAAAATATTACAGAGCTAGATGAGGAGGGAAGAATCATCTTGGAACTATAATGCATCTTGTAGAAACACACTAAACACTTGAGGAAAAGGGTCATTACAGTATCGATCAAGTGGAAGAATCTAGATATTGAAGACACAACATGGGAGGTAGTAACATTCTTCCAACATACAAAGATTCTCAACATTGGGGACAATGTTTATCCAAAGGGTAATGACATTCTACGCCCTTAATCCCTTATCTTACATCGATGTGTGTATGGCCATTTGTGGCTATCATAACTTATAATCACAATGTACCTATCTCATATAGGTTATAATATCATTAGTGGGTTAGCCTTGGTGATGGCCATAACATAGGAATATTATATATAAGAGTTAGTAGTATTAGTTGATCATTATATGGTTTGGAGGTTTCCCCCTTGAAGTGGCTAAGTTATTCTACTTGCATCTTGTGATCTTTCCTCTACATTTTGGTGTTATTTAGTGCTATATTGTTGTTGATATTCAGATCTATTTAAGGAATTTCATTACCAATTGGAAGGGAGGAAAATTTTTCTCAGGCATGTGCTATGGGTTTTCTGGAAATGGCATTACGATGATCGCCATAAAATGGGATTTTCTATTTTTAATTTTATCTATTTTTAATGTCAAGCTAATTATCAATTGTATGGATTTTAATATTTTACATAAGACAAATACATGAATGGAAAGTATGAAATAAAAAGGTGGGAATAAAATACGTACATGTACTAGACCTATTCCGGGCTCAAAGTGTCCTTATCCAAAAATATATTCTATCTTGGCTCCACTTTATCATCTGAATCTCACTTACATTATTAACACTAGTGTAATATGCACTTAAAGGGCACAATAAAATATTGGGGAAATCCAATAGGTTCAAGGTTTGAAACCCAACCACATTGCTTGCTTCTTATAACGCTTTGTAAGCCATCTTTTTAGTTTGAATCTCAATTAATTACGGAAAATGGGGGATGCACAAACAATCATTGATAATTGAACCCCTCTAATGGTTGGTCATATGAGTGACAAGTAGATTTTATCTACTGGTCAAATTTTGCTATTTTTATAGTGTTAAGGTAATTGATTAGGAGACATTTAAGTTTCCAAATAAGAGGTATACATGAATGGAAATATTGAAATAAAAGGGTTTAAATTATAAACTTGAATGTCCCACTTGATTGAGTTTAGCTATTGTTTTATTTTAATTTCGTACATAACGTTAATGTCATGTTGATCGGGCAATGTTTAATTTGGTAGATAAGACATATACATGAATGGAAAGATGGAAATAAAAAAGTGAAAAATAAGTACTTGAATGACCCACACCTATTCCATGACCTATATTATTCCTTCCTAAATAATTTCTGCTATATGTGCTCAACTTTATATTCTTGATCTTACTCACACTATTCACGTGAGTGTAATTTGTACTTAAAAGGGGCCAAACTAAATAATGGTGAAAATATGATAAATTCCAAGTTTGAAACCTAAGTCAAGAAATAAACCTTACTTCAATTTCATGTTTGAAAATATTTACAAACCAAACACGTAATCACATTAAATGCATGGGTATACACTCCTAAATTTTGAAAAAAATAAGTTTATTTTATGTTCTCTTTATGCAGATTGGTGAAAGTTTAACATAAAATATAAATTTTTGTATAATAGTGATGAAACTGTTTAGCGCATGTCTATTTGTCTACAAAAGTAATTTTTATTTTAATAAATTTTAATATGCATTTTTATATATCAATGAACTGGAATATTAATATACATGAAAAAAATTCATATTTAAATGGTATACACATTTTACAATTAAAAACACTTTATAATTAAAAACACAAAAAATGTACAAATAATCATCAAACCCTACTAGGGTTTTATTTTATGTGAAGAAATAACAAACTCTATCCATTTACCATGTGGGGCTTGAAAAAGATAAAATTGATTTATTAATGCCAAGGCCATAAAGATGAAGATGCAAACGTGAGAGGATTCTCCGAAGGAGGGATGAGATTTGGGATTTGATGGTCACCGTACAATGTGAAATACAAATCAAATGTAAACCCACAAATTAAAAAATGCACGTAACATTAATTGGATGAGCACAATAAAAATCCTTATGTCATTAACTCGAGTCGGGATGGTGTTAGAGTTGGGTTGCTTTGATCCATATACATTTTAACTAGCAATCACACCAAAGGAGTGTGATGGAAACACTAATAGGGGACACAAACCTAATTTTTTTCTTGTGAACTAAAGGTTATGAAACCCAAGTTTTGATAGAAAATACAACCTTTAGTATGGTAGAGTGGTATATATGGGAGTCCAATGTAACATTATTTTGAGGAGGGAAGATCAATTATTAAATCCAAATAAAAAAGCAACTATCGTAGTGCATGAATAAGATATAGTTATATTACGTGAAGGTAAAGGAAGGAAGTAACCATTTGGAGACATAACTATTTGAGGAAACACAAAAGGGTGCAGAGGAAGGAGGCGATTTCTCCTATTTTTTCATGAGATGGAAAGAGGCCCTACAAGACATATTAGACTTCCTTTTGAATAAAGAAGTCAGTGATATACGTAGGTGGTTGTTGCTTTGGATTCTTGAGACATCTGTGGCTGTAAGACCCATGTTGTTATTTATCTCCAATGTCATTAGTTTCACATATCATTAAAAAAGGATTGACATGTCATAGGGCAATAAAGAGAATGACTTGAAAAGATAAACATGATAAGCAGGATTATCATTAAATAAGGTGAATGGAAAAAAACAATATAACCAACCATAGGCTTTGGTTTTCCATTTTCATGGTTACCCTAAAATTCGAGAAGTGAAAAAAAAACACAGACATACAACCACTTTAATTTCTTATAGGTTTGGTTCTTCCTATTTTTGAAGCAAAATTCTTAGAGATAATCAAGGTGAATGTGGGGGTAGATATTGCTTTTGTGAGGCCCGAATATCAATGGGTAGAGGATAAATGAGATGGACATCTCATAAAAGGTGAGATCTCATAGGAGGCTAGGTTGGTGTATACAAGTATTGTATTATATGAGAATCAAAGAGAGGAAGAAAGGAGGTGATAGGGTAGTTCTCACTCCCACAAGACCTCATTTATGGTCATGAATATACAACTAGGTATGGTAGTTCTCAACCTAGCGAGAGCTCTACATCATGAGTACTAGTGAAGGACACTTTGGAAGGTCTTGTCCATGTGAGACCTTGCTGCGATGGGAATTTGAGTTTCATATCCTCCACCCTAATCTTTAGAAGGTTTCAAACCTACCACATGCTACAAAATAAACCATTTGATATATTTTTTATGTCCACGTGGACTGCCATTGCTCATCCAATTTAAATGCAAATTCAATAACTTAAAATATTAGTAATAAAATATATGCCCTATACATTTGAACATATTAAGACTTAACTCCTAAGACAAAATCAAATGAAAAAAATGTTGTGGTTATTGCAAAATCCAAAATCCTAAAAAAATAATCACATAATTGAATCTTCACATTGCCAAAATATTATAAAGGAAAACTTGCGTCAATGATACAAAACCCAAAGAAAATGGTGGAGAAGATGAGAACATTCCATCATCCACATTGGTGTCCTAGATGGAGAGGAAGGATCATGATAGGAGGGGACCAAATGACACAATCACAACAAATCATTCACCACCTTTGTAGATAGAGAAGCTTGTAGATGTGCATCTTTTTAAACCTTTCTTTCAAATGTTTTCATAGATTGTCTTGATATGGAATTAAAAAAGCTCTTTCATTTATTTATATTAAAATATAATGAACAATTAAATTATTTCATGGATTTAAATGAAGAAGGCATGTGTTGTTATAGGAGCTCATCGTAGAAAATCCCATGTTGATACATGCTTGTTCAAGTGGGAAGGGAAAAATATGTAGTCTTAGCATCGATAATAACACAATGTAAGACATAATTGTAGTGGAAGATCTGGTCTACCTAGAAGATATGTAGAAACAAAATCTTGGGAACCTTGACACTGCCATCACTGACTATTTTGATGTGGTGGTTGACATAGGAATCATAGGGTTATTGACAACAATGAGCTCTTTTCTAATAATGTAAGATATCGATAAGAAAACTAAATGACCTCAACCAAATTCTTGGGATGTTGCGAGTGGAATAGATAAAATTCCCAATGGAAAGCATGAAAATTTGCACTTGATGCTCATGCCTAGTAAAGGTGATAACACAATCAAAATGTTGCATCCAATGCCAAATCGATATCTTCACAGACCACCAAGGGACCATGATTTCCTATGCCTAAAGGGGAAAGACTCGGGCCATTTACCTTGGCATCCACATCCTCCCCACCCTCGAAGGCTTCATAAAGTCTCTTTCACCACCTCCTATAGATAGGACAATTGTGTATTTATAATTCCATTAAATATTTTCCCTTTGTTTCCATTCCCTCCACTCATTTTTTCATCTAACTTATCCTCTAAGTTAAGAGACAACATAATGCCAACAAAATCAACTAGTGTTATCGTTGGAGCTATGGATGTCTAGGCACCTTGAATTATTTATCCCACATGAAGGAAAGATTTGGATTCTCCCCGACTCACTTACTAACAATTCCCATTGGAAAGTGTAATTGAGAACCCAACCACCAAAAATCAGGAGACATAACTAATCATATAGTGAAATAGTCCTCAATATAAAATTTCACGTGTTAATGAAAAAACCTCTCTACTCTTTTCTAGTTTGCACCACTTACCACCTAGGCTTTGTCACATGAAAGCATGACATGAATATCCCAATGTGTGTCGAAACTCTTAGGTTTAAATTTTTGAGGAATATTTTTCATTTTGAACACCTTTTTACAAAAATTTCGTCAAAAGGAAGTGGTTTATCACAAGTTTCTTTATAATAACTTTTACTTAATATATGGAATGAATAGGAAATTTTTATGCGATCCTTAAAATATGTGTCAAAATTCATTCCTAATATGTACCATGTTTTACAATTGTGTTCATTATTTTTTTGCATTAGAGTTTAACATGTTTACTTGGAGTGAACTCATTTGTTGAGTATGCCGAGAACATCATTAATCATATTTTTCTTAATTGAAAGGGGAAGGCCACTATCCTTATCCAAGTCAGAGTGATTAGATTCATGAGGCCTCTTTGGCGCTAGAGAAGGACCTTTCGAAGAGGGAGTGGTAACCCATGATAGCCCAATCTCTTTAGAAGGAGCTGAAACAGGCGGGACACAAGTTACAATAGATGGAGCTATAGCTGTAACTGAAGGAGCTGAAGCTGTAAATTTTTAACTTCCAAATAATAATCTTCTTCTTCTTCAGTATCATCCTCTTCTTCTAAATCTGGTGGGCTCCAATGCTTGGGAATCACTCTTTTTTCAAGGATCCCGGGTTTTCTTCAGAAGGCAAGAAATGTGGAGATGAACCACTGTTCTACAATTACCTCCATATATTCTTATGAAAAAGTGCTAGGAATAAGTGTGCTGATTATATTTTTTGTTAATAGTATTTTTTAGTTTGATGTATCTCGTTGGTCGTGGGACTTGTCCTTCGTAGCATTGTTTTTGGGTTATGATTTCTCTCAACATTGATTGTTAATGTATTGATGTGTTCTAATTTAAAAAAGGAAAGGTCCTTCTAAAGTCCACTACATTTAGTGACTTCCTTTTGATGAATATGCGAGGTGGATATTGTTAACTAATATTTTAAGGAAATTTGTTTCATGAAATGCTTACCAAAATGCGTAGCCTACGTTTAACATCTAGTGGGATGACTTTCTTTAATGGCCTCGACCAATTTATGGTCAATTGATTATTATTGGGTTTAACTTCTACATTATTTAATTCTTTGGTTCTTCAATAAATATGTGGTCACTTTTGGATTATTTTTAAAATCAATATATTTTGGTTAAAGTCATGTATGTTGGAGTCCTATGATAAGAACCACCACCATGGTCAAATATGTGTGATCTCCATTTTATGTTGTTCACTTCATAATGCTTTCTTAGTACTAATGAAGGATTTATATGTATATATATTTTATTCTTGTCTAAATCAATATTTATGTAAATACTTGGAGTGTTGAACATGTGTACACATGTTTTCCTCTGAATCTTTGAGCAATGTTGAAGATTGATTTTTTTAATATTGTTGTGGCATTTTGGCTTTTGCAATAACTTGAGTAACAGATTTTGATTGATTTTCGTCGGGATTTGATGTCCCCATTTAACCCATGTATCTAAAGTATATTTTATTAATAATATGTAAAGTTATCAAAATTTCTATGACATTTATAATGTGTCAAAATTTATGCTTAATATACCAAATTTTTTTATTGTGATGTTTTTCCTATTTTATTTTTTTTCCAATTTTTGTTATTTGATTAGTTCGGTGCTTATGTTATCAAAACACATAATAATGTAATTATAGTAATATCACAAAGTTCCAAATTCATTAACAGATTAAGACTTTGATTTTTAGGTTGGATTCTATTAAGACAATCAATAAACATTGTATTAAATAGGACAATTGTTCGTATCAATTATTAATATCTAATTCTATAATGGTGGAGTTATGAATTAATTTTAATCTAAATATTATTGTGCACATGATATTCGATTGTGCAAATTTTTTCTATTTAGTTTTTCTTCTTCTTTTTAATGGGTATTCTCTCAAAATAAAATAAATTTTGTAATGGGCGAGTCTCTACTTGAAAATTTAGAATAAATAGAGGTAAAGTGATGGCCAAGAACAATCAACCGGATAGAAAATCAAGTGGAATGTAAATCCATTATAGTTTAGACGTGATTATTCTTTTTATTTCAGCTTGTTCTTATACTTTTCAATCAATATTGGATGCTTTTTATAATTAAATCCCTTGTATATGGTTGAGTGGCTATTAAAATAAATTGTGTGTGTGTGTGTGTGTGTGTGTGTGTGTGTATATATATATATATATATGTGTGTTATATTATAAGATGATGCAACAATGGTAATGATTAAGAAATTTTTTGGGTAAAATTTTGAATTTTTTTGGTTTGTTAAAACATACATTGATTTATTATTAATATACATCTTTTGATTTGATGTGTTTGTAGCTTCATATTTTTTTATTTTAAAACTTGTAATTTGTCTATAAACTTTAAATATTTTAAATTCAAAAAATTAAAATCATTTTTCTTATGAACATTGGATATTAATTTTTAATTTTTATTCGTACATGTGTCTAGAAAGCCTCACAAATTTCATTTAAATATATTGATGTGTTAATTCATTCTTGTATGGATTATGTGTTTACGTGGTCTTCGAGAGATGGTTGAGGAGGGACTTAAGTTGTTGGAGCTTTTCAACTAGGACAACCATATCCCTTGGTTTTTCTATTGGATACCCTTCGAGATCCACTCAAATTTTGTGTTCCTCGTACCACTGCATGAGATTCTTGTTAGAAATATAATCAAAGGCATGAAATTTTCAATTATTTCACCAAATATTTTTTTGTATGATGGTGAATACCTAATAATTTATTGCTTCTTTCTTCGCTAGATTTAAAAAAATTATGTGAGGATAAAGATGAGCCCCAAGGCCTATTAATGGCAATTTAATTTCAAGAAACAATGCTCGAGATAAGAGGAAGATGAAAAAGGCATGAGTTTGACCGAGAAACAAGAAAATAATAAGGCCAAGTCACATGTTGCAACCTTTACGATAACAAAACTAGCAGTGCTAAAGTTGGGGAGATTATGGTGGCTATGAAAAGATCCTAAAACATAAAAAATCTATAGGTGTGAATCACCATGTTTATCATTGATTATTAATTCTATTTGATAAATGTATTCAAATCATAATATTATAATAATCATATTCAAATTAGTTTCAATGTGAGATATATTGTGAAAATTTCTTACATTATAACAATGATATTTGTCGGTTGTAATGCATGTGTTAGAAAAATAAATTACCCTCACTAAAATTTGTACTACAAATAATCTCTAAGAGGTTATCAATAAACATAGTAAGTTTGAAACAAAACATATATTGAAAAAAATTTTGGCTAGAAAATAGAAGTTTATTTCCTCCACTCTACGTAAATAACAATTTTCTTTATTAATCAAGAGATTAAAGATAGTTATTTTTTGAAAAGACACTATTTCTAAAGCTTAGTTGATACTAGGATAGTGAAGAGGATATTGAAAAACAAAACTACTTAAGATGAAGTGTTTTAAAATTTTTGTGGGTAAAAAAGTTTTGAACAAAACATATAATATGTTTCTATACAACAAAACATTTATTGAAGAAATAATGTATATAAAACACTTGCATATTTTGTTCATGACATTGGTCATAACTTTTTTAAAGATGAGAAGATAAACACTAGGAAAGTGAAAAATAGGATAAGTTTAAAACCATACATTATGAGTAACCCTTTGTGCATTGCTTAAGAAGTGAATGCTTGTTCCATCATTGTCTAGCCATTTCAATTTAAAATCCATCTCTTCTTGAAAATTTTAATTTGTTTACATTACTCATGGTACGATAGACTTATGTTATGGAGTACATCATTACTGCAAATAATAACGACATGTTTTGAAAAATAGTTCAGCACAATTTCATTATGCAAGATCAATGAACTACATGCATTTATGTGAGAAAGTAGTTATATTTTCCACCTTTCTAGAAATATATTTTCAAACAAATATGGAAATGTCATATCTATTAGAAGTATAAAGGTTGAAATACACACTACATTTTCCAACATGTATGTGTTCTCAACTTCTTACATGTTCCATTTGTGTTTGGTAACGTTAATTGAAAAAAAAACACTATTTTCTAAACTTGCTTATGCGATATATTGTAACCCATATTTCCTTATCCAATGTCGAATGTATTTAATGGCATGTGTTAATGTCAATAAATAGTTGTAATTTCCACTTTTTATAAATGAATGATTTGAACACCTCTTGAACATGCATAATCTTGACAACATGTAGAGGTTAAAAAACACAATATGTTTATTGAATTATACGTGTTCTCAATTTTCTACGAAAAATTCCACATAGGTAATGCAAGTTGAAAAATACACTATATTATAGTACTAGATTGAATGAGAAGGATTTAATTCCATAATTAAAACCCTTCACAATTCTTAGCTCATTTTATGGATGTAATTCAATGATGAATGCAACTACGCTTTATGATTATAATTTACGTGCGTTTACAGGGCACAATATATTTATGATACGGTGTAAAGCAACAAATTTTTCATAAAAATAATTTATTGGGGATGAATGGTAAGGGTTTCTTCTCAATACTATTTCGTCCCATATTTTGTTATGCAATGTTAATGAATAGAACAACATACATTTATAATGGCTAGTAGTTACATTTTCGCTTGGAAAGAGGAAGAGAAAAAAGTAGCTTAATGTTATTTGAGATAATTGATTTTATTTGTAAGAGTACATGTTAGGAAAACTAATTTATTAAGGTCTACTTACTTTATATGAATGCTAGAATAAAAAGAGCTACAAAGTGGCCAATTCTCGCCTAGATGTTGCAAAATGTTTCTTAGATCATTAGGTATCCGTAGTGGATCAATGTAAGAAAAGTGTGTTTGTGTAAATATTAAGTTGTTTTTTATATCAATATTTTTTCAAACTGAATCTTTACTAACCATATTTACTAATTCTTGTGAATGGAAACTGTCTCGGAGAAGAAGGGGCTGGTTGAGGATAGGGAAAGTTCAAATGTTGAGGTGAAATTCAACAGCTTATTAAGACCATTTTTAGCCAAAATACATGCAAGTATTCAAAATAACATTTACATATTTACATAACATTACTTGATTTGTATTTATAAAAACATGAATTGATAACTAACAAGTATTAACTAAAGACATGTGGATGAAATATAATGGAAATATAAAAGGATATAAATTTGTATGAAAAATATTACATCTAGAAAAGCATGTCCCATATGTTGAGTAGGTAGAATACAATGAAAAAATATAAATGCACTTTGATAGGAACTGTTGAAAACCTCCCTTGAGTTGCGTATAATTCCAACAAAGATCATTAACAGTCACAAACAATCGAAGTAGACATAATAGAAATGAAATTGAAAATTAGGTGTGAATATTACATTTTCGCAATGGCTTTATGGGAACATTTTAATAAATGTTGCAATTGTTACATGGATTTACTTGGAGAGAAAAACCACAAAGAAGATCAATTATTAAAAATCAATTACAATATTGAGGCAATAACCAACACCAATAACAATGTTCGTGGAAAAAATTATGTTGCAATTATAGAAGTTAAAAATTTAGTATACTTGGACTGCACATATTAAGATAAGACAGAGAGATATCCAATTATTTGAAACAAGAAATTTTCTTCTCAATCAATGAATCTAAAGTAATAGGAAGTTTTTATAGCACTGGATTCATTGAGAAATAATATCATGTCACATATATGCATGCAACAATTGTTTTCTTTGAGACTCTCCAAGTTCTCTTACCTTGATTCCTCTATTTTACTTGATGCTTGAGCCAATGTCTTCAAAACCTTTCGATGATCCAATTGTTTGTCTTGATCCTTTGCATGTTGATTTTTATTATAATCCTACAACAATTATTGGTGTAACTCCAACTATTCTTGAATCCATTCATCCTTCCACTTGGTTTGGCTCTCTCTCCATTTCCTTGACATCCCTTTAAGATTGCCCTTACCTGTTTTGGCTTCATATTAATTTTGTAACTAAAATTAAATGGTGTTAGTTGTATTAAAGTAGACAATTATTTAGGGTAAATATTCATGAACATTGCATGAAAACACTCAAATGATCAACATAAAAGGGGAATATATGTTCAGTCCACCGAACATGTCTTAAATTTTGGAGATAAAAAAATAGGAAAAAGAATCAAATGATGATGGAAAACACTAATATTATCGAATGCACAATTGTAATTAAAATATGAGACCGAAAAAATGAAATATTTTTCCTTATCTACAATCCATTATAATTTAACTCTTAATTTGTAAACGAAAAATTGTTGTTCATTAAAAGAAAATAAAATTCACAAACCATAATCCTTAAATAGTATTATGGATGACCGTAAAATAACATTGGTAGAGGAGGTGCACCAAATGGAAGTAGCAGAGGTAGCATACGTAGTGGATTTGTTCGATTGAAAATAGGAGCATGGTTTGAATTAGGGGCTGCAGTCACACTTATTCAAGGGGGAGGAAAAAGTCAAGGGATTATTTCCTTTGCTACATCTGCTACTACCCATGCTAGTGGCGCCTTTGAAGAAGAAAACATTGAACCCCTCTAAAGACACCCTATCCTAAAACTATATGATGAAGCTCTGCTCAAAGTTTAGGATTTGGAAGAGGAAAAATTCATGCTCTCATATGCGGGTTCAACAATTTTTGGCCCAAAATTTCATAATTGCATGAATGGGTTATTAAAAAATAGAGTCAGTAAATCAAAGGTAAGATTGAGATCTACCCCCGCTCCAAAGCTTATTTAATTAATATTTTTGATTCTAATGAGGATCATGAATTCATAAACAATGTGTATTGGCTTTGTGGGGATCAATAAGGTCTAATGACTAAACCTTGGTATCCATTATTTGATCCTTTGAAATGCTCTTTTGATACTATGTTCATCCGGGTTAGAATCCCCATAATCCCCTTCCAATTTTGGTATGAGTCTTGCCTAGAAACTATTAGCAATAAGTTGGGGTCCTTTGAAAAAATTGATGATAATACTACCCTGCAGCTTCATATAACCTATGCTTGGATACTGGTGGATTTAGACATCTCCCATGACCTTCTTGAGAACATTAATATGTAGATTGGTGATAGAATTTGGACCCAAAGATTGGATTATGAAATATTGGCATTTTAGTGTCATAGGTGTTTTGAAATAGGGCACATGGTTGAGGATTTTGGACGCTCTAAGAAAAAAGGGACCAATCTGGATGGCGGGTGGATTCAAAACCCTATCACTTCACTTTGTTAATGCCTTTCTTTGCTCCTATTTATGATTCTTTTTCAACCCCTTCTTAGATTGTCTCATCCCCTAATGTGAATCCCCCTCAGTTTCCTCTTAGTGAACCAAAGACTCATATCCCTTAAGATCTTATTGAGATGGTCAAGGAGAGGGAAATTCCCTCTTCTTATGGTAGGTATCCTTTTCGACCTATTTCCTCATTTAATATTATCCTCCCATGCGATCCTATTTTTGATGTTGAATATAACAAGGAGGAATGGATGGTGGTCCAGAAAAGAAAAATAACTCTTCTAAACTGTAATCAGTCCCCTCACATATGACACTCAGATCACATTCTTCGGCTTTGGGTTAACTATGGTTATGTGTTTCTTGTCTTTGCTCAAGCATTCTTGGTGCTTCTGACACTTGTTCTGTTTTGTTTCTCTTGGGATTTATTGTTTTATCTTGGCTTCATGCCTTTTGTACCTAGGTAGGGTTCCATTTAGAAAAAAATATCCTTAATAAAATAATCCTTAAATAGTGAAAAAATTGTGCACAATTTCTCAAAGGGATCAACAAGCAAATGGGAAAATATGTCCAAATCACCTTAGATGCACAAATTCTTCCTAAATAGAATAGAAAATAGATAAAAGAAGATGAAGAAATAAAAGATAGTATGCCTCAATCTTGACAAAAAAATGAGTAAACTCAAAAAAGTAAAAAAAGGGAACTCTCGATGTTCGATTGCATCCCTTAGGGAAATGGTTGAACTTAAAATGAGGGCACCTAAAAGAACAATTTAAAATCCTATAAAAGGTAATTAACTGAATAGGAAAATACAAGTACCATGACATGGACAAGAATTGGGATGGGAAGGAGGAAAAAAATCGAGGACCAAGGGCTGGGGGATCATTGGAACATAGGGAATGTTGAGTAACGAACTAAGATGTCTGAACTTTGAAAATAAAACAAAAAAATCGAGAAAATTTCCAAAAGTAAAATATGAAAAATCAATATATCTCAATCTTAACCCAAAGGAACATTCTGAAAATGATTAGCAAAAAAGGAAATGTCTGTCTCATCTTAGATACACTAATTTTGAAAACAAAAATATAATAGTAATAATACACTTATACTCACATGGAAAAGGGGAAGAGACATAAGTAGAAACACAAGTGTTGTACATGAAATAAGATCATAGTCATATGCGAGACATAGGTATGGTTATGGGGGTGTCATTTGAAATCGTGGATTTCAGTGCCGCAAATGCAAATGAAGGAAACATGGTTATAATTGAACACCAAATTTTTAGGAAAAGAAGCTCCTCCATCCTTTCATGTCTTAAAACCATAATGAAACTTAAAGTCATAAATGAAATATCTCATAAAATAGAAACACTTAAATAGAGTTATGACACGAGAGGCCACTTACCCTAACCTCATCACTAGGTGAATCGGTCTAGGTTTTCCACCACCCCAACCACATAAATGAAGAGAGTGCACTCCAAACATAACCAAAATAATCCATTAGACATGGACACAACATGTGTGCAATAGATCCCAAAACCATGAAATAAAATGAACAACTAAAATATAAAATAGAAAGAAATAATGGTGCCATGAAATAAAATGAATGGCCATGTTGCCAATAGATGTATGATTTATTCCGGAATGCTCCTATGAAACAAAAACTACAAAATTTAGCTTAAATTTTTTCTATTAACCTCATCCTTGGTTGAATGTCGATGGATCTTCTTGGATAGATTGGTCATATGGTTTGTTCTATCCTTAGCTCGAGATCAAAACCACTCTAAACACATAAAAATAAAGAAATAACTCAAAACAAATACCCTTAAAATCCATTATGAAAGCATCTAAAAAGAAAAATTTGACTTAACTTAAATAAGGGTGCAATTTCCCCATCCTTGTGTTGAAGTGTAATGATGACTATGAATAAACTTTAACAAAATATTTATTATTAAAAAAATTGGAGTAACGTATCTAAATAAAAAATAATACTAATATAATAATAGTCGACAACATAAGTAAAACATGAACAAAAGTAATCTTGCAAAAGCTTAGCGAGAAAAGGGAAATCTCATCCAATTACCAAATAAGGATAAAAATTTCAGAAAATCAACCACAAATTGAAGAAAAGGTAAATGTTAAACACTAATTTATGCCTCACTTTTCAAGCATAATTGAGGTGAAAATACTCAAAATGATCAGCAGGAAAAAGGGTTGCATAAACATTCTTTAGATTGCCTAACATAGATTTAATTTTTGGAAATAAAACTAAAATCAGATAAGTTAATCTAAAGATAAACTTAAAAGGGTAACACGCCTCAAGTGTGTCAAACATTTAGGAAACATACTCAAAATTAACAACAAGAAAAAGTGAATCTTGTCTAATAACTGAACTAGTATGCGGGGGCCATGAGATCTGTTCTCACGAAGAAACTAGAAAGACCACATGTTCAGCCCTAACATGCCGGATATAGATTAAAAACACCGATTATAGTCTCTCCAATTTTTCTAGAATTTGGTAGTTAGAATGTCAATATTTTAATTTGAATCACATATTAAAATGCGCCTCTATTATTTTTGAAGAATTATGTAGAAGGTGGATGGGTTATTAATAGTCAGTCACATCAATTTAAAAGTTGGGACACATGGATGGCCACAATTTTTAATTTTTTAATTTTTATAAACATTGTGCTGCAATAAGATAGGAAAATAGTCATTTCAAATCTATGAACCAATCAAAAAATTAATAAATTAATTTGAATAGATTTATTAAATAATTTAAAAAACAAACATTAGAGAAGAAAGTAAAATTCGTATTGCTGATTGGTTGGAAGCAAAAAATTATTGATTTGGAGTGAAAGGTATAGTATTCCTGCCATAGGCAGGAACTAATAAATATGGGGTTGTTATGTTAAGTAGGACACTTATAATCTTGGTGTTCAAGAAGTGGGGTTATAATTTTTAAGATGGAGGGAAATCCTTGCGTTCAATTTACCTATGAATCTAATCAAGCCTCATCCTTATATGATTAGTTTTTGGGTGTCTCCTTAATATTTGTAGGGTAGTCAATGTCATGAGATCACATATTTTTATGGTAATGTTTTTCAATTGGAATATAATTATTTTAATTTTTTGAATTATTTTATATTATAGTGAATTGCAAGAAAACACATAAGTTTTCCATCATTAGCATCAATTGGAATAAAAAATATTCCAAGTTTTATTACAAATTTTGTAAGTGAATTGAACAATAATGTTACCATCATTTATATATTTTAGAAAATAAATATTTTATTTTTATTTTTATTATGTTTTAATATATGGCATGAAAAAACATAATTTTACCATCATTAACATCAATTTAAATATGACATTTTCAATAATATTGGAAATCCCTATATTGATTTTTATATTAGTGAGTGATATGACACAACACATTTTTACGTTCATGTGTGTCAATTGAAATACCATCTTATTAGTTTTTTTGAAATTTTTAAGTAATATTTTTCATTTTAGTGGATGATATGAGAACGAACACTTACGAACACTTGCAACAATAAAAATACAATCTTTTTAATTCTATTTTTTTGAAGTAACTATATTGTCAAATAACATATAATATGTAATAATTTTCTTGATATGGGTTATCAAAACAAATGACATGGGTGCCATAGAGGGAAGAAAAAAATATGTTCTCTTGATGGGTCCTATGGATGAGACTATGCCTCATGTTGGTATGTTCTTAATTCGACCAAATTTCATGACCAATTGAACCAATCACTTGTTTATTTTAATCAATGATGTAATTTTTTCCAAGTTGAGATTTTTTGAGCCTAATGTTGACTGTAATATATGATTTAACGATAAAAGTGACCAATTTCATCATCAATTAAACTGATTACTCATAAATTTGGTTCATTCGGGAAAAAATTGAGTCAATTCGAGACACATGAACTTAATCGGGACAATAAGATGTGACTTGGTGATCAATTGGTTCCCCATAATTATTATGCGTTGATTTTTTTTTTTTTGGAAATAGGTAAATTGGTGAGGGTGTTGAAAGGACCCACATCTTTGTACAAAGAGCCCCAATGGCCAAATATAACAATGAAGCAAAGAAAAGAAGAAGCTCGAGGCAAAGGGAATAAAGGACCAAAAAGGCCATAAAACAAAAGAAGAGAAACACAAGAAAGGAACAAGAGGAGCAGATGCAGAAAACTACAACAACCAAGAAGGAGAAGAAGCACTTCCAGGATAGTTGCACCCAGTACCAACAAAAGGAAGAACAAAGGAAAGAGGGGAGATGCAGCCTGAGAGGGCTACGAGACTAAGAAAGAAAAGGGGCAACATGATAGAAAGGGGAAAAGAAGATGGGGAAGTCAATGCCTTCCCTTCTTTCCCTTCTTTGAACACACTAATTGCCATTTATCCTGTGTAAGCATCTCGAAATAAGAGGATTATATTCCGTTAAATCCAAGTACGAGGATCCAACAAGGGAAAGGCCACTATCCTTATCCGATTTGGAGTGATTAGATTCATGAGGCCTCTTTGGCGCTGGAGAAGGACCTTCTGAAGAGGGAGTGGTAACTGTGATAGCCCAACCTCTTTAGAAGGAGCTGAAACAGTGGGACACAAGTTGTAGTAGATGGAGTGTAGTTTATCGAAGGAGTCAAGTCAGTAAATTTTTAACTTCCAAATAAGAATCATCTTCTTCTTCAGTATCATCCTCTTCTTCTAAATTTGGTGGGCTCCAATGCTTGGGAATCACTCCTTTTTCAAGGATCCCGGGTTTTCTTCGAAGGCGGAAATGTGGAGATGAACCACTTTGTTCTACAATTACGACATCTGAAATTTGTATTTTCATAGTCAATAATCTGGGAATAGCTTGTATCACCCATCTTGAGGGTCATTCTATCTAGAAATCCCTTGTTGAGATCAACATCAATGCAAATCCTAACATAAGTATGCGGACTCTACGTATCCTCTGGCTATCTTATTTGATGAAAAACCCAATAAGGTTTCCCATTTCCTTCAACAAACACATAAAATGAAGGGGAAGATTTGGTAACCTCACCCAAACTAGAACCCGTGTGATGGAGAAGGTATTCGGGTCAAAATATGGAAACCATGGGGTAGTGAAAAGTCTTGCCGAACCCCAAAACCAAGGACCCTCATCAATAACTCTCTGGTAATCCTTATGTTCATCGAAAAATAAAATGAAGAAGCCTCGGGCATAGAGGAAATATTTACAATTTTCTGTCCATGAGGAGTGGATCCACTGGACCACTACATTAGACGATGGCCAAACACCATTAAATATGCATATCAAGGCCTTTGATTTAATGTCTTGCAACAGGTTTAAAAATTCTTCACCCTTGATTTCCAAGACCGAGGTTTCAGAGGATTGCTCAATGATGTATGTGGGTGTACGAGGAGGGCTTGTGGGATATTTTGAAGAAGAGTCATTTTTAAAGATTACCTCCTTGAAAGAGGAAAAACTATGATCCTTGGCCCCTCCCAAAAGAAAACCAGTCATAAAAATCATTGAATCACGAACTATTCCATAAGAGCTGAGCCTAGAGGCATCCGCAATAGGTTTGCCAACAAAAACTAGTCCAAAATTCCCAACCCTACAACACAATTTATGAGCAAGAGTAAATTTCAAATCCATACCTCGAGCAAGTCGGTGAATCCAAATACACAAGGTATTACTATCCAGGGTGTGAACTAGGACTTGTAGCATATTAGTATGGCTTCCAAGAGTTTCTAAAAAATTTATAGTAGGGTTCCTAAAATCAGAGACCTCTCGTTGGGTAGAGCCACCCACGCATTTGGCAACATTCAGGTCAAAACACCATGGATGTCACCACTTTGCTGAGGGAGAGCCAACTCTAGGTTTAGATATTACCAAACCATCAACCAAAAATGGAACAGGAGGAGACAAAAAAGGGGATGCAGAAGAAATCAAATTGATCCCAGAAGGAGACTTGCCTCTGTCATCCCCAACAACGAGAGGAGGCTGAAGGCACACAGAGAACCAAAGCTAGGGATCACAAGGGAGGACGTGCGAGGCGAGCCATCGATATTTCCGTAGGAGAATTTTTAGCAGATATCACTCCCTTTTGATTGACAAAAAATTGGATGGTAAATGCTTTTATCATACTAAAGCTATGAAATAGAATGGTGGAGGAGAAATTTATCTAAGCGAGACATGGGGGTGGGCTCGGTTCCTTAATGTCCACTGAGTGATCCGAATTCGGAGTGCCCCACTATGTTCCTCTTGGTCCATATGGAGAAGTTTGACCCATACCTTAAGGTGTCCCCATGGCCACTTATTGAAAGCATCTAATGAACTCAATGGGAATGGAACTTGGGTTGATGATTACAAACTACTTGTAACTCACCAATATCCCAAGACCTCGAGTTCTTAAATTTGGATGGTAAACACTTTTATTATACTAGAGCTATGAACTAGAGTGGTGGAGGATCAATTTATCTAAGTGGGACATGGGGGTGGGCTTGGGTCCTTAATGTCCGCCGAGCGATATGCATTTAGAGCGCCCCGCTATGTTCCACTTGGTCCATATGGAGAATTTCGACCCCTACCTCAAGGTGTCCCCATGACCACTTATTGAAAGCATCCAATGAACTCAATGGGAATGGAACTTGGGTTAATGATTACAAACTACTTGTAACTCACCAAGCATCTAATGAACTCAATGGGAATGGAACTTGGGTTGATGATTAAAAACTACTTGTAACTCACCAATAGCCCAAGACCTTAAGTTTGCATTGAAATAATTATTCATTTGATTCAATTAGGCTATAATTTGGGCCAATTTGACTTTAGTTAAACTAATTGTAGTAATATGTTGAGAGTTAGGGTTTGATTGACACCACTTTCATTACGTATTGATCCAACTACTTAATTGGTTCAATCAAAGATGTGATTTGGTTCAATTTTAGCACTTTAAAACTAATTTGAATAGTATAATATCAGTTTGGTAAATATTAACCCCATGAGATATCTCATAATATCAATTTTATAATAGTATTTTGATTCAGTTTTAGACCCATGAAGCTAATTGTAACTAAAAATATCAATTTAGCACCATGAACATAATTGCTGACTAAGTAAATGGTCCATGTGATTCAATCATGCTAAGTAATTTATTCAATCACCGAGTATACGATTTAATCACCTAGTGAGTGATGCAATCAAAGATTATGTTATTCATTCAATGATGAAATTAGATACATTTGAGCCCAAAAAAATGTATAGTCATTACTAGCTTCATAAGGATGAAATTGGCCCAAATTTCATCCATTATTAATTAAATCAAGTAATTCATTCATTTAGTAATGAAATTGAATTAAATTAAGGCCCAAATAAGATCATGAATTTATATTTACAATTAGGTTCATGGGGATCCAAACATACTACATTAGCTCTTTGATTCAACAAATCAAAATAATTGATTTAACCAATGATGACCTATTAAACCCCAAATCAAATTGTATATGTTTAATCAATGATGATTTATTTTCAATATAGGTTGGTGTGAATATTTTGAAAGACTTAGACTCCAAAAAAATCATGGGGTTTCACTATGTAAGCGTATGGCCTATAATGTGCATTCATAGGATATTGAATAATAGTCATACTTCTTAATCTACATTTTAATCTTTAATTAATAACAACCCCTTCCAATTTTTTTAAAAATCCTACTAATGGAGGAATACCTATTAGAGATAACAAACATAAAGCTAAAGAGAAAGCTGAAAAAGGTGTGGTTCATCTTCGGATATCCATACACTTTCACAAAGAAATTGTCCAGGACTAACTACTGAAATTTTTTTTTTACAAAAATAGGATAAGGAGGAGTACAAATTAAATTTGACTAAATTGGAAATAATATTCCTGCATGAATCCAATTTATAAATTCCCGCCTTTTCATCCATAAAATAGCATTTAGCTACTTGCAGAATATTTGAGTAATTGCCAGAAATTGGACTATTATTACTTATAAAATACTCATTCTTTTACCATATATCCACACTAACCATTTTCCCTTTGACATTTTTATGCCTCTTTTATTTCCACCTCTTGGATTTGATTTTTTACATTTTTACATAATTCAATTATCCTTTCTTTTCTAGCTACAATTTTTACACTAATAAAAAATTATAGCAATTTTAAGGATCACGTGTCATTGCATTATTATAAATTATATTTATTAATCTTCATGATATATATATATTTTCTATAAAATTGAATGAAATGAAAAAATATCCCTTACAATGATACTGTGAAGGATGTCACAACTATTGAGAGTTATGTAGTATTGTTACTCGGAAAATAAGTTGCTTCTAAAAAATAGACCTATAGCTTGGAAAAATACACAATGAAAATGGTCTATATTTAAGGGTTGTTCATCTTTCCAAGGACTACTCCACATATCCTACCCCTAATATATATTTAAAAACTATTATACTTTAGTCCCTTATACCTCGTAATATAGGGAAATATATTGGGTTCATTTTGATTAACATTTAATAATATTATACAAAATAACATGATAGGTAATGCTTTTCTTTTTGAACCCTCTACGAATAAGTAGAAATATCATGAAAATGACAAATGAGTAGTTACCTTATCAATTACAAGACATCCTTTGTTAATATTTTTTTGCCAAAATTGAAGATATGTGGAAGAATACAAAGGAAAGGCACAAGAGGATATGGATATATATATATATATACCCTCATCTCCCCTATATATATAGATATGGGCGACTAGAATCTCCCCTATATATAGATATGGGCGACTAGATTCCCTCTATAGAGAGATGGCCCCCCCTCTCTCTATATCTATCTATCTATAGGCTAGATTCCCTATCTATAGAGATGGCTAGCGACTAGAATCCCATATCTCGGCTAGATTCTACGACCATACCTTGATATCACTCCTTCGGATAGAATAATCCCTCCTCATCTCCGCCAGATAGAACTCTATAGAGGGGGGGCCCTCCTCATCTACGACCATACCTCGGCCAAAGATAGTATCAAAATGTTGATGTAATAATTCACCTCACAATTCACCTATATAGTTTAGTTTCTTTGGCCCATATGGATTTATAGGGCCGTATATCTAGATAGGCTAGATACTACGACAGTGACTAGCTCCTCCATGACTCGAGCTAGTTAGTCGAGCTAGCTCCTCCATCTAGTCAGTCGAGCTAGTGCCTCTATCTAGTTGGTCGAGCTAGTTGGTGGAGATTGGTACCCAGATAGAGATCTTTGTGACTCGCCCTATAGATCTATATGGCCCCCTATATCTATATGGGGGGTTGGTATGACTTATATAAGTAATACGAATGGTATCGTGGTCCGCCCTATATATAGAACTGTGGTTGGTCCATATAGACTATAGGGGTTCGTGGTCCTGTATGATCTATCTAACGAGATTGGTCCGGAGTGGTTGGTCTAGAATGGGAGAGTGGTCTAGTATCGTGGTCCACTATCCACTCTATATAGATAGGGGATAGGGGTCGAGTGGTTCCCTCTATATCCATATGGCGTGGTCTAGTCTCGTGGTCTAGAATGGGAGACCATTCTATAGATAGGGCGTGGTTGGGAGAGTGTTTGGTCGAGTGGTACCCAGATATATGATATATAGGCGTGGTTGGTCGGGTGGTCCTCACTCCACTCGCCAGATGGACCATATCCATATACCATATAGAGAGAGGGGGAGGCCCCCTCTATATAGATATAGTGAACTCTACCATATAGATAGAGGGGGCCCCCTATCTATATATGAACTCTACCATATAGATCCGAGATCTATAGGGCCCCCTCTCTATAGATATAGTTACTCTATATCTAGGGCATGCGCCAGATAGATATATAGGGAGTCCAATCGGGCTGTGGGCTGTTCCCTACCTTTCTAATCAACCCATACCCATACCCACTTATATGTCTATGGGGCTGTGTCCTGCCGATGAGTCAGTAAAATTCTACTTTGGAAATCTACGAAATCACACAATTATGTTGTTCTCTTTTTAACTTTTGAAAATGATAGTTTTAGAGATTTATTGACTAATTAACTTGTCTTGAAGGACAAAATTGTAGAGAAATGTTAAAATAATTCCACACACAACACAAGAATTTTATCATGGAAACCCCAATTTGAGGGAAAACCAGTCGGGAAGGGAAACTACTCTTTCTTCCCACTTGTATTGGCCAATAATAAAATTTTACAAATTATAATAAGTATGAAAAGAAGCAAAAATGTAAACCTTCTCTCCAATTACTTGCTTGCTCTATTTTCTTACACCTTGCTCCTACAATTCCACTCCAACATTGAATAATCTCTGCTCACTTGCTCTCATATAATTAAACCTTTGCTTCTTGATCTCTTTGGATCTCCGAATCATCAATTATCTTTCTCTACCTTGTATTTATATCCTTCTCCCATGTATTTCCATGCACTGGAGAATGGGAAAGGTCGGGGAGGGAAGAGACATAGTCGGGTGCTTCAAATTCACATCCATTTGTGTTCCATTTCTCTTTTCTATTTAGAAGTATGATGATTGCTTCCCTGTGTAGACCAGTGGTTTTAAGACTGCTCTCCTGGTTGGGCGATGGTTATAGAACTGCTGCTTTGCAGGATGGAGGTTCTGTAACCACCGCTTTACATAGAGCGATGGTTCTATCCAGAACCTCTGTTTACCTCATTTTTCTTCATTTTCTTCAATTCTCCTTTTTGAGTCTAATGGAATTGATGGATTGGTGTGTTTTTCTGGATCCCTAAGGATCATACCTCCCCTACTTAGGATGATTTTGGTTCTACAAAAGCTTAGTGAGGGAGTGGTAGAGGAATCAATTCCCTCTCTTGCTCCTTGAAGTACCATTGGAGTCTGCGCTTGGTGTCTTATCTTTTCCAATCTACCAAGGCTCTTGTGGATATCTGGTTTGTTGCTTCGATCTTTATATCCTCCTCTGAGTTGTATCAAGTACAATCCTCTTTAGAAGGAAAATTATGAATGTTTCCTTCTTTGTCATGCATAGATGGCTTTAGTAGGTGCGATCTCTTGCAACTTGCTATCATGCGCATCTGCATGAAGTATGGCTTGAAGGTTTCTTTTCCAACTTGCTCAAGTATGGTGAAGGTCACATAAAGTAGTGGTTTAGATCTCTTGCTTGTATTTGTCTCTTGAGATGGGTTGGCTGAATCCTCTCCATGTACATTACTTGATATAGTCACCATGTTTCCTTGTATCTCCTCTTCTCCTTTTTGTCCCACTATCAAGTCCAGTGAATCCGTAGGTAGATACAATGACTGCATAGTTGAAGTTTTATTCACTCCTTGAATGAGTAGTTCTTGTGGTGGATTATTATACAAAAAATGACAAGTGCCATCCAAATTCTCCATCCTTTGGTAAAAAATGTCCATGCTCGCATGACCATTTTCTTTTCTTCTAATGAAAGTAAAGAAAAATGATGATTTTCCTGAATAAGTCTCGGTGGTTGGTTAGCACTTACCATAGCCTCCTTTGATTTGCTTTGGTGTTCCCGGTGTTAAAATTGACTCTATCCTTGATCCATCTCTGCCGGTTCTCCCTCTTTGCAAACAAAACATCCCTAACATACAAGGAAAGACTTTTGAAGACAACGTCAAAAGCATCAAGTGGAATAATATCAGCTTCTATTACATCTATGTATTGGGTATGTATCCCAAACTACACTTTCTTGTAACTTGTATTTATACACCCCTCTTCACCCATCCTAATGGGTATGGATGTGGATACACGTAAGTCTCTAGGCCAAGCTGTTCTACAACCACATCAAAATCAGATTTAACTGAGAACCAAAATCTACTAAAGCGTTTACCTTAGTCTTCTTGATTTGGATTCTGATTTGAAAAATCTTACTCATCTCTTCTTCTTCTTCTTCTCCCCCATACATGTTAGTGGCCATGCATCCCAGCCTTTCGTCTACATCCGAATCATCCTCAATCTCCACCTCTCCTTTTATTTTCACAGCGGCCATGGATTTCTTGGAATCCTTAGTTTGGTGCTTTGGGTGCAATTCTGGATGCAACTTCCAACATGTGGCATTAGTATGTCCATTTATATCACAATTCTTACATAAATTCTTAGGATCTTTACAAGTATGCAAAGAAGTAGTGGCATGTTTACCTTTCCATTTACCTTTACTACTTGTCTTCCCTTACTCTTTTTCCGTCTGATCTATTGACTAGCCTTCCTTTGGATCTTCTTCTCCTTGCTTCTTCTTGTCATCAATGTAGTATGCTTTTATACAAGCTTCATTGAGATCCTTGGGCTTTGTGGATATTACCTTCCTCCGAAGGTGAGTGTGAAGTCCTCCCAAATAATTGGTCAAAATGTCTTCATCCTCCAAGTCCATATTGAGCAACATGGATTGTCTCAGAAACTCGTACTATATAGTCTAGCACGATTTGACCACGCCTGTCTAAAGTAATCTTGCGCCACTTAATCATCATGTCATTCTTATGGCCAATAAGATAGAATTTAGCTCTAAATAATTCTTTAAAACCTTTCCAAGTACTAACAATAGAACGTTTCTTCTTCTCAAAAGTAACTAGATGGGTTTCCTACCAAACCAGAGCATGAACTTCCATTTTGAGATGTGCAAAGGTAATCCTTTGTGCCTTAGTAACACTATGCACACTAAAATAGACTTCCAACTATTTTAGCCACTTATCAAGCAATTCTGCATCTACTTGTCCTTCAAATTTCCACTTTCGTTTCAACTTTAAAAGGTGTATGAGAAGATTTTACCTTCTTGTTTACAATTGGCGTCTTTTCTTCACGCTCTTCCCATTCTTCCTCTTTGTGGATCTTTCCAATACCAAAATTTTCAGCCAGTGCTTGAACCACTGAGTCTATGGAATCTTGCTTAACTAAAGCCATCTTTTGCAGATTTGAAAGCTCTTCTTGTTTTCTATGCAATCTATCCATCATGGTCTCTAGAATTTTGACTCTACGAACCAAGTTCTCTTCCTCCATTTGAGCTCGAATTCTCTGTTTCCACTTCTTCATAGAAATATCTAGCTCGCAAGGTAAAACTTCTTCACCTTTGGACCTTGTCACTATCATACAAATCACAAGAAAGAATTGAATACCATAGTCTTGGATATATAATCAGCTCTGATACCAAAATGATCTATAAACTTCTACTTTGGAAATCTACGAAATCACACAATTATGTTGTTCTACTTTCAACTTTGGAAAATGATAGTTTTAGAGATTTAGTGACTGATTAACTAGTGCTTAGGAAAAATTGTAGAGAAATGCTAAAAGAATTCCACACACAACACAAGAATTTTATCTTAGAAACCCCCAATTTGAGGGAAAACCAGTCGGGAAGGGAAACTGCTCTTTCTTCCCACTTGTATTGGCCAATAATAAAATTTTATAGATTACAATAAGTATGAAAAGAAGAAACAATGTAAACCTTCTCTCTAATTAATTTCTTGCTCTATTTTCTTACACCTTGCTCCTAAAATTCCACTACAACACCGAGCAGTCTCGCTCGGTTGCTCTCATATAATTAAACCTTTTCTCTTTGATCTCTTTGGATCTCCGAATCATCAATTCTCTTTCTTCTCCTTGTATTTATAGCCTTCTCCCATGTGCTCCCGTACACTGGAGAATGGGAAAGGTCAGGGAGGGAAGAGACACAGTTAGGTGCTTCAAATTCATGTCCATTCATTCTCCATTTCTCTTTTTTGTTCAGAAGTGTCAAGACCGGCGCCTGCCCATGCGAATGGCGGTTTTAGGACCACCGCCCTGGTTGAGCGGAAATTATAGGACCACTGCCCTACAAGGAAATGGTTCTGCAACCGCCACTCTACACAGAGTGGCAGTTCTATCCAGAACCTCCATTTACCTCAATTTTCTTCATTTACTTCAATTCTCCTTCTTGGTGTTGATGGAACTAATGAAGTGGTGTGTTTTTATGGATCCCCATGGATTAACCGATCCATCTATAGAACTCGGAGTCGATACTGTATAGTTGAAGCTGTTTCCCGCTCCCCCCAGAGATCTATATGGCCACTGGGTGGGAATATAGAGTTTCTCCAACTTCCCCAGCGATTGGTGCGACTGCTCCCATATAGATATATAGGCATCATGGCAGATAGAAGATATATAGGGCCAGGGTTTCGGGCCTATCCATCTATATATAGGGGGAGGGGGAGGAGCCGCTAGTTATGCTGCAGCCGATGCTGCTCGGGCCATCATGGAACCAACGGCGACGTCTATATAGAATATCGCCCATAGAGATAGATAGATACCCCACTGATTCCTCCCAACTAACACTCTTCCCCATGGATAGGGGCCCCTATCTATATAGATATCTCGGCCCATAATTCCACTCCAACCCCTCCCCCGACAGTTATATAGATAGGGGTCCGATATAGATATTGCTTTTCCGACTCCCGATCCCCTCTCTCTATATGGAGAGACCGCACCTATATAGATATATGGCGTGAATCCCCCCTATCTATATATATTCGCTCGCTGAGTATGTATGTATGCTCTCCCCTCGTCCGTCGAGGATCAAGCTGACTCCCTCCCCCCTCCATTTAGATAGGATATAGGGCCGATATATCATATCTATGGAGATGGCGTTGCGCCGGGGTATGTATGTATATATATCTTATCTGGGTGAAGATATATATATATATATATATATATATATATATATATATATATATATATATATATATATATATATATAATTTGAATTTTTGAGTGAGACCCTATATAGAGAACTCTTGCGGACATGACTGCCATCTCGGGGTGACCAATGCTGAGATAATAGAGAGGGTCCTAGGGAAGCTGACTTTTCAAGTCTTCAATATATATAGGGGGTGTGACCCCTAGATATCTATCTGGATATGATTGGGAGCCCCCCCCTCTATTCTATATGGGAGATAGGGCCATCTATCTATATCTGATAGGGATAGGGAGATATAGATATAGGCCTACGATCAATTCTATAGCTGGCTCTTGATTTCTCGATCGACAAACAACCTATCCCTATCTCCATAGTTAGTCTAGTCGGTTAAGAACTCAACCCCAACCAGATATGAATAGATCCCCTCATCTATATCTGGGGGGATAAGATCTAGAGCCACCCTCTATATTTGGGGGGCATGCCCCTATCTCGAACTCTTTGGAGGGGGAGGGGAAGCGGGAAGACCGCCCTATCTTTTATTCGCCCCCTTCCAACTTTATATGATGGAAGGATAAATTACTAAATAATAAGAAAGCCTACCAATTGTATATCATCTTACCAAAACATTAAAAAATTACATTGATTTTATAATATCATTATATTAAACACAAAAAAAAACATCAATTTTATATTTCATTATATTAAACACTAAAAGATAATATTGATTTTAAATTAACTTAATATCAAACACTTAGAATGATAAAAATCGTGGTATTATTTTACAATATAGAAATGAGTACCAAAACGATAAATTTATAATTTTTTTTTTTCAATAGGAAGTCTTAGTAGACGACTTATATAACATATATGTAGGATTTTGTGCCACTCATTATAGAGTGAGAAAATTATTGGAAAATGATAAGAGTGCATTGTGTGACAAAGATAAGTAGCTTGACTTGAAGTGTTGTCCAACCATCCGAATATTAAGTTAGAAAGGCTTTACGTAAACAATATGTAAGTTTTTACTATCAACTCATTGCATATCACTGTTTTCTTGGTTCATGTTGATGACATTCAAATTTAAGTTTGGGATGGGTGGGTGGCATTCGATTGTTGCTAATTGAGTTTAATTTTATTTGTTATTAATTTTCATAGCCATATTTTTATAATTTTTAAAACTATGTGTTTAACTAAATATACTCTATCCATTTATAAATTTTTGAATCATACATATTATTGATAGCCTTTTATTCTAATTTGATAAGTTTCAAAATATTTGGTTGTTTATATGAGGCCTTAGCCAAATTGGCCAAATGAACAATTCCTTCCTCGTTAATGCATTTTATAGCTTTTTACTTTACAAAAAATATTTGCTATAAAAATTATTTCACTTATGTTATAAAGAGTTTATGCATCTATTTATTTATGTTAAAATTTGTCTATCCTTGCAGTGTGTGAATAAATTCCACTATGGGGAAGGTTACTGCAAGTCTTCTACATATATATAAAATTCACCTTGTTTGAATCTTACGTGAAGTACTTGATTAAATTAATTTAGAGTTCGATCTCCGTTTTGCCATCCCCTGTCCCAAATAGTTGTGGTGGTTGAGAATTTGTAAAGGATTTCTTTATGCTAAATGTTAGAGGTACATTAAGCAAGTTAAAATTCTAATTTTAATTTGAAAAAATTAATAACAATTTTATTACGAGTTCTTCAAATTTAGAAGTGATCCAAATTTTTCACAAACCATGGGACCAATTTTGTACCAAAAAAAAAGCCTACTAAAATTTAGTTGAGTACACCTGTGAATAAGTTAATAGTTTGTCTCTTTTATGGGACCACTATTTAACAAATGTAAAACTTTCAAAGTTGAGTCTTTTGCGAACCACATGCATTTTGGGTCCCATGAAGGGCACTACATGTCTTTTTCATTCTCTTCCAATCTTAAAAACTTTCCTATAAAAGATGTTTGTAAAATTTAATAATGTTTAGCACTTTTTGGTATTGATTTTTTTATTGGAGGAGAGTGTGGACCCCACCAAGTTTGTGAGTGCTAGATAAGTGAAATGTTTGTAAAGTCTATAATATCTAATGACTCACTTTTTCAAAGACAAAGTAGCCTATAGAATATTGTACAGTAACTTTGTTATCAAGAATATAAGTTTTAGGAACATAAAATAGACATTATCATATCATTATATTAAATTGGAAACTTATAAGTGATGTTCAAGTAGTGGGGTTAGACATTTTTACAATTCTCTGTTAAATTAAATTGTATCGAAATCGATCTTAATTTTTATTGATATATCCCTAAAATTTGTATAGTAGAAAACAATGTTTAAAATTGAATATATCACAATCCATTTAAGAACTTCAAATTTATTATAAAAATATAATTAAAATAGTGATTATTAAAACAATATAACATATAATTTTTTAAATTTTATTTTTATACCAAATAATTAAATGAGATAGATTATCAATGTAAATAATATAAATTCTATAAAGGAAAATAAAATGAAATATTCTCTTAATAGGTTGTATGGAAGCCACAAGTCCCCATTTATTCTTTTCATCCTAAAATAATTGAAAATGTGAAAGGGTCTCTTTTATTTGTTGTAGGAAATTTGAAGTAGGTATTAAATGCGCAAATAATCAATATTTACTTAATGTTTTAAAGGATAAAGTAGTATGCTTGCTTTTCATAACACCATTTAATTACAAATTACACGTCCCAAAATGATATATTGAAACCAAAACAAAATAAATTATGATAATAAGATAATAAAAAATAAACGTTTTATCAACCATCCAACATGTTTGGAGCATTTGATGTCGAAAATTTCTCTGGACGTATTGAATTATTCCTCCAAGCTAGAACCAACAAAATATGCATTCCACGTGTCAAGATATCCTGGTAGGAAAATGGAAACGAATGATGAGACATGATTAGCAATTTTCCTTCAATAACGTTAAGCGAAATGAAAGTGGTTGATTCTCGACAATCATATGGCAAGGATACCATGTAAACCGAAAATGTGTAATTGTTATCCCCATTTTGGAGGCATTTTTAGTAGTGGTCCCAACATGTTAATAAGATATATTTGCTAGTTGTTGTCCTTCAAGGAGAAAGTCTATGTCGGTAGGGTTTGTGATAGAAGAAGCGTTGTCGGAAGTGATGTGGGTGGATTGGAGCTGGAAAGTTAGTTGTATATTCCAAATAGTAGTGTCACGGCGTGTGTATGGTTTTTCGGTTTTTACATTACGAGGTTTTCTAAATAAAAAAACATATAAAAATAGATTGTTGGAGGAAAAGTTGCGAGTGACTCCATCGAGAAAGGCCTTTCAAAATAGAGCCATAAGGTCTGTGTGATAGAATGTGTTGGCTTGAACACACGTGAGTTGGCCCAAATAGATTTTATACAAGCAAATATAGTACTGGGATTATGTTAACCTTTGTTTTCTAAAGGTTTGACAAGTTCTCAGTAATTGTAAGGGTAGAGGGATGGTTGCATTTGGCATGAAGCTATAGGGATTGTAGTTAATTGTGAATCAAATTGCATTTGCATATCAATTTTAGGAAATTTTAAAAGAGATAAAGCTACAATTCTAAAAGACTAATGAGCTCACATATTCGTAAGCGGTGAAATCACATGCGTAATGGGGAAAACATTGTAGATATTTGTAAAAACAATACTGTTTTAGAATTGTGATTAAAATGTAATCGGAACCAATATGCTCTGCAGGTTTAGATACTCAGAGGAGCATTTAACAACTTATAAGTAGTAGTTAAGTGGAGTTGTTGAGATATTAATTAATTTGAAGAGAGTGTTCCCCAAATATTTATGTAAGGATTTTCCTGACTTCTTACCTTAGCTAGTTGCACAAAATATGAAGAATGTATATATTGTAAATGTAGGATTAGATTTTAATCTCCATTTCATTAATCAGACCAAGCTATGTCATCACTGGGAAATAAGGCCTTATTACGATCTTGAGGTGGTCATCTTGAAATCTCAATATTACAGGCCCATAATTTCTTGGACTCATGATTTAGATTATTAATTGGCTTCATTTGAGCCCTTGAATAACCTTTCAAGTAAGGATGCTTGAAATTAGGCACATTAGTCGCACCGCTTATTTGGAGAAAATGTTGGGGAAAAGAATCAAGACAATTGTATCTACATATTTTTAATTCAGTCAACAAGATTAATCATAGTATGCCTACCATTTAAATCTTCTATACAGTATTGTGACATGGAACAACCTCTTTTTAGTGTGTTGTTTCCACATAATTGTTTATTACACAATTGTAGCAATGTTGGGATACTTTTCTTGATTGTTTTGTGGGCTATTCTTCAACATACGGGGTTAAACACAAATCATTTGAAATGTAACTAAGTAATTGATAGTTTATATGCTTCCACACAATTGTTTCTTACACATTTACTGCAATGATGTTTGGGATATATTGTCGATTTTTTGGGATAGTTTTCAAAACATGGGGTTAAGTAAAAACCTTTTGGCCATGAATCAATAATTGATAGTATATATTCTTCTTGTATCACTTTTTCCATTGTATATTATAGATATTCATACAACATTAATTATAAATAACATTAAATACATAGGCAAACACACCTAGCTCCCACCTCTTATTCTAATTATATATATATATATATATATATATATATAATATATATATATATATAATATATACATGGAAAATATATATATATAGTGGGGCATTAACATTATACCACCTTACAAGGAAAAAATTCTACTTTTAAATCAAGACTAATAATTATATCTACATTATTAAATTGTCCAAATGTTTTGCCTATTCAATAACATCATGTAGGAATTTGGGGACTCTGGTAGACATAAAGAGGAATCTTTTTGTAGGAAAATTTACGGATCCTAGTAGGCCTCCACAGCTTAATTTCCTTAGTGAAATCTTTGCAACCATTTAATGACATTAATGTTCCCAACTTACTCCACACTAGAGTGGTTTATCTAACATGCACAAACCCCATGACATCATTTTTTTCAAAATTCCATTTGAATTCCACTAAATGGGATTTGTGCATTTCTGTTTAACTCATTTTCCCCGTTAGCCCCGGGCCCCAACGTCCTGACAACCCGCAGATCCGTGAAAGCCAAAATATTTTCCATGCTGGAGGGTTCATTTTTCAAAGTCTAAAAAAATTAAAGTTTTAAACCACTCTTCTTGCCCGTCATGACTTTATAAAACAAAATCTATCCTAACACCAAACACGTAAAAACAGAGGAGGAATTCAAAATTTGAAGGGTTTGTTACAATATTTTAAAATCATTTTGTGGTCATCATATAAGAGCATGTTGAAAGAGAGAAAATGAATTGAGAACAAGGGATACTGATTTTCATATAATCTGTCACTAAGCACTAGCACTTCACCAAAAAAGCAAAGGTAATTTGTGGGTAAACTCTGTTTTCAAAAACCCTTTTGTTTTACATTACAACATTTAAATCTATGGATTTGTATCAGTAATTTGTAATAGGAATTAAATCACGGGGACTCAATATTAGGAATTCTTATAAACAATTGTTTTAAAAGATATAGTTTACATCTATGTTGTGCATAGATGTCCACTTTTTCAAATCCCTATTTTTAAAATTTTCTACCGGTTCTCAATGAAGAAAATTAGCTTCTCCATCAAGATGTATTATGAATATGTTGTTTGTCTATAATGTTACTTTAATATTATGCAGATGGATTATTGGAAACAAAAATGTGGACACTATTACGCAACATACTAATAATGGAAGCTGATTAGATTCACAATGCATGTATTACAATCACATATTTTGTGAGGCCCTCACCACCATTCTCACTTGCACCAAATAGAGAAAATGATTGACATTGTGAATCTTCAATGGTGAATGGTCACAATGAAATGGAATCTGCATACATTATTGTTACGTCCCGGCATGTTAGTTCTTCTTATCATGGATTCACATCTCACACGTACATTTGTCATCATAGACAATGGATCAAAGAAAATCTCCTTGTAATTCCATGGAGAGACTACCTTAGAATGTACCACAAGTTCACCCTTGTCCTACACCCACCTCTAGATGGTAGATGGCCTAGTTTATTTGAAAAAATTCTTGCATGGTGTGATGATGTTGAATGCCAATTAGAAGAACTTGAAAAGTGGAGGTATGAAGAGTAGAAAGAAACACATCGTGGCTTTGATGAGTGTGACAATGAATGTAGTGGGGATGCCTGCATGACCGACCTTTGTCATTACAATGAGTCCATATATATTTTGTACAAGTGGAATAAAATGTATTGGAAAATGTATTTCCCACTTTTGTTTGATATATTTGTACAAGTGAATATCTCATTAATGTTAGTAGTAGCAGTAGGTACCCATGTTAATTCATCATTATCACTCCTTTGTATCTTAACTTGTAGATACTAATGTTGGTGATATAAGTAATGCAAATAGAAATAATGATTTCAATAGGTATATTATTTGTTGCATTTGTAGACACCTGAAGTATGCTTAAACTTAGCATTTCCTCCAATTCAACCGATTGACGACACTTTGTTAATCAACCCTTCTTCGCTCTACTCGATGCCCATTTACGACACCTTCTCGGTCGTATTCCTCCTATAATCATCTAATTTGGCTAATATCTCTCTTATTAACTAAACATTCTTCCTTTCGACCATTCAGAATCTCCTTAGTTCTCTCCAAACCACTTCTGCAAGCTTCCTAGGCTATCTATTAGTCACAAATGGTTATCCAGACCCCTCTCAACTCTTAATGAGTCTCTAATCACTTGCTAATCAAGTTTAACTAGCTTAAACCCTATTTAACTAGCCTAAACCAAGCTTAACTAAGCCTAAAGCATGTTTATCCTAATCTAATCTAAAATATCTTTAGTCCCACATGCACCCAAATTCCAAACTCTTCCAAACCAAAACTATAAATACAAACCTAAGGCTTTCCTTTCAAATGGTCCTTCTCTCTCAAGCACTTTGGAAAGGCATTAGAAATCATTTGTGATAGCTTTAAGCTATAAAACATTTGGATCTTGGCCATACTCCATTGTTAAGAGCTCCTCCATCTTGCATCCATCCATTCCAAATATAGTTAGTAAGGGAAGATCTAAAGCTTGGCCATGTAGCCAACTTGAAGAGATCTCTTCACTATGTTTGGGAGTAAACAACACACAATTTGATTGCTAGGATCTTCATAGGTTCAATGTTTTATAGCTTTCAAAAGAGTAGAGAGTAGATTTATCATGTTAGTTTTTGATGTTTTTGTCAAAGTTATAATGCTTTCATGTTAGTTTCCCTTGTTTATCTCTTATCTCATGGTGCATAGTTGAGTTAACAAAGCTTTGAGGTTCTTTAGCCTCAATCGAATCTCCTAGTTCTCTCCGAACCACTTTTGCAAGCTTCATAGGCTATCTATCAGTCACAAATGGTTATCCGGACCCCTCTCAACTCTTAATGAGTCTCTAATCACTTGCTAATCAAGTTTAACTAGCCTAACCCTAGTTAACTAGCCTAAACCAATCTTAAGTAAGCCTAAAGCAAGTTTATCCTAATCTAATCTAAAATAGCTTTAGTCCCACATGCACCCAAATTCTAAAATCTTCCAAACCAAAAACTATAAATACAAGCCTAAGTATTTCCTTTCAAATGCTCCTTCTCTCTCAAGCACTTTGGAAAGGCATTATAAATCATTTGTGATAGTGTTAAGCTATAAAACATTTGGATCTTGGCCATACTCCATTGTTAAGAGCTCCCCATCTTGCATCCATCCATTCCAAATATAGTTAGTAAGGGAAGATCTAAAGCTTGGTCATGTAGCCAACTTAGAGAGATCTCTTCACTATGTTTGGGAGTAAACATCACAATTTGATTGCTAGGATCTTTATAGGTTCAATGTTTTATAGCTTTCAAAAGAGTAGAGAGTAGCTTTATTATGTTAGTTTTTAGTTTTTTTTTGTCAAAGTTATAATGCGTTCATGTTAGTTTCCCTTGTTTATCTCTTATCTCATGGTGCATAGTTGAGTTAGCAAAGCTTTGAGGTTCTTTAGCCTCATTCCATAAGTTTTGCAACTTTCCATTGCATACATTTGGCACGCCCTGATGGGACATGAAGTCCATCCTCCATTAATGGAGTATTTTCAAGCTATTTATTTTCAGTTTTCTAACCAATTTCATGCTTTTTAGGATAAATAGCTTGTTATTTACATGATTTCAATTTTTAAGTAGGCTAAATCATCATTGATCATGTATATTTTGTGGGTTTGAGCTAAAAATAGGCTTCTTTGGCTAACCTTTAACCTGTTTGCTTTTGAAAATTTTCAAATTACGTTTTTTGCAGATTTTACAGGGGTGCGCATAGGTGTCATTCTAGGTGTGTTTGTGTTGAAATAGGCGCGCACATGTCGATCTTGGGCGGTTTGCATTGAACTGCATTCACCACCAATCTTCCAGAGGCCATAACTTTTGCTCCCGAGCTCAAAACGACTTCGTTTTGTTGCGTTGGAAAGGTATTGAAGAGAACTACACAATGGAATCATAAAATTAGGATTTTGAGTTATATAAAATTTATGGTTTTACATTATTAGGTAAATAGTCATTTTTAATGTGTCTTAAAGTCTGAAAACTTGTTTTCTTGACCATTCTAACACTTTGAAAGGTTTTGTGACACTAATAGTGATTTGCAGGTTGCTTTTCCATCATATTTTTGTGCTAACTTAGTTGAGTGTTCACGTTTTTCATTTTTAGGGGTCCTTTGAAACACGTATGCTCTTCCCTCGCACCTTTTAGGTGATCTTGGGAATAAAAAATGTTTCAAAAACCTTCTATTTTTGCTTCCAAAACACTTCAATTTAAGCTTTAAAATAGATTAAAGTTCAAAGTTGGCTAAAATGAGTTTCCTTCTACAAAAACACTTAAGGTATTTTCCATATATTATTTTAGTTGGGTTTCCGCATTGTGTATGCTCTTCCTTCGCGCCTTTTTTGGTGATCTTAGGAATCAAAAGCAACACACAAACTCTCTTTTAATATCATGATATTTTATGAAAAATACTAACTCCTTTTATATAAAACCTATGCTTGTCAAAGAAAGGAGGAGCTAAGACAAAACAAAGAACCCATTAACATGTGTTTTCATACAGGTTTCCAAATGGTGTGCTACTTAAAACCACATTTAAGTTAAAAAGATAAAAAAATACACCACTTTCATCACACTATATTGCAAGTTTCGGAAAAGGGTACGTCTTTATCCACTCAACTGGAACATAACCCCTTTGGCATAACGCCTTAAGCTACAACAATGGGGGTGGTTCCAGGAACCCTAAAGTAATCCACCACTGAGTAACCTCGTGGATGAAACAAGAAGTGCTCCACTTACCCACTTGACTAGTTTTACAATGTGAGTTAGAGTCATAAGTTATCCGTATGGCGACCCCAGTGATGGTACAATTGAACGCACTAGTTTCTCATTGTATCAGAAGGGGGTAAAGTAAAGCCGAGATACTCCCAAATCAGTCATTGCGACTCTTTGGGTAAATCGAGCTCACTTAAGATGGCTTGTGACACCTAGTTGAGAGATCTTGTTAGGGAAGCCATTCCGTCAAGGAGCCCACTTTACTAGTCCATTATTGTGTCTTAGCCATCACAAAGTGATAACTTGTTTGGATTCAAAACCTTGTTTTTCAAACATGGTAATGAATCCATTTAAGTTAGATCTAAGTGTATCTCATCACGGAGTTTACAACATGTTACTTATCTTGGTTTCTTTCTCACCTTTGGATGAGGTGAAACTCTGCCCAAGTAACACTTAGTTTATTTCCATATTTTGATCTACACCTTTGCATTCTTGTTGCCCATTTGGGACAAGAGAAGGCATCTTTCGGGAGTGTTGTCATAGATAGTGTTCACCACTTTTTGTCTGTTTACGCTCATCCATGTTTGCGGCTGAGTTGTTAAACGTCTAAAGTGTGTGGATGCATCCTTATATCTTTGATGGCCACTTGATCTTGATTTCAAGATCATCATCATAGTTAGGATTGATTCATCAATTGATCTCCCTTTGACGTGTTACCTTGTTCACATTGTCTTGACATAATTAAAATACTTATGTCATGTTTTTCGTAAACATGATCTAAGTATCCGCATTGTGGTGTTACACTACCCACATTTTAGCACATCCTTAGTATACTTTGACTTATTTTTTCTTCAAACATTGTCCAAAATATTGAAGAGTGTCACTTACTTTGTTTGCATCATTTTGATACCACTTTGACACTAATATCTTGCTTCTCCACGAAGCTTGATAGACGTGTCCAATTGGTGTGGTTACGTGGCTTACATTTGTAAACCTCGCCCTTTGACATTTAGGCCTTGTTGGTTGCTAAAAATTTCGTGGTATCCTTTGATTGGGAGTCACATCTACCCTTTGTTAATATTTACGCCTTATTCATTTCGAGCTTGACGTAAATATTGACATTATGTTGATCATATTTGCATCGAACTATCACTTTGCACACGCATTTGCATATGGTGTATTTCCTTGTTGATTGGCTTTGTGTTTCACCCTTGCATGATTGTTCCTTGTGATTATTCACCTAGAAAACTTGTTTTCTAAGACAAATCCTTTTGATCTCATCGATATTGCATCATCACAATGTCTATTTTCCTTATACCTTCTTCATAAAATCACACACGCATCTCCATACTTACAAAATGTCTAGTTGGATGTCATTATGCTTCCCTGAATCGATATGGAGCCTTCTTCCCTTTGAAGGAGTTCCATCACACTATCTAGAGATAGACATTTGTGCTTAAATGATGCCAACAATGACTGACTATCACGTGGTTTCTCACACTTACTACAATACGGAACCTAGGTTTAGGAATTCAAATCAAAAGATTCCCATTACAACTAAACCTTGTTTGGTTCTTTGTCTTTAGAGGGCCCATTCGGGTACCCTATTCCCCACCTTTAACTCATAGTTGGTGGTATGGTTTGGATGCTTCTGATCCAAATTATTATTTAGGTTCCCCCAATCCTCTTCTTTTGATTCGATCCAAACTACCATTCGGACTCCAACTCTTATTCTCAAGACTTGGATTTGAACTATTGTTCGGATACCCCTATATCAAATCTTGAATCAAGGTCCTCCCTTCCTTTGCAAGACCTTTATTCCAAATCACCTCAATGATGTCTTCCTCCTTTGAAGACTCATGCGACTCCAAGTTCCATCGATCGAACATCTAATTTCGGTCTTGAGTCATGGTCCTCCCTTTCTTCGCAGGACCTCCTTCATCAGTCGTCTCAACGACCTCTTCCTCCGTCGAAGAGTTCCACGACTTAGATTACCTCTAGTCAATCATCTAATTCAACTCCTACGTTGCAACTTAACGAATGGCTATGTGATCCTACTTTCCAACCTACATTACATCATCTTCTAGAAAACGACATAGGTCCAAATCCAAATCGTCCATTCATGAGACGCTTGCCTCCAATCCTACTTCCTCTCTTGAGTCATATTCTTCTATCAATCAATATTCCCTCCTTATCGGACATGTTTCTTCTATTCAACCTTCTATGACTAAAGAAAAATAACCTCTACTAATTGATTTCTCTCAGAATGAAGAAACAATCAGACTACATGATGATATCCCTCTAGAGGATTGCAAACAAGGATTATTTCTAGAACTTGATACACTCGCGTATTGGGGAAAATAAATTGATCCTTTTCGATAAAACATAAAGGAAGATCCTAAAGTCATGGAACTTGATTCTTTTGTTATTCCATCTTCACCTTCCTTTGAGCATGATGAGATGTCGAGGGTCTAGCATTGATCCATGGCCTATCTTCTCATTACCAAATCATTCCTTATCTATCATCATTCCTCAATCAAAATCTTGTCTTGGGTCACCGCTGAGTAACCCATCATCTTCTTCTATCTTGGAGCCACCCCTAGGTAGCCCTCCATTTTCTACTTGTGGGTCACCTCCTGGTAGCCCATTCCCTTCTATTCTTGGGCCACATCCTAGTAGCCCTTCATCCTCTTCTATCTATGGGATACCTTTGAGTAGTCCCTCCTCGTCTATACTTGGGCCACACCCTAGCAGCCCTTCGTCATATTATTCTATTCTTGGGCCATGTCCTCATAGCCCAACTTCTTCCATCTTAGGGCCATATTCTAGTAGCCCTTCATCATATTCTATCAGTGGCTCACCTCCTCATAGCCCATCCTCTTCAATTCTTGGACCATATCCTCTTCATCGCTCTACCAATGACCAAAGTTAATCCCTCTATCATTTCTTTCATTCCTACCATCAATTATAAGCATCCACATTCTATTTATTCTCCTTCTTGAGATCAAACAAGTCACACACCAGCTTATAAGAAACCCAAATAGGTTCATTATCAAGCTAATATCAAAACTTCCAAGATCTTGAAAGCCCCCAACAACTCAAACAATATCAAAATTGTAAATCAAGCGCGATTCAAGAACGCACACCAACGCAATCATCAAGTATGGCACAAATTGCATAAACCTATGAATCAAGAACTCAAGCTACCACATACAAAATCCATGTTTCAAGATAGATCACAATCATGTGTTGAGTATGAGCTCACCTCTATCATTGAGATCGGGGATAGCATGACACTTGATAAACAAACACGCCTAGTCTCCCTTATCAAGGAAGTCATAAACATTGTTATTAGATCTTACCCCATAGAGTAAATTTGTTAGTCCCAACCTCCTAAAACTATCAAAAATCTAAAAATAAAAATAATTCAAAAATACAAAAACATTGAAAAAACACAACAAAAATCAAAGGTACAAAGATCAAACATTGCAATTAGGTATTGTGTACAAATGGATGTTATTTCTTCCCTTTCTTTCTCTTAATTCTGTAAGTCTTCTTGCCATTTTCATCCCTTTGGTGATATTTTGGTTAGCCTTTTCACACGCATTTTACGACATTTATCTCTATGGTATCCATTTGACCTCGGTCTTTCATCACCTTAGTAAATTAAATAACAACTAACCTCTTAGAGATCCTATCACATTCAAAAGCTAATAAACTTGTTCCAAAGAACTTTTGGACATATTTGTTAACACTAGCCAATGTCATCATCGTAATCACTTCCACCTCCTTTTATCAAGCCATTTGTGGTTCTTAACCCTTGTCAAACAAGAGAGATGAAATAAGTTTTCGAAAGAAAAATAATCAAAATCAATAAAAAAATCAAAAGATAAAAGCTAAAAGCTAAGAGAAAAACCAAATTGATATATAACTCTCTCTTAGGGTATTTCAAATAATCTCTATTAGGGTTATGGATGCCTAACTCGACAAGAGAAAATGTTGTGATTAGAATCAAATGCATCTCCGTCGGGCTATGGATGCTCACTGAGCAAGAGCAATGTATGACTATCCTTCCACCATTCATTCACAAATCACCTATCATCTATCAAAATAAATCATTCCTACACATTGGCTAGGGTGTCTTCACTTGTTGTCTATTAAATATTCCATTCAAGAGGTAATTAAATTCCATGTGCACACACTGGATCTCTATGAGTAGACATGATTAGTATGTTACCAAGTGTCTTTTTTTAGACCTTGTTCAGACTCTTGCTTTAGTCCATATCTCGTCTCATGATTTGTGCCTTTGGCTAATCAATTCTTCATCGTGAGGCTTCTAAGCTACAATCATATCATTCACATCATTTTCCTACTTCGTTTAGAACATCCATGTGTATAAGATTACTTTTTTGCCATGTTTTCGGGCACCTTTGTCACCTTTCACAAAAAATAATCTTCTCCTTCGTTTCTTTATGTGTTTTTAGGCCAACTTACGCTGGGGGCATCCTTGCTTCTTCCTAGCACTTCTTTGGTTTACGTTCATCATCATGTTGAACCTATCCATAATGGCCTTGGGTCCCGCTTCTACACGTGAAGAGTTTTCCGTTAAATACTCCCACCTAATCGCTGGGGAATTTTTATATCTTCACCTTTCTCGTACACATGGCATTCTTCCTTGTACATCCCATCTATCGCTAGGGGCATCTACGCTTCTTTGTATTCCCGTACATAGTTTCGAAAACTTTCAAAAATCATTAAAAAAATTCAAATATGTTTAAAAAACATTAAAAATATATAATTCATCCTATAAAACGTTGTTCTTTGGTTCTCACCTATTCATGTGCGTGACTCCCGGATCATCTTGATCTTACCTACATCAACAAAAGCTAGGCTTACTTACTTCGCCTATACTGGGGCATAATGAGTTGCCTAGTAATGTGTCGTAGTGCACATTGTTTTTCATTAGACCCAAGTGTCCTCCGTTATTCCCCTTTCATGTATACTTGCTTGGGCACCGTCATTAACCCTTGTTGTTAATTCACATAGGTCGGAATCAAGCTCGATAACAAAAATTGCATTGCATTATGTTTATCTCGTTAGTTTAGCTTGTTTACTTTCTCGTATTGCATTGCATTTTGTATGTTGCATGTAGTTTGTGTTTTTAGCAATAGACATTTGTTCGTATATGGATTTCCATGTCATACTACACTTTTGTTCATTCTTTTTAATAAGGACTGATGATGAAGATCCTTAGTAATATGATGAAAATAAAGTTGTTTAAAAGGCACTGGATGGATGTTAGCTCATTCCCTCTTCCTTCTACTCCTTTTTCTTTTATATCCCTTTTCTTCTTCTCCACACTATTCTTTCTTCTTGTTCTCTTTCATCATCTTTTCGATTGTCAATCGAGTTCTTCTATCACCCCATCGACAATCGAGGGGGCATCCTCCATTCTACTCATTTTTCTTCTATCCCTTCAAAATTTTCTACTTGTTTATGCTTGTCTACTTTCTTTGAAGTGACATCACTTACGCCACCCCAAAGAGGGAAAATGTAGACACCTAAAGTATGCTTACACTTAGCATTTCCTCCAATTCAACTAATTGACGACACTTCGTTAATCAACCCTTCTTCACTCCACTCTCGGATGCCCATTTACGACACCTTCTCATTCGTATTCCTCCTATAATCAGCTTATTTGGCTAATATCTCTCTTATTAGCTAAACATTCCTCCTTTCAACCATTCGAAGCTCCCTAGTTCTCTCTAAACCACTTATGTAAGTTTTTAGGCTATCTATCACCACAAATGGTTATCCGCACCTCTGTCAACTCTCAATGAGTCTCTAATCACTTGCTAATCAAGTTTAACTAGCCTAAACCCTAGTTAACTAGCCTAAACCAAGCTTAACTAAGCCTAAAGCATGTTTATCCTAATCTAATCTAAAATAGCTTTAGTCCCACATGCACCCAAATTCCAAACTCTTCCAAACCAAAAACTATAAATACAAGCCTAAGGCTTTCCTTTCAAATGGTACTTCTCTCTCAAGCACTTTGGAAAGACATTAGAAATCATTTGTGATAGCTTTAAGCTATAAAACATTTGGATCTTGGCCATACTCCATTATTAAGAGCTCCTCCATCTTGCATCCATCAATTCCAAATATAGTTAGTAAGGGAAGATCTAAAGCTTGGCCATGTAGCCAACTTGGAGAGATCTCTTCACTATGTTTGGGAGTAAACAACACACAATTTGATTGCTAAGATCTTCATAGGTTCAATGTTTTATAGCTTTCAAAAGAGTAGAGAGTAGCTTTATCATGTTAGTTTTTGATGTTTTTGTCAAAGTTATAATGCTTTCATGTTAGTTTCCCTTGTTTATCTCTTATCTCATGGTGCATAGTTGAGTTAGAAAATATTTGAGGTTCTTTATGTTGTATAGGAACAAAATAATTATAATGATTATGTTGCAAAGTCTTACTAGCTTGTCTTATGTAGGGAAACATTTGACTGTGAGGTGTACTTATGTAGCTGGCATGTATAACATGCATGGTTGAATAATTTGATAGCCAAAGTGAGAGAAGATGATGTGAGGTGAGAGATGTTTAGTGAACTTAGATACATTATGCACAAATGTATTGATGAAGAGATGGATAATAGGGAGGCCATAAAGTTCATAAATAAGTATCATTACATGTAGCCCAAATTTGTTGAATATTGGGAGGAGCATTGGCTCCACAGGGTTATAATGTGGTCAAGGTGTTTTCATACCCTCAAACATGCCAGAAAGAAACCAAAACAACCATAAAATCATATCATTCACATCTAAAAATTGTTTCTTGAGTACAATCCATAAGATTCACATCAAGGGTGGATTAGGTAGTCCACCAAATAACCAAAAGTGTTTACATATACTACTTGTGGCTACAAATGAGAAAAGACAATGGTTTTTACAGAACTTTAAAGTTGAAAAAATAGAAAATATTTCATGGGTTAAGGATTTACAAATTCCAAGCTATCATGTCACCTTTCACATGACATACAACAGATTGCATGGGTGCAAAGCTAGAAAGATGATACATTGCATTATCATGTGTATAATGCAACACCACTGATGTCAATGTGTAGTTATCCACTTTCAATCTAAGTCTATACATGTAAACATATAATTAAGGTTGGGATGATGCAAGAGAGATGAGGAGTCAGTGTCATTCATGACACAGGGGATATTGTTAGTTACTCCATCGACAAAATGATTCAGATGTGAATGTATAGTTTTTTCTCTCTTCAATTTTCTTTGTTTTTTTAATTCCCAATCTCAAGTGATTGATTTTTTCAATACACAAATGTAAAGTGGTTTGACAAATGAAAATGAAATTTGTGCTTGTATGGACAACAGATGATCGCCGGATGCTAATAATGTAAGGCATAACTCTAGTCATAAGAATTTTCATTTATACTTGTCGGCCTTTGTCACAGGATGTATTTCCATGTATGAATCGATCATTGTTATTGGAATATGAGATCGTTTATATTAATAACACATTGCATGGAAAATGAATCGGAAAATGTAAATGAAAGAGAAGATCAAATGGATATTGGAGACTCGCCTGATGTACATATAGATGATAATGTAAGTCATCATTCCACTTGTAATCATTTTCCATTTTACTTTTCAGGGCATTTGTAACATGATATTTTTCTTGTATTAATAGATCATGCTTGATGGGATAGAGGATGAACTAGAAGCGTCTATAAGGAGAGCTTGTGAGGTATTTGAGAATTTCCTCACAACAAAAAAGAATAATGGGACACTATATTTCTTGGAGAAGTGTATGGCAGATGTTTACAACAAGGTCAAGAGTAGGGAATTATCAAATACACTTGGGTTGCAACACCCAATGGCTCAACCTTTCCAACAAGTGCAAGATGGCCATAGAAATACCCTTTGTAGAGAAAATGACTTCATAGAATTGATGAATCAAAGAATACAACGTACCATGTCACAAGAGAAATCCTTGTTTCCAAATCCCCTTAAGAATCAAAATGACAAATGTGGAATGAGGATCTACATAGGGTAGCCAAACGTGACAGAGAAAAATAATAGAGATACTACATCTTAAATGTGTCCCTATGATGCTAATCCATTGAATCCATTCACTTGTCTTGCAACTTGGATTTTGTATATGTAACATCCAATGAGAATTAGTGCATATTTATGTTGATGAGTGCATATTTCTGTTGAGGCATATATATTTATGTTGAGGCAATTTTCAGTTGAGACTAAAAAGTCACCTTCTTTGTTTTCTTTGTGAACTCCATATAATTAGTGTGTGTACTTGTGTACATGATTAGTTGTTATGGGTGTTCAAAGATTTTATGATTGTTGCTAATAATGGCACTGCTAAATCAAAGAAAATGATGTTCTACAAGACTAGTAAGAAGTAAATATGACGCTTTTAAGACCAAAAAAACATTTTATGAAACATATAAAGAAGCCAAAGTTTTCTCTTTAAGAAACTACAATCCTTATCTACAACGAAAATCGACTATATAAGTTCTAGAAACCGGATCTAATATCCTAAAAAGTAAAAACATTATAGCTACGTAATTTTTGTAGTACAAAAAGAGCTAATGAACCAAACACACACTGTCAATTTTCACAAATAAGTAGACAGAATCCTGTGCTGCAATCTAATGAAAGATTAAATGTCCTGATGCTTGTATTAATTAATATTTTTGCTAACATATTTTGAGTAATTGGAATGAGCTATATTTGAAGCTAAAAGTGGTGGGCTGGATGACCTTCAGTGACTTTCTAGTTTGTTGTTTTCCCATTCAGTTGAGCTTATTGGGCTTGATGATGATGAGGATGATGTTCATGGTTATTTTGATCTGATGGGAAACAGGTGGAACCTTCAAATATAGATTTGTTAAATTGTAAATTATCTCATTATGTAGAAAGAAAAAATTGGTTGTTGAATGCATCAATGCCACAGTTTGTGTATGTACTATGTATAATAGATAAGGTCTTATTTTATCATAATTTATGGTGGACAAGTTTCTACCATCATGTTTTATGGTATTTTTGATCATGGAGAAGACCACTGAAACTTACACGGCTCCTCTCAATATGATGTTTGATTCAGCTATATATTATTTCTTCTCAATCTAGAAATATGTCCAAGTTTGCTATATTCCTCCTCTAAATCCTGAACTTTGTGGAGAAGATCGTCCTCCATCTTCAACACAAGGGTTTCATTGGCAGGTTTCAGAGGTTTTTCCTCTAGGAAGCACTGTTGTCTTTACTAGCAGTGGCCGCAACAAAATTTTTACCACCATCGCTAGCCACTTTAGGATCTGCCACAGGGAAAGCTCCAACCTCTCGTGCATTAGAAGTTAAGGCAGGGGAAAAGCCAGATGTTGTTGTCGCTGCCAGAGATGAGATAGGGCATGAAAGGGTTAGGTTTCTGTTCTCTTTACCACTGCCGCACTCCAATCCATGACCTCTACTAACATCCTGTATTGGGCACAGAACAGTCACCTCCCTAGCCTCCTTGACAGATCCAGCCCTGTCTGCGCAAACCATCTACCTATGGTCCACAACGAAGTCTTGTTTCTTGTCACCTCCATCCTCTGTAGGCCAGCGAGGATTTTTATCATTTCCTGCTTAGGGTTAGGATCAACATCCTTGTAAAATTCTCATCGAACAATTTATGATGTTCATAATTTTTTTAGGTGATTATATATATTTTAGTATTGGCTTTCAAAATATGTAAAACAATATTGCCAACACGTTAATCATAACATATAAAAAAGTATGCTCTTTACACACACACATTGATCAAATTTATATAAAAAATGATGATAATAATTTTCATCTATAAATTATAAACTATTATTATTTTCAAAATTTATAAATATTTTACAAAAAAACTAAATTGTAAGCTTTCTTACATATATTAATTATGGTGTTCATGGTCTTGAACTTAACACGTTTAAAACTTAAAAACATACAAAAATTAATAATCTATCAATATCAACTCATCAGCGATTTAAACTCGATAACAAATTTAAACTCTAACAACTAAGTTATCTAGACAACTAGAGCTAAAACCAAACCTCGTTGTTTTATAATAAATTCTTAAAATTTATATAATAAATAATAACATTTTTAATTGTGCTCATCACAATCCATCATAAAAATCCAACTAAAAATTAATTTAAAAATAATAATTACAAAGAGAGCAATTATTATTAAAAGTGTAATACATATAGAATTGCAAAATACAATTGAGATTACAAATCCTTTTAATTCATTTAAAAATTGTAAGCTATAATTTGTATTTTAGTGAATGACACACTTAAGTTACTATAAAGTTTATCAAATAGAATATAAACCTTATTTATTCTCCAACTTTTTTTTATGCATTAAACTCCAAATAATGTGTGATAATTAATATGTAACGAGTCTTTTCTCATATATTCATGTGAGGCTATTCTCCTCACAAAATGTATCACTTTTACAAAAAAGTGTTTTATGTCTAGTGTAAAAGTGACGCATTTTGTGTATATATACACACACTTGATTGACAAGGAACAAGTATATTGTTGTTGCTCCCCAAAATAGAGAGTCAAGCATCAAATTAGGTAATTTTCGTTGAATACCTGGACTATGTATCATATCAAAAATATTCTCGAGTAGGTAGGTGCCATGTTACAATCCTTGGGTCAAGCACTTTGTAGCAAACAAAATTCTAGTTATTCGTCTGTGCTACAACCACAACCAACAAAACAGTATTCCACGTGTCATCGTATGCTTGTGGGGAAACAAAAGAAGGGAGACATATTGCACGACACAGGATTAGTTATTTGCCTCCAATAATGTCTAAGACCTCCCAACACTCTCACGGTTTCACCCATTTTACACTTGTAATTAGTACAGTTGGGAAATGCATATGTTCAAAACCATGTATAATTTTTTTAATAAATAAATGTCTCACTATCTACTTTAAATTAGATATCGACATCTTTGTCTATGATAACATAGACCTTAATTAATTCTTTTTATTAAATTTTAATAAAAGTTTATTAAATTAAAAAAATATTATATTGATTGGTTAGTTTTATATGTGGTAGCATATAAACTTCAATATATTATGACCTTTTATTATATAATGGAGGTGCTTTCTTACTAACATAATGGTTGATTTGTTGCGCAGTTGAGTACGTTTTATTTCCCAGCTTCTCATTTCTATTTGTGTCTTCATAATCCACCAAATAGTTATCATGTACAATTGCCTCTAAATAATTACATGTCTTAGTGCCTTAAGTCGATAGGATTCTTCAATAGATCTTGGAATTGCTTATATAATTGTAAACATCATCATGAAAAAATGGAGACCAAATGACTGGTTGACTTAGTCCCTAGTCATGTATAAACCCCAATATATAATGATTCTTATGCCAATATGGTGACGCTACACTCAAGTGGCCCCGTTACTAGTTGATAATGGTAGACTGGTTATTGGATGAGTTTATATTCCTGCTTAGACTTGTCATCTCCTTGTCTATGGCTTCATAATCACAAGAACATATCCTATGCAAATGTTTCCTCTAAATATATGCCTTACTACCTAAAGTTGGATGTGCCCCTCGCAATGCATCTTGGAATTTCTTCGACAACTCTATAAATCTTAATTAAACTAAAAAATTAATTCCACATTGGTTGGTTGGTTTGATCCGTAGTAACATATAAACCCCATATATCACGATCCTTATGCCAATAGGGGCAACACCACAATGTAAGTGGCCATGTTACTAACATATTAATTTATTGGTTGCAAGATGAGTATGTTTTCTTTCTTTGCCTTCTCATATCCTCTTGTAAGTCTTTATAATATCCAAATAATATCACATGTAGAAAATATTTTAAAATATTTCTTACTACCTCAGATATGCCTCTTCATTACATCTTCAAATTACTTCTACTATTCTAAAATCTTCATCTACAATTACATATTTAATAAGAGACTATTCCAAAGAGTATATATATTTTTAATGTTATGTCCTTGATTTATAGATGGGTGTCAAAGTTTTGTATTATTTTATTCTTTCTTTTTGAATGTTAAGATCATGTTTTATGTATTAGTAGTGAAGTTTCTACTAAATATATATGCTTCTAAATCTAATGTATGACTAGTCATTTTATTAGAAGAAATTGTTCAAATTCTTCCATACACATTTCATTCATGTGCTTCCATTTCCATTTTAATTTATAATTTTTTTCATATATCGGTCATGTTGAATGCACAACTTCCCTACAAGGAATTTTAGTATTGATATCACTTATCTTCCTCATAATACCTTTTATATTCATTCTACCTATATGCATAGTAACTATATTCTCATAGGCATGAAGAATGAGGTTCACAAGTCCCAACATAAAATTATCTTGGATAAAACTATTAATAACAAAAATGCATCACTACTTGGAGTACAATATCTATAAATAGAAGATGAACATTTTATTACTTCAAGTAAATCATTCTCTTTTGGCTTAAGATGTCTTTTGGATCAATTATAGTTATAAACTCATTAAATTTACAAGTGGAGACAAAGCACTTTTTCCTACGACATCAATGCATGTATACTAAATTTGTAATAATGAACCGAAATTAAAGGAGCATTTTGTATTTAGGTGTTTGGTGTATTTTGAGATTTGTGGAAAGTTTATACTTTATTTAATGGAAATCAAAACTCTATATGATTTTTTTTTATCATGAGCATTATATCTAGATGTCTAGTGCATAATAAAATTTATGGGAGATTTTACTTTTTAAATAAGAAATCAAACCTCTTTATAGGATTTGATGTGTATCTTTATTCATTAGAGAGATACCTAGTTTATTTATTAGAGAGATATCTAGTCTAGATATGCTCTCCTCAAAATCGTAGGAACAACTCTTTATTTCATGGATTAACTTTAGAATTGTTTTTTCAAACTTAGTTCCAAAGAATTAAGTAGACTCACTATCCTACTCAAAGGTCCACACAATATGTGAGAAAATATTAATGCAATGGTAATGCTTTTCTCTAAAGTGTAAGCTAAGAAAGTAACTCAAAATATCAATATGTGTTTAGAATATAAAACAATAGGTCATGTTGTATAATGTTGGAATTATGAGGGCATTATAATGTGATAGGCTATATTATGAGAGAAATATGCCTTCCTAATTCATTTCCACCAAAATGTGTGACACCAAATTGTTTTAACCCTTAAAAATTGTGTTGTCGGAAGCTCGTGTCATCAATGTTGAAATTTGACATTCATTTACATGTTTTCGTGCCTATATAATGTATGAGTAAATAAAGGTTAGGTGGCTTAGATGTTTTCTTTGCAGAGAGATTGGTGAGGGAGTTTCATATGTAACTAGACATGAAATTCTCCTCAGTATCTTTGTGTGGGATTTGTAAAGATTTTTCTTGTTATAGATGAACATTTTTCCTTTGCTCACTTACCTACCTTGTGATAGATTGTAGGATACAAGGGGTATGAAGTTTGTATAGGATAGATATGGCTTAAAACCTCTACAAACCTCTTTCCTAAATTATGCCATCATGTGTATTGGGTTGAACAAAATATTGGCACCACATCTCATGTTTCTTAACTTTCAATGGAAATTTTAGAAAGGATGTTGTTTATAGACAACTATTTTTACATACATAGAAGGTAGTTTGTTGCTATGTTGTTGCAAGTTCCTTGTAGATATGTAAGAAAACAAACTACTACATGGAATATTTCCTCATAGCTGCAACCAATTGAAAGTTTTAAAAAGGGTTTGGAAACCCATCAAAGAATAATGGAAAGTGCCAATTTCATCTCTTTTATGGCTTCCGCTCGTTGGAATAGTTGTATGCAAAATGTTGGAAACATTCTTTTTGCATTTGAGCTGTTCAACTAATTGCTTGAATGAAATATGGTCTCATGTGATGTAAGGAGAGTAGGGTGTAGGGATCCACCAAAACACAATATAAACTAGTTTCAATTATATGTTGTTGAGCTCCTTGTAGGCATGTCTATTAGATTTTGTTTAGCATGCAAAAGGCATGGAAACTACAAAGTAAAATGCATAGGAGAAATTTGGCCTTGCGTTTTCCAATGGTAGTAAGATATACAATGCATGGCTTTGTAAGGATGAGGCCAACTATTTAATGGCATAAGTGCCTCTTTTAATGAGATATCATTTTCCTTTTGATGTTGCAAGTTATAAATTGGTGGTGGGCATGATTGGGATATTAGAATAAAGGTTGACCGCTAGAAATGTTCTTTCATTATTCAATTTCCTCCCATCCTTCATTCTATTTCTTTTGCTTGCAATTCCAAAATAAATTGATAAATATGTATGTAAAATGTGCTAGCATATACAAGGCACAAGGATTGTTCTACAAAACACCTCAAAAAATTGTGGTTTTATGGATCACTTGTAATTGTAGGATATGCACAAAATGATGTTCTTAATGAGGCTTTACTAATTTCAAGCAAGGCCTCAAGTAAATGTGTTAACATGGACTATGATGATTATATCATATACGTAAAAAGGCTTTGTTGAAAAGATCATGGAAACTTATAAGCAGTGCACTTTGGCAAGTGTAAACTCAAACTCCACAACCTTTTCTAGCATCATCCTATGCCAAATTCAAAGCTTACACTAGGGAATCGACATACCGCATCAAAGAATAATGGACATATCATTCTTGTTAGATGTTTTCGTGGTTGTTTTCCTTAAGATATTACTCAAAATGTGGAAGTATACACAAAGCAAGAGAATTGTTGATCAATTGATTCAAAATAATGTGCACCCATGGACTGCAATTATGCACAAAATGGATTTTGCAAGGAGACTCTTATACTCTTTGAACAATTGAACACTCTACAACACAACTTAACCATGTAAGTCGTGGTTGTGTTGTATTAGAATGTGTAGTCATGCAGGTGTAGTGAATGAGGGCTTTAAACACTTCAATAACATGAGTAACGTTTATTACATCATACTTCCAATTTTTCATTATGAGTGCATGGTTGACGTTTTTGGTTGTGGAAGAGGTGTTTTCAAATGTTATTTAGGCAATTAAGTTCTCATTCACAACTTTGTAGCGGACAACTTTCTTATAATTTACTTTTAGTGTAACCATTTAACCATTACACCTGATTTTGGCATATTTATGTTGAATAGATTTGAACTCACGTAGTCAAAAACACCAGAAGTACTAAACAACGCATGAAGTAATTACCTGTCAATACCAACCCACGCTCTATTTAACCTGACAACGACTGAAATTGTCAAGACATGCACATAATTTTCCTTGCGCTGTGTTAGGAGTTTTCGTATAGCCCCAATTATGTTGAAGGTTGTATAAACAATTCTTCATCTTTTCGACATGTATAATTCACATTGTTCGGATCCGCGTTGATTTGATTTCTACAACAAACATAATTCGAGCCGTTGTAAGTTCTATGGCAAAATAAAATGGGTGGCTGCACAGTTTACCGCAGCCGAATGTTCTATGTAGTCAATGAAAAAAAAAATATACAAGAAAATATGATTGCTTTTATGTATTATAAAACATGAGGAAGTTACATACATTTACCAGAGTACTCGGGATAACTTGCTGAATAAGTTACATAATTTGCATTATTCAAAGTAAAAAAGATATTCTAAATTTAGCGTAGAGTGAAGCAAGATTCCCTGCGTCAGTTACAGATTTGATCGAGCTATCACATAATGCTCGCCGTGTCCATTATTGGAGCTTTTATTGGGTTTTTTCGGTATGACTTTCTTGCCATGAGTACTTTTGGCGGACAGTGTCTCAATTTTCTTGGCCATGTCTCTGAGGAGAAACTTCTGTATTTTTCCGGTAGATGTTTTCGGGAGCTCCATGAACACTACAGCCTTGGGAACCATGTAACGAGGAAGTTTTTCTCTGCAGAAGGAGATGACATCCTCTTCCTTAATCTTGCTCTTAGTGTTAAGAAACGCGCATGGCGTCTCGCCCCAGTGAGGATGCGGCATCGCAACCACAGCGGCCTCAGTCACCAAAGGGTGACTGTACAGAACGGTTTCGACCTCCACGCTGCTGATGTTCTCCCCGCCGGAAATAATCACGTCCTTGGAACGGTCCTTGATCTCCACGTACCCGTCCGGATGGATGACACCCACGTCGCCCGTGTGGAACCACCCGCCTGCAAAAGCATCCGCTGTGCCGCTCGTGTCGCGAAGATATCCCTTCATGAGACCGCTGCCTCTCACCATGATTTCCCCATGCTTTCCCCGTCACGCCGCACGCTCGACATGGTTTCCGGGTGCTTGACGTCGACGCCGTCGAGGCTCAGCACGGCGACTCCTGACGCCCTTTGAGCGACCCGCGCTCGGACGCGGACAGTCCGTTCCATTCCCGTTTCCATTCGCAGGCCAGCGCAGGACCCGTCGCTTCCGTGAGGCCGTAAGCGTGCGTCACGTTGAATCCCGCTGCTTCCACGAGGGACACCGCCGTCGGAGGCGGCGGCGCGCCGCCCGTGAGGACGTGAACCCGGCGGGGAGCGGTTGCCGCTCGTGCGGGTCGGCGTTGAGAATAATGTTGAACACGATGGGCGCGCAGCAGAGATGCGTGACCCCGTGCCGAGTTATGGAGGTGAAGATTTCGCTCGCGGAGGTGTTCCGAATGCATACGTTGGTTCCGCCTCTCGCCGCCACCGCCCAGGTGAATGTCCAGCCGTTGCAGTGAAACATTGGGAGCGTCCAGAGATAAACCGGCTCGGGTCCCATCTCCCACAGAAGCAAAATCGCCAGACTGCTGAGATAAGCTCCTCTGTGACTGTACACGACTCCCTTCGGCGCGGAGGTCGTGCCGGAAGTATAATTCAGCGCGATGGAATCCCACTCGTCCTGCGGCATAACCGGACGGAAACTCGGATCTCCGCCTCGGACGAGATCCTCGTAAGTCCCGAGCTCGGCATCCCTGTGATGAGGGTCGTCGTGAATCAGAACCATCCTCGGCGCGCGAGTTTGCATCATGCGCGCCGCATCCGTCGCCAGAGACAGCGACTGGTAATCGACGAACAATACCTTCGCCTCGGAATGCTTCAGGATGGCGGCCAAGGAGCGAGCGTCGAGGCGAGTATTGATGGTGTTGAGAACCGCTCCGGCCATGGGGACTGCGAAGTGCATTTCGTACTGGGCGGGGACGTTGGGCGCTAACACGGACACCACGTCGCCTCTCGTAACGTAATTCTGCAGAGAGGATGCGAGGCGACAGCAGCGGTTTCTGGTTTCTGCCCAGGTATAACGAATTTCGCCATAGATGATGGATGTTCGATCCGCGTACACGACCGCTGCTCTGTCTAAAAGCTCAGCGGTGACAGAGGCACAAAATTCGCGCTGCATTTGGGCAAACTCTCCATTTTCTTGAGGAGCGATTTGAAGAGAAATGAATGTTGTGGAATCCAAGAGGCAGGGAAATGGATGTGGGTAGAGTTGCCCGAGTGTCTTTAAATAGGGCAAGAGAAAGATGCGCTGTTTCCCGTCTCTGTCAGTCGGAAAAAAGGAGGAAGGACCGTTTCAGAGTGAATGAAACACATGCAAAATAGTTCCGGTAAACGTTTGAAAATACATGCAAAATAGTTCCGGTAAACGCTTGAAAACTGGGTCCCTTCCGCGGAATGTTAGGGTCCAGGCGACGGCGGGGATTTTCGGAAAAGGCTTAGATGGGTTCAGTGTGGGGCACCACCCTCCTATTTATTCTCTTTGCTCTCTCTACAAAAGAGTGGGCAGGATTATCTCATCTTTTCTGTTAATAGCTTTTCTTGGTGCCATGTGTTGTTACTCTGGCCATGGGATTTGTGGTTTGTGGCATTGCTTTTGGGGTATTGATTACTAATGTATTGGTGCCACCTGTAGTTGTTCTGGCCATGTGACTTGTGGCTTCTGACATTATTTCTTGGACTATTGGTTGTTAATATATTGATATGGCATGGCAGGGGACTTAGGTGACTTGGTAGTCCAAGTCGGATAAGTTTGAGCACATGTTCCATGTAGGTTCAAACTCCACTAAGTCCATACAACGTGTGAGGCCCGCCTTCACGCAGAATGAAGCTCCTAGCCCCCAATGTTGATAGAAGTAGAATCTCTCAAGCACACACTACACGTATTGTCCAATAAGACATAAATCTATATATATCGTCCAAAGAAACAAATGATATGCAATGTCCTTTACTATCCATTATGTTTAGTGATTTCTGCTTACAGGGCATAAAATAATTTATAGTATATGACATCAGTCACTTATTTTTTAAGAGTACAAGTTCGTCTCTATTAAACCTACTCACATATGAAACAAAAAGTGTGATGTAAAAATTATGGAGATGTTAAGTTGATAAAGTACTATGTAAGTGATATAAAAAAGTGAAGTTAGAAATTGGTACGATAGTGGGGTATCCATATGCAAAATTCACTTATAAATTGAAGCAAGTCTTATCCTTTTGAAACATCTCCCTAAATTTTATGTGGTGGAGAATGAATTGACATGGCACTTTTTTGCCATCATTCACATCAATTAGAATACAACAATAATAGTTCTATTAAAGTATTTTATGTTAACATTTATATTTTGTGAATGACATGATACCACCCTTTTACCATCTTTGATATTAATAGAAATGTGACCCTTTTAATTCTATTAATATTGCTAACGTTAATATTATATTTTAGGGAATGAATTGAGTCTTTCCTTGGGTCAAACATGAGTATTAGACAATATGTTTACTTTGGACTATTGGAATTTATTGTTTCTCTTTCAAACAAGCTAATTTTTCCAATTTCCTACTTCCAGGACACAACCAGTTGTTATTACCATGGATATAAGAGAAACAATTCTAGCTAATCCTCCGGGATCTTGGGTAGAACGAACAATTAGGTATTCCACGCATCAAGATATTCTAGTGGGAACATGGAAAGAAGATGCAATCTTGAGATATGAATGACTATTCATGGTCTTTTTAGTTCCCCACCTTCAATAATGTCATTCAATACCACTAACGATCAAGACCTCACAATTCCAATCACTTTCATAGTTATAAGGTTTCACTCGCTTTTCACACTAGAGCTTAATCTTCCTTTGTCTTAGAATTTTAGATTTCTAAGGTTGATACAACGCAAAACGATGACACTTCTTCATCATATTTTTGAATTTTTATTACCATTTTATTATCTTCTTTCAAATTTATAGTGATAGAGCTAAACATCAACACATTTGTACCTTTATTGAAAATTTGAGTACAAATTGACATGATATTTTTTTGAAGTTTGACAAAGAAGTTAATTAATTAAACTTTGGCTGAACAAGATCTCAAACACGCGTCTAGGGGAACTAATAAAGTTATGTGGTTGATAGTTGAAAAGTTATGATATTGAAACCCAAACACAAGTGAGTATAATTTTTAAAAATCCATTACAAACATTAATAAAAATGTGAGTTATCCTTTACATTTCATTGGAATTTATTAATAATTTGAAGCCATTGAAAAATATAAAATTGAAAATATTTTCAACACAATCACACACAGACACACACATGCACATAGACACACGCATGTATGCACACACACATAGAGAGAGTACAACTTGGTCTTAAAAATAGTGTATGAATCACACTCGCATGCCACATCGACCAAGACAAGAGTGCCAATAACTAAGAAACATAAACACCTATTTAAATAAAAAAGGAGAGAGAAAACTAAGAACAAAAGCATTAATCCACATGGGGCCATAACCAACAAAGGCGAAGGGCGAGGGGGTCATTAGGATTTCCCCATCCACTACCACAAGGGTTAGTAGATCTAGTGGGTTCCACCCATCTTCTTTAAATCTTTATCTTTATCATCATATTCTTCGTTAACATGTTAGTGAGAAGGAGAAATGGCCAAATCCAAATGAGGGAACTTCCCTTATGTTGGTTCTACCCATCTAACATAGGTCCATGCTCGGCATGATCGCCACCATCACTTCTAGCACCTTAAGAGCTTTGAGTTGGAGAAAGATATGGCCACCGTAGGGGCACTCCATCACCTAATATGAGAATGAGATATTGCACACTAGAAACAACCACAACCTAGAGGAGGGGAATGGTAGTACAAAGAAGTTTGAAGGAACTTAGATAATAACACAAAGTGTGTTACTTATGATGGTCAAACAACAATTACAGATGTGCCACCTCTAGGTGGATTTTTTCCACCTAATTTGGAGAGTAACATACAACACATTGATTTCATTAGCCATAGAAAATACATCTTCAATAGAATTATGCTTGAAATGAGTTTCATTTCTATCTTTCCATAGTTGAAAAAGAATTTCTAAATGAAAAATGTGCCAAATATGCATGTATTATGGAGGGAACATGGTTGATTCCTCCAAAACCACAATTTTTACGTAAACATTTAGTTTCGAATGAGCGAGAAGTAGTATGTATCCAATACCAAGCAAATTTAGCACACCCATAAAACAAAAAAGATATAGTTAATAAAGTGTTCCCAAAATTATCGCACCCTTCATTTTTGGGAAACTTGTTGCAAATCTCAAACTTTAAGTTTTTTGGTTGTAAAAATTATATGTTTTAGGAACCTACACATCTTAAAAATTATCAAAATTACTTGCATCAATCATCTTTGAGTCAATCCAAGAAAACCTAGGCAACACTTGGTTCAAATCATGTGTTTTGGGATCTAAATAGCCCAAGACATTCAAACAATTCATTTTCTTAAGGGATACAAGTGCATCAATTTTAATGGGTTCATATTCAAATAGTATTGGTCACCAAGTTCAAAATGGATCGAAAGGTCCGTTGGTCATGTCTTATTCCCGAGTTCAAAATGAAAGGAAGTTGGGGTCTCAAGATCCCGAGATCCTAGGAAATTTAAGGCACCCCACAATCATAGAGAATGGGTTGAGACTTATAGAGGGATTCTAATTGGTCCACGTAGACCAATCATGGGCCGCTCAAACCTAGGTGATAAAGGTGACCACTGAAACATAAGAGGAAGGACTCGTAGAAACCCCGAAGTGCATGGAGAAATATGATTGGTTCATGTGGACCAATCCCAATTCACCTTGATCCACCAAGTAGTTTGGGAAATCCCAAGTGATCAATGAGTCTTAGAGGCTTAAAGAAACCACGAGAATGCCTAATTCATAAGGGGTTCACTTAGTAAAAGTATGGTATAACACGTTCGTTCAAAGGGTATTAAAGAATACCCTTAATGTTAGTTTTTACATCTAATTATTCAATTAATAATACTCCCTCTCATTATATTATTAGAATGAAAATAACTCCTATTTTTCCATGTACCTTACCCATTTTTCTATTACAATTTTATTTACCCCTTTTAATTTCTACCCTAATATATCAAATAGAAAATATATCATGTTTCCCACTCAATTATTATTTTCTTAATACACATTTTCTCTAGAAAGAGAGTTTGAAGCCATTTAAGACCTATTACCAATTACCTTAATGTTAAGCTTTAACCATTTATCAATATTTTTTCAAATAATTAATATGGTGAAATAATATCATTTGTGTTGAAAAACATACTCAATCCTAGTTTTCTACCGTCTTATTATTTCTTGCTTAAGAATCTCCTTTTTCGAGAAAAGATTATAATATAACTTTATGAGCATGAACCTTTTGTAATTTTAAGGTATTTAGCTTTTAAAAACTAGGGTTCAAATGTTTTAGTTTTATATTAAAATTAACCCTACCTCTTCTCTATCCCACCTCTCTAACCTACCCTCAATACCTAATTCAAAATATTAATAAACTAAACCCTTGTATCCCCTAATGTCTACCGGTATAGTGAATTTTCTTTTATCATTTTTAATTGCCTCAATATGAATGAACGTGCTAGGATATTGCCTTGTTAATAAACCCTTCGTGGCCTAATGACCCGAAAACCCATGAGAACCAATTAGAGATCATCACATGGCATGGGATGTGAGTGGGAGTTGGGATCACATGCATGAATCGAGAATCAACACATATCAAAAGTGACCTAGAGGTGAAATTTGACGGTCTCATTGTTGCCAACTATAGAAAGCAACATGGAGATATTTAAATGCTCACATCTTTTGATTCTAGGACAACCAAATCACACAATTGGCCTTGTATAAAATATCTTAAAGAATATATCATTATGAGAGAAGTTGTGGGTTTCTTTACGTGTGTTTTGTGATTAGATAAGCAAGTTAAGGGGCCCATAGTTACTTTGATTCCATGGTTTATGACATGATCTAGGTATGTTTTAAATGCTCATATATTTTGATCCGAAGATCTTGTTCACCTGCATGAAACATCATTTCTAAGATCTTGATCGAGGATTTAATCTAGGACCAGTTCGGGGAAATGGTAGAGAATTCAAAAAGATTTTAATGACATAGTTTTGAGTTTTTATTAGTCTGTTTTCTCAAATCAAGTAGTACCGAGAATAGTTGTAAATACTTAAGCAACTCCAACAACCAACATTGAACATTGTCCTCTACACCTCGTTATAGATGATCGATATGGTTTTACATCATACATGAAAGTGATGGTGCCCATATCTGGTCTACACATATCAATGTTAATTTTCCCTTTAATTGTCCATTTGATTTTTAAAGATCTTTTGATCCTCTCTTCTCTTCTTTCTCTATTAGATGCAACTCAATATCATTGTAAAAGAATTATCTCTCGAACTTAAAGTTACCATGCCTAAATGGTGGTTGAACATTCTGAGTTGTAGACCTCTAATATGGACTTGTGTAATGCACTCAGTGCCTTCTAAATGACTGAAAATGGGCTTTGCATATTTAGGGACAATAATATGATGTTTATTATGGATTTCTTTCACCCTTTGACTCATAAATTCTTATCTGCTTACATCTCTATTTTTCCATTTTATGTTGTGTGTGAGTTATATTTACATGGTTTCAATTCACCGTATTAATCATGTAGGGAATCAAGTTTGATGAAGTGCAAAGTTGAATTGTGGTTTGTTTTTGTCCTCTTGGCCTTGCATTTGTATCTTTATTTTCATCTATAAGAAAAAGGTCCACTTTCTATTTTGGTGCGATTACCATTCCTTTCAATTTAATTCACGTTTGTCCCTCATCCCTTCTCTCCTGCAATCAGTAGCTTAGTTAGGAGTAGTGTTAGCATTAGAATAGTTAGTGAAGGAAGCCGACCTTCTCCGAGATCTGTCCCAAGGAACCGAGGTCCTACACCTTTGAAAATAGTCCCATGTTTCAATGAAGTTTGAGTTTGGGCTAACAAAGAACACAATATTAATTGTTCAATTTCAATAGTTTTTCATTTACTTAAAGATCAAAGAATATCCCTTTCACCAAATTTACTTAACCTAACTCCTATATTTTTCAAGAGATGACATGAAACAAATTAAAAAAGAAACCATCATCTCTATTAAGTGACAATGACAATGTAAACCTTTGATTGACAATGAAGAACTCTAGATGCTGCCACCGACCAATAGATTAGTGAAGTGGCTCCCCAAAGTAAAGAGTTGTAGCATCAAAGTAACTAACTAATTTTGGCCAAATATTTACGGCACATGTGGACCATGTGACTCACTAAAAGGCTCCCTAGATAGGACCACCACGTTAGAACCCTACATGGAAGGAATCGAGTCAAGCACGAGCGTTGGCCAACACGGTTAGTCTGGACCATTGGAATTAATTGTCTCTCTTTCAATGAAAAGTTTTCCAGTTTCCTCAACCCAGGAAACAAAATGTAGTTATTCCTGTGGGAACACGGATAGGAGCCGCATTGCTGAGACACGAATAATTATTTTGGCGTTTTTGGTTCCCCTCCTTCAATAATGTCAAGTCAAGATCGTTGACGATCAAGACCTCCCGATTCCAATCACTTTCAGGGTTTTAAGGTTTCGACCGTTTTCACACTACCTAGTCGTAGAATTCTAGATTTTAAAGAATGACAGGTAGAGTAGAGCGCAAGATGAGGATGCTTGAAATTTTGAGTACGGATCGACGAAATATTAATTTTTAAAAGTTGTAAGGTTGATAATTGAAAAATTGCGAGATCCAAACCCAAACACAACCAATTAGGTTTTTTTATTAAATCAATTATAAATATTAATAACAAATGTGAGTTGGTTTTTATATTTTTATTGAAATGTTGATTAATAAAATTGTCAAGCTTTGTATATAGGGCTTAACAAAATAATAGTATATGAATCACTCTCTGCACATCATATCGGCCAAGCCAAGAGTGCCAACAACTAAGCAATCAAAACAAGTTTTAAGTTAAAAAGGGATAGAGAAAATCGAGAATATAAAACGTTAAGTCATAGAGACCATAACCAACGAAGGTGGGGTGCAAGGGGTGGGGGTTGGAGGGATCATTAGGCTTGGTTCTCATCCACTATCACGAGGGTCAATAGCCTTTGGTGGGCTCTTCTCGTCCTCTTTAAATATGTATATTTCTCTTATTTTTCTTCATTAGCAAGTTTGCGATGAGAAGGAGAAATGACCAAATCCAAATGAGGGAACTTCCCTTGTGAGAGTGCTACCCATCTAACACGTGTTTTCTTAGCATGACCTCTGTACCACATCCACCACCTTGAAATATTTAAGCTAGAGAAAGATATGGCCTTTGTGGGAAACACTTCATCAACTATTATGAAAATGAGATCTTGCTTAATGGATACAATCACAACCCCGAGGTAGGGAATGTCGGTGATGAGAGTTTGAAGGATGTCAAATAATAGAGCAATTGTGTTACCACAATGGTTAAAAAAATATTAGAGATGCACCAGCTCTAACTATATTTTTTTCGCTTGTAACCAAATTTGGAGAGTAACATTGGACACCACATTTTTTTTTCAGCCACAGAAAAACCATCTTCAATAGAATTATGATTGAAATTAGTTTCATTTCTAAGATATTTTCAAACTACCCAACTAACCAACCAACCCAACTGACACGCCAGATTGGTTAATTAAATAATTTAACTCAACTCTGGTACCATGCTTGGACGAGGATTTAATTAACCAATCGATATATTGCAATAAACATTAATGAATAACACCTACACTATGCAATAAAACAAATAAATAACAACAACATAGATTTACTAGGAAAATCCCAAAGGGGTAAAAACCATGGTGAAAAGAGATATTCCATTTATCAGAGAAACATTATTACATTTTAGTAAATATCCTTCCCCACTTCTTTCTATAAATCCACACAAGTGACTTCTAATTTCCACGATCATGCCCCATGATCATATTTATTTGACCCCACGGGTCATGAACCAATTAAGTGACAGGATGTGACTTTATAAAAGGCATCCCGATTTAAACTATTAATTAATTAATAATCAATTAAACATAAACAAACTTAGTTTATATTAAATAATGAATAATATAAATATTCTTAATTATTTAATTATAAACTAAGGTTTATAGGCACTTAATATTACGTTCTAATAATTTCCAAATTTATAACATCTCAAATAAAATTCTAGATCCCTAACTTACGCAAATATCCTCCCGATAGTCATCCTACAAAGGAAGATGTTGCACCTCCTCTATCGTGTACACCCTTAGAAAATTAGCCAAGAATTAAACCCTTCCATCACTTCACAAGTTCATATTTATATGTGCTTGAGCCTTATGAAGAACTAATTTTGAACCATGAAGCACTCGCATATTAACTAACAAACCGAGTTCTCAATTACTTTGTTTCGTAATTTCCCATTCCTTACTAAGCCGAGATGTTGCATCTTTCATGGAAAAAGGGGTTATTCTAAATCCTTCTAGATAGGAATATACACATGAGTTCTTAGAGGTAAAGTGAAGCGAGTAATAAAAAAATTTCTTGGATCCAACAAGTTAGGAAGAATCAAAACAACAACCTCTACCAAGCTTTGCAAATGAGGATCTTTCAAATAGCCTAAAATAGATTATAACTAGAAATTTTGATCAAAATTTCCCCATAAAGTGCTTCACCAAACATTCTACCCTATTTCAACAACTTATTAAATGTTAAATACACCTATATCAAAGATTCATAATCAAAGAAACCATCATCTTACTCTATGTCTCCAACCCGCCTTCACCTTCCTTCACTAGTTCCTCTTGTTCAAACAAGTAAGCTTTTCTTTTTAGCCTTTTCTGACCTTTGTCAACCTTGTACAATGTTCAAAAACTTCAATTTTTTTTTAAACCAATCACTAATTTGATAAAAAAATATATCAAAACACTTCTTCCTCTTATCATGCTCAAAATTGCCCTTCTTGTGCTCTTAAGAATAAACAGTCTGCAACAAATTTCTATCATGTTACATGTACATCTTTTGTTGAAAAAGGCCAATTGAACTAAAAATTTGATAGCCTTTAGTATTCTCTACAAGGAACTTATATTCCAAATTTCATGTTTTTTCATAATGAAATTGAAAAATTATGACCATTTTCTCAGAAGACATTACATCAAACAGTTTGCATGCATTCTCATTCCGTAGATAGAAAATACTTCACAACTCTAAAAATACTAAGAATTAATATAAAATATTTTTAAAAAATTATAGAATGACCTTTTGCACATACATACCAAATTTTTAGTCATTTGGAAATTATATACAAAATTTATCGCTATTGTCCCAAAATACATCATTAAACTTGCACACACAATCCTTTGTATCAGTTTTCAAGTTAGAAAATAGGGAATTTCAACTCATCATTTCTCCAAACCTCATGCAAGGATGCAAGTAAACTCTCTAAATAAAAATAAGGAAATTATTTCAAGTTCTTCAAATACAAAACTCAGAAACATGCTTCATAAAAAGAAGATCATATTCCCAAAACAGAGTTTCACTAAATTTTAACCATATTTGCTTACAAAAATTTCCCTCTCCTCTGATCCACGAGGATTTCTTCTTCCACACCTTCTCACCTTACTCAGGAAGGTCTCATTATCTCTCTCTCTCTCTCTCTCACTAACTTCCATTTGAATTCATCACCTTAAATGTAACCTCTTCTTGAAACCTAACTGATTTTTCAAGACTCGCAATGACTCTTCACATGCCCTTACTACATAATAGAGCATTTTGTAAGAATTTCATGATTCATCCCTCCCGGACATAATCAACATGTACTAGAAACCTAATTCCCATTTACATTAATTGAAACCTCTTTTCTCCTCGTGATAAGTAATTATTTCTCTTTTACATGCTTATAAATTTGAATTACATTTTTAGAGGGAAACACAAATTTTGAAGTTTCAAACTTTAAGACCCCACCTATACCTCCTCTCATGACTTGAACATACCAAAATACACCTAATTATACCTTACAATAATTTTCAAGTGATAATTTTACATCTTTGGTGTTCTTCTTGTGATTCCTTTGCATCATACTCCTAAGGTGGAGAAAAAGTCTTCATGTCCTTTTCTTGCATAATCATGTTTTCAACTCGAGTCTTCATCACCTTTTCCTTATGTTTTTATTTCTACTGTCCTTGTATGCCTCATAACCACATGGATCCCATATAGTATTCTTTTGCCTTGAATTTGCATTTAATTTTCTTATTTCTTTCTTGAGTTCCATCTTCATCTTCATGGCTTTGTTCTATAAAATGAGAACTTCTTCTTGCATCTTATTATTATAAGCTCTCTTAAGATCCTTGTCTTCAATAACATTTATTTCTTTATCTATAAAACAAACACAATCAAACATATTATTAGATTAAAAATTTGGAGACCACTTGATCTCATTCACCGTTTCTTCTATCACTTCTTGCATATTTTCCTTCCAAACTATTTTCTCATCTATTTTTGCATTTTCTTCATCTTAAAATCCTATACCTTCATCTACTATCTCACCCTTTTTTCATTATACTTACCTCTTTCACCATACAAATCTATCTCAAGAACTTTTATTTCACTCTCTAACTTTTCTTCATCTTCATAAACAAACATGTATTCTAAATTTTCTTCTTCATCATCCATTTCAAAGCCTTCAAAAGGGCTTACAAGCTATTCTACCTCTTATAATTCTTCCTCCTTTCTCTCATTCTCAACTCTTTCACTTATCCACTCTTAATTTTCAGGTTCTTGTTCTTCTATGGAGGCTAAAAATATCCTTATCACCTCTTCTTCATCTTTTATTTGCATGCTTTCTTCAAGAATGTCTTCCTTCTTAAATTATACTTTCTTATTTCTTAGAAACTTCTTATTTTCTTCTCTTTCACATTTCTTGAGCATTCTCTCTTCTTTACTTAATTATACCTTCAATTGAATTCTCTTTCTCTTCTCTATAAGTGTCTTTATGGGCCATTTGATCCTCTTCCTCAATACTATACCAATCTCCTCATTTACTTCTTCTCTCATCAACATAGTCAAATTTTCCACCTCTCTCTTTAACTCACCTATCTCTTGTTGCATCCACAAGTCCATTTTCCTTTCTTGTTCTCTTTTCTTCTTCTCTCTTTTCTTTCTCTCTATCTTTTCTTTTTCTCTTCTTTGGTGGCTTATCATCTATATCAATCCCTTAATCACTTCTTCTCTTTCTATCTCCATATTCTCTCTCTGATGAATCTTTTACACCTTACCTATTCCCTACACCTAACCTTGGCCTCACCAGATCTTTTTGTGTCTTCCTATCTTTCAATTTCTTCTTATCTCTTCAAGGGATTTTCCACTTTGTCTATCTTCTTGCACTTTCTTTCTTGACTCTTTCTTGTCAAAATCTCCTTCAATCATTCACACATAACTTGTGGTTATCAATAACAATATGAAAATTATTTAAATTACACTTTCTAATATGAAATTATGTAGAGAAATTAAAAAAATTTCATGCATCCAACAAGCTAGGAAGAAGCAAAATAACAACCTCTACCAAGATCTAGAAATGAGGATCTTGCAAATAGCCTAAAATGGATTACAACTACAAATTTTAAACAAAATTTCCCTTCAAAGGGATTACCAAACATCATACCCTGTTTCAACACCTTATTCAATTCTAAATACACCTATATCAAGGATTCATAATCAAATAAACCATCATCTTACTTTGTTTCTCCAACCTACCCTTCACCTTCCTTCACTAGTTCTTCTTGTTCAAATAAGTAACTTATGATTTTTATCCTTATATGACCTCTGTCAGCCTTTTATCATATTCAAACATGTTAAAATAAAGTTAAACAAATCAATAATTTGATAATAAACAGATCAAAACACCACTTCCTCTTATCATGCTCAAAACCTCCTTCTTAGTGCTCTTAAGAACAAACAAAAGATACAAACAAATTATGCCATGTATATAGTTATGCATAAGAATAATTTCTCTAAAATTTGATATCATTTAGAAGTCTCTATAAGGAACATATATTTCAAATTTCATGTATTTTCATTATGGAATTTAAAAGTTATGACTGTTTTCCCAAATAGACATTATGTCAAACAATTTGCATGCATTCTCAGTCCAAATAGAAAATACTTCACAACTCCAAAAATACTCAAAATTAATGAAAAATATTTTTAAAAATGTAGAATGTCCGTTTTCACCTACATATCAAAGTTTGAGTCATTTGGAAATTATATGAAAAATTTATCCTTTCGGTCAAAAATAGATCATTAAACTTGCACACACAACACCGTATCAAAATTGAAGTTAGAAAATAGGGAATTTCACCTCATCATTTCTCTAAACCTCATGAAAGGATGCAAGTAAAATTTATAAATACAAGTAAATAAATATCCGAAGTTCTTCAAATACAAAACTCATAAACATGCTTCACAAAAAGATCATGTTCCCAAAAACTTTCCCTCTCCTTTGATCCATGAGGATTTCTTCTTCCACACTTTCTCACCTTCATAAGTTATCATTCTCTCCCTCTCTCTTCACTCACTAAATTCCATTGAATTCATCACCTTAAATGTAACCTCTTCTTGAAACCTAACTGATTTTTCAAGACTCCTACATAATAAAGCATATTTTCGATGCATTTCATGATTCATAAATCCATCCTAAGACCCACTCAACATGTCCTAGACACCTAACCCCCATTTAAATTCATTAAGCTATATTTTTTCCCTTGATAATTCATTATCTCTCTTTTACATGCTTGTAAATTTCAATTACATTTTTTGAGGGAAACACAAATTTTAAAGTTTCAAACTTTAAGATCACACCTATACCTCCTCTCATGACTTGAATATAACCAAATAGACCTATATAGACCTTAAAATCATAATCAAGTTAGAATTTTACATCTTTGGTGTTCTTCTTGTGACGCCCCTACATCGTAAAGAATGAGGATGACTCAAACAAAGTAGATCATAAGCATATTTTCAAGAAGCTGGAGCCAAGGATTTGAAACCAAGGTGGTTCATCATCAAGAAGTTATAATTCAACCTGATATCATTGCATAAAAATCATTTGAGGTGAGTTTAATTAGTTATTATCATGATTTATATGTTAAGGAATGGACTAATTATGATAGTGTAATCGAATAATTGTTTTAAACTCTTAAATAACCTCATGTTGTTTTCATTGAGCATTCGTAATGAAATTACTTGTATAATTCAGATCATGAGCAAAAATATAACACCAAATAACACAATATTCCATAATAATGATCTCAATATGTAATTAGAATAGCTTCGCCACTTCGAGGGGGCAACCTCCAAACCATACAATAAGACTCAAATGCTCCAAATGATGATGAACTACTACCTAAAATCCCCTATATATACTATTCATATGTTATGGCCAACACCAAGGCCGACCTACTAAGCATGAGAAAGTATAAATGATATAATAAAATGATATGGTAAGCCACAAGTCAACTACTCATATCCTAATACAAGCAATAGGTTAAGGGCGTAGCATTCCCTTCCCCTTCAAAGCAACATTGTCCCCAATGTTGAGAAGCTTTGGGTGCTTATTGCACAGAATGTCATATCTTCCCATGTTGCATCTTCATTGTCCATATTCTTCCACTTGATCAGGTACTTAGTAATAACCCATGTCCTCAATCTTTTAGTGTGTGTTTGAAGGATGCATTCAGGTTCCAAGATGACTCTCCCCTCCTCATTGAGCTCAGGTAACACTGTTTGGGCTGATACTCTCTATCCAATTACTTTCTTCAGAAAGAAACATGAAAGATTGGATGTATTTTGGTTGATTGTGGAAGTTATAATTTGTATGCTATAGTAACAATCTTTTGCAATACTTGATAGGGGCCATAATACTTCAGTGAAAATTTATCATCCTTTTGTTGTTGTTTCAAATACATTTTCTTATATGGTTGTAAATGCACAAAAACACAATCACCGACTTCAAAATGTCTTTCTGTGCAATGTTGATCAGCTTGAACTGCTTCATGCGGTTTTGTGCCATGACCAAGTTCTCCTTGAGACTAGAGAGGACCTCTTGTTGATACTGAATGTGTTCTTCTACTACTCTAACCCATGGTTGTCCTCTCAATGATGATGTGATGGATGGTACCCATAGAGTGCCAAAAAAGGAGACATTTTAGACGAAGTATGGAAGGAAGTGTTATACCACCATTCTGCAAGTGGCAGCCATTGGACCCATCTTGCTTGTTTATCTGAGGTGAAGCAACAAAGATATCCCTCCAAACACTTATTTACAACTTCTATTTTCCCATCAGACTGGGGATGATAAGAAGAGCTAAGAGGTAATCTGTGTACCAAAACATAAGAATAAATCAATCCACAAATTTACTAGTAAATATAGGGTCTCGATCACTTACTATAATCTTCGGTGTCCCATGAAGCTTTTGAACTATGTCCATGAAGGTTGTTGCAACCATGCTTGCATAGGAAATGGGTGTGCTAAGGCACGAAAATGAGCTTATTTGGTGAGTCTATCCACCACAACCATGATGACATTTTTTCCTTCAGATTTAGGAAATCCTATGATAAAGTCCATGGAAATATCTTCCCACCGTTGGCTAGGAATAGATAGAGGTTATAGAAGACCTGGGGATCGAACTATTTCACCCTTATTTTGTGAAAAACCATGCATTCTGCCACAATTTTTTGGACATCCCCTTTGAGACCTTCCCAAAAGAAATCTTGTTTGACTCGATGATAAGTATTCAAGAATCCAGAGTTCCCCCCTACTAGAGAAGAGTGAAGCTCAGATAGAATTCTATTTTTAAGAGTGAAGTTCTTACATAGGTATAATCTATCTTTATAACATAAAGCATCCCCTTTCGATACAATTTTTTTAGACATGCTTGGATGATTCTGGAGATGATGAATGAGGTTTTGTGTGGTTGGGTCATTTCTCCATTTGGACCTTGCCTCATCTATCCAATCTTCCTATAATATGGATATGGCACATAACAAGGCTGCAGTTGATTCATCTTTCTCGCGACAGAGCATCTGCAACTACATTCTCCTTCCCTTTCTTATAGATAATCTCAAAATCATATCCTAACATCTTGGAGACCCATTTTTGTTTTTCTTTAGATGATAAACATTGCTCCAAGAAGTATTTTAGACTATCATGATCTGTCTTCACTTTAAAGTGTCTTCCTATGAGATATGGTCTCCATTGCTTTACTGCATGAAGTATGGCTAGCATTTCCTTCTCATAAGTCAGCTTGGAAAGATTCTTACCTTTGAATTGATGGCTCAAAAAGGCAATAGGACAACCTTCTTACATGAGAACTGCCCCCATACCCACCCTTGATGCATCACATTCAACAATGAATGTTTTGGAAAAATATGGAGTAGCCAAGACTGGAGTGGTGCACATGGCCTCCTTTAGTTGCTCAAATGCTTTGGTTGCATCCTCACTCCAATGGAAGGATTCCTTCTTTAATAAATTTGTGAGAGGTGCATATATGCTTCCATAATGCCTTACGAATATTCGGTAATAACCTGTAAGCCCCAAAAATCCTTGTAGATTCTTTAGGGTTTTTGGAACCTTCCACTCCATCATGGCTTTGATCTTATTAGGATCCACTTTAACCCCTTCATGAGAGAAAATGTGACCCAAATATTCAACCTCCTTGAGTCCAAAAGAACACTTAGAGGGCTTTGCATAAAGTTGATGTTGCTCAAGGGTTTCCAGAACCTTATTTACATGATGCAAATATTCCTCCCATGTTTTGCTATAAATTAATATATCATCAAAAAACACTAAGACAAACTTCTATAGGAATGACTTAAAAATAGAATTCATCAAATTTTGAAATGTAGAAGGTGCATTTATGAGTCCAAAAGGCATTACCAGAATTCATAATGGCCTTCATGTGTCCGAAAGGCGGTTTTATGAACATCCTCATCCTTGATTCTGATTTGGTGGTATCCCGAATGAAGATCAAGCTTTGTAAAATAAACAACACCATGCAACTCATCAAGCAAATCATCAATTACAGGAATAGGAAACTTATCTTTGATTGTGTACTTATTAAGTTCCCTATAATTAGGACACATGCACCACATGTCATCTTTCTTCCGTACCATCACTACTAGAGAAGAATAAGCACTCTGACTATGATGGATAATTCTTGCTTCCAACATCTCTTGTACAATCTTTTCAATTTCACTCTTTTGCACATATGGGTACCTATAAGGTCTGATGTTAGGCGGTTGAATTCCTGGTAATAATTGAATAGCATGATCATGATCTCTCTTTGGAGGTAAGCCCTTTGGTATATTTTCAAATACAACAGAGTGCATCCAACACTGCTTGCATATCTGATGGTATAATGTCCTTAGAATGATGAGCCTCCAATGAAAATAGTTGTGCCACAAATCCCTCTGCACCCTTTTTTAGCATTTTGTTTATCTCGATGAGAACTTACTATTTGTGGAGACTTTGCTCTTAAGCCTCTTATCTCAAAACTCCTTCCTTCATAGTGAAGTCGCATGAACAAGTCTTGGAAGTTCATCTCAATGGTTCCCAAAGTGGTAAGCCATTGAACCCCTAACACAATGTCTGCTCCTCCCATAGAAATGGCATACATGGGACTATTTAGTATGTAATCTCCCATGGCAAGCTTAATGCTATGGAATTTTCTAGAACAAGTAATAGTACCTCCATCAACAATCATTACTTGACATTCAGGAGCTGGATAAATGAAGTAGTTTAGGCGCACTACTAACTTATGATTGATAAAGTTGTGAGTACTTCCTGAATCAATCAACACTGTGACCCTCTATTTTTTTAGGAATCCAACCACCTTTAGGGTTTGGGGGTGCTAATACCTAAAATTGCATGGCATGAGATTGTTGGCTGAGGATCTCCTGACTCCTCCTCTAGCTCAACCAAGACCTCTGACTCTGAATCTTCATCCTTCTCTTCATCTTCACTAGGCCCATCAATGTAGAACAACTTCTTTTCAACACATTTATGTCCTGGTCCAAATTTACTATCACAGTTAAAACATAAACCTTTTTCTCTTTTTTCTTCAATTTGTTGAGGTGTCAATCTAATTGGTCGAGGGAGTGCTGGGGCCAAGGTGTTGCGATCTCTGGTATAAGTGAAATGTTGTCTCCTACTTGAAAAAATTTATCCTCTGCCCTTGCCATAATCATTGAATCAAAAACCTTATGAGGATTAAACATACACACCTCATGCTCAATGTGATCCTTAAGACCCCTGAGAAATAGGTCATTTAGATTCTCTTCAGTAATATTTTCCACCCATAGAGAAAGGTTTTGGAAGTGATGAATGTAATCCTTAACAGATCCTATCTGTCTCAATTTTGCTAATTGGCTGAAGTAATTATCTAACACACTAGAACTATAGTGTAATTGTAACTCTTCAGTGAACACTGTCCATGTAACATTGAGACCACTCTTCTACCTTTGAGCACATAACCATCGATACTAGATGAATTGGTCAGGTTTGAGATACAAAGCTGCCATGGTCACCTTTTGTCCTGGTGGAATCTGATGTAGTTTACAAAAATTCTCCACTTGGTTGATCCAATTGAGTGGATCCTTTCCATCAAACTTATGCATCTCCACTTTTGGAAACATAGTATGGGCCTGCAGAGTGCTCGTATTTGGATTGTGCACACTCGAAGATCCACTCTGGCTCATGTGTCTATTATGTTGACTTGAGGATCCACCTTGATTGACATAAGTATGATTACCCATCATATATGTACTAAAGTTTTGCATGAAATCCTCCAATATTTTCCCAATCCTATCCACATCTTCTTTGTTGGCCACCCGAGATTCGAGGTCTCTCAGGTTAAACTCAATTTGGCTTACTTTGTGGTCTGTCAAGTAAACCCTAACCCTAAGGAATATGTAGTTATATCTTCTATCTCAAACTCCTCAACTACTATCTCATCCTTTTCTGGTGTTTTACCTAGAGTGATGGGATTGTTTATTCCTCTTGTGGAAGGCCCCGCCATAATGCCCCAAGATAGTAGGATGCAGGGATCACAGTCAAATTTTGAGGTTTCATATTTCAATACGAATTCGCCAAATATTAAAAAACTTAAAGAACAAACCCCAAATAATTTTATTTTTTACTTTTCAAAATGTAACGAATTTGAAAAAATTCCACAATTTGCACCCTAGGGAGTGATTTTATGAAAAAACCTAAATTTGTAATAACTTTTGAAAAATAAATAAAAAATTATGAAATTTTTAGGGAACCTTACTTGAAATGTTTTTCAACTTTGGTAAAAATATCTCTCACTAATTCACTTTGGTTCGCAATATATGGTGGAAACAAAAAATTAGGGTTTTTACCCTAATTTTGGCCCAGATCGCAGCTCTGATACCACTTGTAATGAAATTACTTATATAATTCAAATCATGAGCATAAATATAACACCAAATAACACAATATTCTAGAATAATGATCTCAATATGCAATTAGAATAGCTTCGCCACTTTGAGGGGGCAACCTCCAAACCATACAATAAGACTCAAATGCTCCAAATGATGATGAACTATACCTAAAATCCCCTATATATACTATTCATGTTAGGAAATAAGAAATAAAATATGTGAAATAATCCCTTACATAATCGCAACAAGAGAAACTAATATGCAAAAATATTACAGATCTCAAATAAAAGTGCGTAATAGATAACACAACACACGAGAGACAAGATTTAACGTGGTTCACCCAATTTGGGCTATGTCTACCAAGAATCACTTGCTCAGATTTTATTACAAGCCTCCACTCTCTCAATACAATACCCAGATCCATTTGGAGCTATGCTCAACAAACTCTACAGAATTCACACCCGAATTCAAAGCACATCTGCAATACATTTTCTTGTCTATCTATCATATGCATAAGACCATATAAATAGACAATTTCTTAAGCAATTTGATACAAAACCATGGGTATCAAAACCATGGGCAAAAACCGTGGGTATCAAAACAATGGGAAAAAACCATGGGTATCAAAACAATGGGCAAAAAACCATGGGTATCAAAACAATGGGTACTAAAAACCATGGGCCCAAAAACAACCCATAACGGTTACCCATTACCCATGGGTTAATAAACCACCCATGAAAATTTTCTTCGGGGGCTTTGCCCCAGCCTATCGATCGGGGGGCTTCACCCCGAACCCCTTGACCCACTCACTAGCGAGCGAGACCGCCATAAAAATACTTGAGTGTAACACATAGAAGGTGTACCACACTCTAACATGAAAACAGGCTCCACAAATATAACAATCTCCCACTTGGAGACTGATTTCCACTGAGCAATCTTCTCAACCCTTCATTGTCATCCGCAAAGGCCAACCAAATCTAAACATAGCTTTAGTTTATCCCTTGTGACCACCTTGGTTATCATGTCTACAGGATTCTGACTGGTATGAATCTTCTCCAACTTCAACTTATCTTCTTCCAAAGTTGTCTTGATGAAGTGATATCTCAAATGTATATGCTTCATCCTGGAGTGGAAATCAGAGTTCTTAGCTAGGTGTATAACACTCTGACTATCACTATGCAGCTTACATTCCTTCTGCTTATGCCCCAACTCCTCAAGCAATTGTTGTAACCAAATCATCTCTTTGCTTGCCTCTATGGCAGCAACATACTCAGCCTCCATGGTTGATAAAGCCACCAGCTTCTATAGTCATGAAATCCAGCTCACTGTTGTCCCACCTACAATGTAAATATAACCTGTCATGCTCCTCCTCATCACAACATCTCTAGACATGTCTCAATCTATATAACCATGTAAATTGGTGTCTAATCCATCAGTAGCACAAAACTGTCCCCATGGTCCTCTCTCAAATCAAGGATCCACTTTACTTGCTTTCAATTCTCTTTACTCGGATCACTCATAAATCTACTCACAGCTCCCACTGCATGGGCAATATCAGGCCTAGTGCACACCATAACATACATCAAATTGCCAACCGCTGATGAGTAAGGTACCTTGGACATCTGGTTTCTTTCCTGCTCTGTCTTGGGACACTGCTCCTTTGATAACTTAAAATGGCCTGCCAAAGGAGTCCTAACCAATTTAACATCCTGCATGTTAAACCTATCCAATACCTTCTTAATGTACTCTTCCTGAGATAAATTCAGCTTCCGTTCCTTCCTATCTTGAGTTATCCTCATACCAAATATTTGTCTGGCTGCCCCCAAATCCTTCATATCAAAGGATTCACTTAGCTATTTCTTGAGTACTTTTATTTACTGCATGTTTTTACCTGCAACCAACATGTCATCAACATACAAACACAGGATAATATAACTTCCATCCTCAAATTTCTTTGTATACATGCAATGGTCAGAACGACATCTAATATAACCTTGCTCCATCACGAAGCTATCAAACTTCTTATACCATTGACGTGGAGCTTGTTTCAGGCCATACAAGCTCTTCTTCAGTTTGCACACCATCTCCTCTTTACCTTTGACTTCATATCCTTCTGGTTACTACATATATAGCTCCTCCTCCAAATCACCATGGAGAAATGCAGTCTTTACATCTAACTGTTCTAAGTGCAAGTCTTTTGCTACCACTATTCCAACAACAGTTCTGATAGAAGTCATTTTTACTACGGAGAAAAAAATCTCATCAAAATCTATACCTTGTTTCTGCAAACCCTTGACCACCAACCAAGCCTTATATCTTTTCTTTCCTCCTTCATCTTTAACTCTGTACACCCACTTGTTCTCGCAATGCTCTTTTACCTTCCTAGCTTCACCAAGTCCCAAGTCCTGGTTCTCCATGAGAGAATTATGCTCCTCATCCATGGCTTACTCCCACTTCTTACTGAAATATACCTTCATTTATTCATTAAAGATCTCCTGGATCTCCACTATCTGTGAGTAATAAATAATAAAGAGAAGGAGAAAACGTTTAGGTTCTTTTCTTACCCTAGAAGACCTCCTCACCGTAGGATTTTGGGGTTCTTGTTGAGTAGATTCTTGAATTGATTCATGGGTCACTTTCCCATCATGAAGATCCTCTACCACCGCATATTATTTCTTGGATTCTTCCCTATTTTCCTGAATCGTTGCTTATACATACTTTCTCATTAAAGACCACATCCCTAGACCGAATGATTTTCTTGTCTTTAATACTCCAACATTTAAATCTAAAGTCATCACCACCATAACCAATAAAAGTGCATTTTTCTGATTTAGCCTCTAGCTTGGTCCTATCATTCTTGTCAATATGAACAAACACCTCACATCTAAAGACTCTAAGAAATGAGTAATCAAATTTCTTACCGTACCAAGCCTCCTCAGGTATGCCTCCATCCAAGGCACTTGAGGGTCCTCTGTTTATCAAGTACATAGCTGTGCTCACCGCTTCTACCCAAAAATAAAGAGGTAGTCTTGCATGTATCCTCATGCTCCTAACACGTTCCATTATTGTTTTGTTCATCTTTTTTGACACCCCATTCTACGCCGGGGTTCTTGAACTGCTCTTTTTCCTGTGGATTCCATTCTTAGAACAATAATCATCAACTTCATTGTTGCAATACTCCCCTCCATTATTTGACCTGAGACATTTTAACTTAAGGCCTATTTCATTCTCTACCAAGGATTTCCATTTAAAAAAGTATCAAATACATCGATTTGTTTCTAATACAAGAAACCCAAACTTTCCTTGTTGCATAATTAATAAAAGTAACATAATAACTTGAACCCCAAGAGATGATACATGAGCCGGCCCCACACATCGAATGTACCAACTCTAACTTACTCTCTTCTTTCTTTGTAGGTCTAACCTTGAGAAACCTTACTTGCTTATGTTTCCCATATATGAAGTTCTCACGTAAATCCAAACCTATTTCGTATATCCAGAAAATTCTTCTTTATGATGTCCATGCCCTTATGGCTCATATGACCGAGCCTATAGTGCCATAATGTTGTATCCGCATCTCAAGCGATAAGATTAGAATCATTAGTACTATCGGTGGTTAAATACAAGGTTCCAACCTTCTTACCTCTTGCCACCACAAGAGCACCCTTAGTGACCTTCTAAGAGTCACCAGTTTGTAAATATCACAAGACAACCATCACTTCCCAATTACCCCGCCGATATCAAATTTCTCCTTAATGTAGGCATATGTCTAACATCCTTCAATAACCATGTATTTCCATTATGCATCTTAACCTCGAATAGAACCTTTTCCAACTATACTGCAAGGCTCATCATCACCAAGAAAAACATACCCAAAATCCCTCAACATAATTAACAAAATAATGCCTATGTGGAGTAGCATGAAAAGAAGCCCCCGAATCTAAAACCCAAGATTCATTAATATTATGCAAAGAAAGAATCAAAGCATCCCGGGCATACATTACCCGATGCCACGTTTGCCTCATTTTTTTCTTCCCCGTTGTTTCTTCTTATCCCGAAGCTCCCAACAGTCCTTCTTTGCATGCCCAGACTTTCCACAATGCCAACATACTATCTTGCTTTTGGATTTTGACCTTGCCCGATCCTTTGATTTTCCACGGTTTCCTCTATTCTTCTGTCTCCCTCTAGTTTCCACTTTGTCAAATCATTCCCTGAAGTAGAAGATTCACCAGATATTTTTCTTCACATTTCCTCACTTAGAATCACCCCTACAACATCCTCAAACTTCAACTTAGAGTTAGCTAGAACCGAGTTGCTTACCACCATTACTAGGCTATTCCAACTTTCAGGTAAAGAGCACATAATTAATAAAGCCCTAACTTCTTCATCAAATTCTATTGTAACTGAAGCTAGCATATTCACAACCGTATTGAAATCATTTAAATGATCTGACTACTGAACCATTCTTAGACATCTTCATATTAAACAACTTTTTCATTAAAAATATCTTATTAGAGGCAGAGGGTTTTTCATACAACTTCCCTAATGCATCCATCATTTCTTTTGTAGTCTTTTCCTTTAAAACATTAAATAATACCAAAGATGCAAGACATAGCCGGATCATTCCAAGTTCCTTCCGATCCAACAAATCCCATTCCACATCTATCATACTTGAGGGTTTTTTCACCTTCTCAGACAACGGAGTATAAAGATCCTTCTGATAAAGGTAATCTTCCATCTGCATCTTCCAAAGACTGAAATTCTACCCGTTGAATTTATCAACCCTAGATCTTCCATCATCTTGCCATAGCTCCCACTCAAGCTAAAAACTTTCCCTACGATTCAACACTTTAGCAAACCAAACTAGGCTCTGATACCAATTGTTAGGAAATAAGAAATAAAATATGCGGAATAATCCCTTATAGAATCGCAACAAAAGAGAAACAAATATGCAAAAAATATTACAGATCTCAAATAACAGTGCGAATAAATAACACAACACGAGAGATAAGATTTAACGTGGTTCACCCAATTTGGGCTACGTCTACCAAGAATCACTTGCTTGGATTTTATTACAAGCCTCCACTCTCTCAATACAATACCCAGATCCATTTGGAGCTATGCTCAACAAACTCTACAATTCACACTCGAATTCAAAGAACATCTCGCAATACATTTTCTTGTGTATCTATCATATGCATAAGACCATATAAATAGACAATTGCTTAAGCAGTTTGATACAATACTGTGGGTATCAAAACCATGGGAAAAAACCGTGGGTATTAAAATAATGGACAAAAACCGTGGGTATCAAAACAATGGGCAAAAAACCACGGGTATCAAAAAAATGGGTACCGAAAAACCATGGGCCCAAAAATAGCCCATAACGGTTACCCATTACCCATGGGTTAATAAACCACCCATACAAATTTGGTTCGGGGGCTTCACCCCACGAACCCCCTTGACCCGCTCACCGGCGAGCGGGACCGCCGTAAAAATACCCAAGTGTAACACATAAAAGGTGTACCACACTCTAACATGAAAACATGCTCCACAAACATAACAATTCATATGTTATGGGAAACACCAAGACCGACCTACTAAGCATGAGAAATTATAAATGATATAATAAAATGATATGGTAAGCCACAAGTCGGCTACTCATATCCTAATACAAGCAACATGTTAAGGGCGTAGCACATTCAAAGGAAGAAATCAAAACTGGAGGTAAATCTGATTTTCATAATGAGGAGGATGCTTTTGAAATTTCTATCTTCTTGTTGGAAGATCAAGAAGAATAAAATTTGAATCAACCACATCCACAAGAAAATGTCAAATTTCCCTCATCATTAGAGCCTCCTTTTGTTTTAATTAAGCAACCTACAATGCATGATATACTTGGACGAGCCGAGGATGGAGGAAAAATTAGACTATGAGGATATGAATTCATAATAGATCACTAATAACTTATTTCTCTCTTTTGATGACTTGTTTGAAGATATGGAATTCATGGGATGGAGGAAGAAGAAATTTCAACCGAGCAAGAGGTTTCGAATGAGTGCAATGATCCTAATTGATCTAAATGCTTAAAAATTTCTTCACTTTTTGAGGATCGTAGTGATACGTCAAAGCATGAAAAATATCTTCATGCCATTGAGGAGAATTATTTTGAGTTTCCAAACCGCATGTTTGTGTAGACACTAAATCATGCACTTTGGTTATTTATCTAATGTTTATCACATATTACTATTCATATGATTCCTCGGGAGAAAAGTACTAATTGATCACTATTATTGGCCACCTTTTATTGCTCGCTATTTCCTCTTTTGGTCTTATGCACCTTCTTTCCCGAGTCTAAATTTTCGTACTTTTGTATTTTTGACTCTAAACACCAAGATTTAGCCAGGATGCCAATGCTTAGGTGCCCATGTCCCCTCTGGGTGCCCCTAACCTCTTTTTACTTTTCTTGCATCTTTTGGGTATCTTCTCTCTATTTGGGCATCTTGTTTTTTAATATTCATACTTTTAGTGGTTAATTATGAAATTGGAGAAAAGGAATAATATAGATATAAAACTATGTGGTAATAATAAAGGACCAAACACTAAGCATTTACTATCTCCACCTATTTTTTCATCCAAAGGAATTTACAAGAGCATTCAAGCATCCATCTAACATCCACACAAGGACAAGGGATTATATTATTCTACATACACTTTATAGGAGGGAAAGTTCATTTTTTTCATGCACACATCTATCTAAATTTTCTACATCTAGGTATTGCTCGCTATCAAGTGTGACGTGCACAAGATCCACCTAGGGCACCATTTATTCACACACACACATAGAACTATATTTGGTATGAGATGGTGTAGCGCTCGGTTGTAAGCTCTCTATTTTGACAGACGAGGAGCATATGACCCCTCATTTGCATTATTTTATTTTTAGGATTTGATGTGCTTTTGGGGTTTTAAGATATTCATTCTTTCTTATTGTAGATTTTAGGTGAAAAACAACAAATTGCAACGACATATAGGTGATCAAAGGCGATAACCAAAAACATATCGTGACCTTGTAAAATTGAGTTTTGTAACTTCGAGCAGCCACAAACACCTAGAATATGTCTCTAGCACCCCGAGTGACCCCGATCCTATAGACACCATGGTCCTAGAATTTCGACACTCTTGTAATTTTTGGGTTTCATGCGCGATTTCCCCTCTCTGTTCATCAATTTTTCACTTTAGAAAAATACAAATTTAATTGTGAATCAACTAAGTATTTCTATGTTTTCATTTACAACTAGGGTTTCAATTCAAATTGATTATCTTTCTTGGGTCAATTTCTAAAATTCATTTCATATATTCAAGGTGTTGTTACATATTAAGAATTAGGCATTTATTTATTTCAATATTTTCTTAATCATTTGGTGAAGCTAACATTTGAACACTCTTGGATATTCATTTTTCATTCTATCTAATCTTCTTTCATGGATTTTAAAGTCTCCTTGATTCATTTTCTTAAAATTCATCCATCTTATAAGAATTATCTCCACAAAATCTTAGACAATGTATATCTCCCTATTAACATGCCTCCTTCACAATTCAGTGCTATCTTTGATGGTCTTTTTGATAACTTTCTTGGTCCTAATTCCAATAAATCTATTTACAAATCCATTCAATCTCTACATTATTTATTTGAAGATAAAATTTAGGCTATGGAATCCATGATTATATCTCTTAAATATGAAATTCAGCTCCTCAAGGATACTTCTCAATCTAATGTTAGTTCTTCTCTTGGGTCTCATTCTAATCATATGTCTTCTATGTGTGCTCATATCACTAAATATCAAGTCTTATCATTACCAACACCTCTCAAGTTTGATTGCAATGATAAGAAAAATGATATTCTTATTGATATCCTTAGTCATCAATTGATCACTTTACCATCTACTCATGACTATCCTCCTTATCATCATACAAAATATCTGGTCGTCCATATTTCAATTATCATCGAATCAATGGACATAATGAAAATGATTTCTATGCTTTACAATGAAGAATCAAGCATCTTGAGCATCAAGGCTTTATATCATTTGTTGCACAACATTTTGTTTTATACTCATCTATAAATTCTACATATAAAAGGGCTCCTAAATATGCTTCATCTATGTCCAATAAACATCATGCTACTACTTCTAATATTCCTTATTCATTCATTCATTTGTTGCATATTTAACCCATTACAACTAAAAATCACCTCTCAAGGTTCATCTTCCATCACCTCATCCTTTTAATTCATCTACATTATTACCAATTCAAACTAAGAAACCTCCTCTAAAGATTGGTACAAATCCTCCACCTCTAAAGTCTTCTATAATGTTACTATACACACCCAAAATTGCATGTGCTACATTGTCAAAAAATGATTACAAAAGTCCCCAATGATGATTCATGTCCTTTCAAAAGATGTTTGAGCTGCTAAACCCATTTGCAGTGTATATTTGTAGCCTAGAAATCCTTAGTCTTTCCACGTTTTCTTCTAGCTTCTCGCCTCTTTCTGTGTAGGTTTTGGACTTCAAAGGTGCAGTGAACTCCACCCTTCTTGGGTGGTGGTTCTGAAATCTGCCGCCTTGGGCAAAGTGGTCCCATGACCACCGCCTGCGCGCAGGTGGTGTTCCCGCCCACTTTTTCTAGAATCCGCCATGCATGTTTTTAACATGCGACACTTCACTTAAATTCAATTTTAGGATGCGTTTGTGAACCAAATTGTCTAAAAATAGTTTTGATTGTTTGGTTCTCCTTCCCTCTTCTATTTTTAAATATATTTATTTAGTTGGAACTGTCTCTTCTTGCCTTATGCATGAAGGCACATCCCAGCCCCAATTCCTATATATTCCATGCTTGTATTCAAGCAAATGACTTGAGGTTTTTTTCATATCTTGCATAGTATTTCTGCCATAATCCTACTAGGAATTACATAGCCAAGCTCATATCTCTTGTGTTATCTCTCTTCTACTTGCATTGTAACTAAACTGCCTTCAAGCTACCATTGCTCAAGCATCTTCTTCTTGATGTTTTTATTGCATTCCCAATCCCTTGGAATCATATGGACACACAAAGAAAGAAAGGAAAAAACTGAGGGGACAAATACATATACAACCAAATTTTCCAAAGCTCTTGCTTATCCAAGTTGGAATTACTTATTTTTTTGCTTTATTTTTCAAATTATCAATTTCGAATCATTACAATTACATATCAAATAAATTAGTAAAATTTTTCATTTCAATTAATTAGGAAATTACAAGTAGATCAAATCATTAGAAAGCTTGCTCTTTGACATTACCGAGGGAAGTTATGGGGAACAATAGCTCTTCTAGGGTTATGATTTGTTCTTCACCTCTGAGGTAGGGTTTGAAGGGTTTTGATTAAATTAGGTTATCTATGTTTTAGATTTATATTCATGTATTTGCACAAGTAGTTAGCTACATCCATCTGGTTACTTGTATTTATTTTTGTTTATTAGATTAGACGCATTGCTTAAAAACTAGAAAAGATAAAAAAATATTTACTTTCATTAGATTAGTTTGCTTTCATTGTTTTGTTCTGATATGTTGTGAAAATACCAAAAACATAGATTAAATTTCCTTTGATAGTTAGCTTGTTTTACCAAGATCATTTCAATTCATTTTGCATGACCATCAATGATCCACAACAAGAAAATACGTACGGTTGTGATCCTTTGGTCCCACAACCCAACATGACGAAATTGTTAACAAACATTGATATGGGTTTATGCTTTTAAGTTTTACACACACTTGATAGGTTTTTTTGCGAATGTTAAATAATTAAACATGCTAAACATTACAGCTAATCAAGCCTATGATTATTGGAATGCTCCTGGAAATAGGGTTTGATTACGTGCATGACCATACAAGGACTACAACCCCCATGATTTTTTGGTTGTTATCCTCAGTCCCACAACCCAATGGACCAGTTGACCAGTTGAACATCAAAATTGGTTTGTATACGTTGGTATTTAGGTCATCACCAATTCCACCTGATATCATTGCAAAACTTTCATTATTGAATATAATAGCCGATTAGGCTAAGACTTTCTGGACTAGACCAGAAAATTGTCCATAGTCCATGTTGTTTCATTATACCTCTCATTCTCACTTCCATGACCTTATCTAGAAATCTATACAAGGCACCCGCAGGTCACTTTCCATGTGTTCAAAAACTAGTGAATAAAATCTCGAAGAGCTCAATATTGACTCGAGTCTCGAGAAACTATTGTATCGGATCGATCCATCACACCACTTCAGGTTAGGAGAGCATTCTTTACCTTAGATTCATATATCTTGATATTGCATGTCGAAGATATAAGGTTTCCTCATTAGTTTACCCATCATCACCACATCCACATCCACTTCTACTTTACATCAGATGTCTTGGCATGACCTCGGGAAGTTAGGTGTGAAGAAGGTCACGTGTTGATTTTCTTTCGTACAAATTAGTGAACTCGAGGTGAAGATCTAGTCTCTAAGCATTTCCACTTTCTTTTTCTTCCTTCTGCTTTCCCTTTATTCAGTGGGTATTCTTATACCCCTCGAATATGTCAGGATACAATGAATATGGTTAACCCTTTTTGGGTTATGATATATACAATTATCAAATAGGTAGACAAAAACAATCACCTTCACTCTCAACATGGGAAGATAATCATTCAAATTCTCAAAATCCTCTTCTTCAAGGAATCAATGTTGGTTCCTTTGTACGTATCGAGGAGCTTAACCAAACTACATAGACATATCCTCATGAAAAATCAATTTCTAACAACATGACTTTCACTGGGAAGCAAGTTCATCTCCTCGTATTGTTTCGAAACCCATTAACATGCAATCAGACCAACTCCTACATTTAGAAGAGGACTACTTATCATGATATGCTAGGAGTGAAAAATTCTTCCAGAACATGAATTGGGATTTTGATGGGTCAAGGACATGGTGATGTCCTGCTTCAAAAAAATAACACTACCCCTCCAATAACGGAAAACATTGCCAATGAGGGGTGACAACATAGTGAATAATTCATAGTAGGATACCACACTCCTCAACAACCTCCAAAATTTCAACAACAAGCACCTAAAAAAACACCATCCCATCAATAGGTGACGTCATCTTAGCATTAGTTGACAAATTCAAAGAGTTAGAGCTTGCCCAAAATGCTCAAAGTTCATACGTAGGGAAAGCAAGAACTTCTCACTATCTCGCATAATTATGGACAAGTATCTACCGCACAAAATCATCCAGTTTATACCGGTGATCCAAGCCCTAGAGATTTACTAATCGGGATGGGCACCTTGGGTATGCCCCATCACGCCACATATGGATATTTGCAACTGACATTAGCTAGAAATGCATTCTCAAATTCCATACCAGTCAGAAATGCAACGTTCCCTAGCTTTGTGACTTTAGCTCCATATCAAAGTAGTCAACCTCCTATGTACACATGTACATTGTACTATTTTATCAACTGATGCAAACTCCACCTCCCCAACAAGGATCTTCAATGTTGAAACATACAAAATGGGGACCTATTCTAAATATCTTAAGGAGCCTCTAGAATTCTCCATCCAGAAATTCATGCTCCCAAGACCCTTTCCTGATATTTCAAGCTCAAATGGGAGGGTGATCCTAACACTCACATCAAAGCTTATGCAACGACCATTCAAGATCTACTCCCGTGGGATGTGGTTGTTGTGAAGATTTTCCTTAAGACGCTAGAAGGCATCACTCTTGACTGGTACTATAGGATACCGGAGGCTTCAATACACTCCTTCAAACAACTCGTGTCAGATTTTATTAAGGATTTTGATATGAACAAAATTTTAAGGAAAGGAATAAGATAATTCCTTTATATCAAACAAGAGCATAACAAATCCACATCCCACTTCATTCAAAGGTGGTGAAAAGTTATTTAATCCTCTGCAAGTGCTCCAAACATGGATCAAACAGAGCTTTGTGATTGTTCCTCCACTCCCTCAATAGGTAGACAAAGGAAGAAGATCAAAAATTCCCACCAAGGATCTATGAAGAGGTGCTAGAAGGTTCTCTTCGAATTGAGCATGAAACCATTGACAATGGTCATAAGACTTATGGAACAAATGGGAAGTTAGTCAATCCTAACCAAAATAACCCCTTACTCCAACAACATGAGAAATAATAAAGGAGCGAACATCCTTAATAAGAACCATGGGGTCACAATAGATGGTGTTAATGATCAACCCAAGAAACCTAATGTTGTTAGTTTTCCCAATACAAATACTACCAATAGAAATAAAAATGAAAATAATTAGAGAAACAACAACTTCTCACCCTCAATCAATCCTATAGATTTTAATCGTGTCAAATAAAAACAACAACAATAAAAACCTCGAGATCAAGACAAATGTAGACCCAAGGCCCTAACGAATACCCAGGCGGGTATCTAAACCAATTCCAAAACCAAGGGCAAGGGTTCCCAAATTTTAACTTTGACAATGAGCAACCGAACAATAATTGTAATTTCAGAAAGAAACAAGGTGCAAACCAAAGGCATAGAGATTATGATCCTGATTTATATTTTGATTTCGATAGGGTTTGTGGGCATGACGTAATAACATTCCACGATTGAAAAAAAATTCTACAGTGTTTTTCGGAGGATCAAAGACACTTATTTGTTGACATGTTTTTGGAAAACCCAATCGCACCAACTCAGAACGCTTACATGGGACCGGTATCCCCATAGAACACACCACTTGGAATCTTTAATGATCCTCTCCCCATGTGCCCAAAAGACAGATAATATATCCCAATTGATCAAATAAGGCTATTGTAATAGAACCAATGATTATGAAGCCTCAACTTCATCGAACCCACAGGTGGCACCTCCTTTGGACAGCCGTTAATAAAAAAAATTATGGGATTAGTAGAGTTGGACATCAACCTTAGATTAACGCTGCCACTAGAAGCAAAGATTATTTGTTATAGCCTATCATGATATACCCAACTATATCAGATGACATTCATGATACACTAGGAAAGCCAGTAGGAGCTTATGACTTGATCAGTGACCTAACCAAGACCTTCTCTCACATTTCCTTCTTGGTTCTGTTAAAGAATTCCCCTACTCACAGATCCACTCTATTATAAGCACTAGGTCTTGGCCATTTGATTAACATCACCCCTCCTCCAGAAGCATAGATAAACCACGTGGAATTTGATTTCTATCCTCTAGGGAAGCCTAAAAGAGATGTTGGATTCGTATTTGACATTAGTAAGATGCCCACAGACGCTGAAATAGCTTGTAGAGGTGATCCAAATTTGTTTTTACAAGTTTGGATTTACAAAAACTATGTAAAACATGTAATGATTGATGACGGGGTAGTGGTTAACATAGTCCCCTTCTCTTTCCTTCAAAATTTAGGTTATGGAGAGACCAATTGCTCCTCAACATGAAATACACTGAGAGGCTATGATAGCTATGACACTAAAATTAGGTCACACTCCCCTTTGGTTCCTCAATAAATAAATACCTTCATCACATTCACCTAGCCATGGCCCCCTTCACCCCACTAATATTAATTTAATTAAATTAATTTGTTAGCCTCACAATATTTATTATTTAAATATCCTAATTTAAATAATGCCCACACTTACACCTCACCTAGACACCTCACCAAGCCAACTCACCCTAATACCTATTCTTAGTAAGTTGCCATAACTAACTAAGACTTACCCAAACCCTAAAAATCAATGCCTACATTCCCTCTAACCACATTCCCGCATGTTGACAAGAAGCTTCTAGTCTAATCTGTGGGTGAATGACACGAGATCCCAGAAAATCAAGGGGATCTTCCTAGTTTAGTAAACCTAGGAAATCCGCCTTGACCGACGCTTCGGCTACCCCTAACCATCGCTGGTTAAGACAGAACCTCTGTTGGTCACCTTTTAATCCCCAAAACAACCTTATTTTTGAGGTTGGAAAACATTGGGAATTTTCCTGAGAGATAAGACATCTTTTTAGAGAAAGTTTCTGCGAGAACATGCATGCAAGGAAGGAGATCAAGCATTTTCTCTTGCACAGGCATCCAACAATCATCCAACACTAACCCCAATACATATTTGATCCATCCAAGAAAAAGGGAATGTGTATGCAGCCCATGCAGGAGCTTTCCAACATTTGGTGATCCTCAACAATATTCAACCTCTTACCTGCACCCTCATCCATCACTCACAAGCACCCAGAACCAGATTTCAAGTAAGTAGAATAGTTTACTCCTCTAGTTCATTCATTTTATCATTGTATTGTCATCCTTTGTTCTCGTAGCCACCCATTGACCTCCTTTAATACTCCCCCCTCCATATACCCGTTAAAACCCCACCAAACCCCATCGAAACAATCTAATACCTCATTCCGGCCAACCAAGTCCTTTGTGCAATCACAAGGGAGACCTAAAGCTCATTCTATGGCATTCTCGCTTTTCCACAAGAATCGCACCAACTCTCCCCAACCAGATTCGGTAACCCTTAACTAGCTTCGATCTCTATATTTACCAATGAAGACCAAAACAGTGACCCACCCACCTATTCTTACATCACCCTTAATCACTTGTGACTCTGCCCGAGACCTCTGTCGACTTGCAGAGACCTGAGACCGCGATTACTTGACCTTCGGATCTTATTTTAACCTAGCTTTGTTAGATTATATATTTCTTATTGTTTTTAAAATGAGATACCTAAATCATTTTTATTGCAATAGGATTTAATTTATTACCAAAATTACATTTTTTTAAACAGTGGACTCGACAACCATCTAGGAAGTATCACACTTCTTGGATCTAGCATACGCTAGGCGCTTCACGCACATATTGTTTACCTTTTATTTGGTGGTTTTGTGTTCCATTTTAGGTAGTTCCTTGGAATCTCTCATGATCATATGTGAATTCATAAGTAATACGTGCACAACAACTCAACAACCATCATTCCAACAGTATTCCTCCTACACTGTTACCCTATTTGTTTCACAACATTCAAAGAAATGTCTAAGAATCAGTGAAACATTTTAGCATGCCCGATGGGACCCATCTAGGGTTCCTTGCATTTTGTTCATTCCTTGGAAAATTTGTGTGTTTGTTTCCCATATGAAAAGTGTACACATTAATTTTCTTCCTTGGTAACCCTCTTTTTCTTCCTATTTTCTCTAAAAGAAACCTTTCTTTTGGTATACTTAAAAAGAATCATTTCTTCTTGTTTTCTACATTTTAGTGAAAGAACATCCCTCTTCCTATTCATCCATTTGTGTCATCAAACTTCATATTTCTATTTGGGCTTAAAATAAGTGCATTGCATTTTGATTTATCACATTAGCTCACATTAATTGAGGGCAACCTATACACTGGAAGTCATTCCCAGCTGATGGTTGACAAATGAATCATAGAAAGCACATCTTTCTCTCTCTCGAGTCTTGCCACATTGCATAAATTCAAAACAAATACATATTCTTAAACAAAATTTTTCCTAGAACGCCTGTCAATGATTTTACTGATATGAGGATTGGCAGGTACTCCCCAATTCATTGCTTTGTCGAGTCATACTTTAGAGCGAGGCCCGCCCCCGCTATAACAAACCTAAAACCTCACCTTGTAGATCTCCTTTTTCGTAGGAAGCCATCCTCACCAAAAACTCTATTTTATAGTTCATGTGTCAGTCCTTAAATAGCTTAAGCTAAACAAACATAATAGAAAAGGCACTCTTAGGGTCACATTTTTTTAGTGTTTCTGACTTGGCTTGCGTTTTGAGGTGAGAGGTCACGCTCTTAATTTATTTTTATTTTTCCTTACATGCTCCTCATCATAGTTGGTGTATTTCAAATTCATCTGAGTGTGCTTGGACCATATTCTCATCATTCTCGACTGCGGGTCTCGATTCCACATCGATTTTAATTCACAACCACTTTTGTTTCATCATCGCTTTCAATTTCATAGTGACCGGTGTTGGTCTAGTGACCGCCGCGTGGTTTCCCTCTCACCATTGTCGCTTATACCCAACCGATGTTGGTTCCAGGTCCTTTTTGTTAACCTACCCAAAACGACATTTATTCATCTTCTTCAACTTTTTCGAGCCCTTGTCACTACTATCATTCCCATTGGCCTTGTAAAACTCATTAGGTTTAGCATACCGTCAAATTTGACCTTATACCTTTTTTTTCACTAAATGTCCATTTCCCATAGTTGACCGCGCGCGCCACCCTAATCGAATCGGTTAGCTCATGCGTCACTTTCCAGCCAACATTTGGCACTTAATCCACTTTTTACCACTTGTTTCACTTGTTCTCGCTGTTTTTCTCGTGTCATATACAGAGAAACGCCCAACTCCGATCGATCGGTTCACATGGTGCTGACCAAGACAAGCAAAAACAGTTGTATTCCTTGCTAGTTGTCAACCAATCCCACCTAGACCTTCGCCACCTTCCATTTTATCACCTGCCATGGATCCTATCCAACCTATCACTATCGCTACCAGAGATGAGGAGTTCACATGACTCCTTGACCAAAACCCTGTTGCCTTGCAATTTTACCTTTCCCACTCATCCTCTCAAGATGCCTCAGGTCAGTTGATATATGACATGCCTGTATCTATTCCTTTGACTCTCGCTCCCACTCCCGCATCGCCCCATCTCGGCTCCGCACTACCCGCATCTACCTTACCCCCCATCATTTCACAAACTAAGGCCTATACGTGCTATAACTGCCAGTGTCTGCTATATCTCGTGACACCCGCCACATCCACTCTACCTTTGACAACCACCCAAAACGTAACCTCGTCCGCCCTAATGTCTCGCGTATACCCGTAGCTTCACACTACCACCTCTCGTGTCGGTGACCTCTACCCCTTTTCGAAATGTGGTCCTTTCCATTCCACAATCATTAGCACCCATTTTCACTAGGGTTACCATGAATCTTCCACCTCCATATATGTACTACCGAAACCTCCCATTTCGTCTATTATTCACTCGGGTATGTACCCCTATTTCACTTCCTTCTTCTCAATCAACCTACACGACAACGCCATATACTTTGGAATGCCACCCCGTTATATGCCCAAAACCAACCTCGCACACACTACAGAGGCACCCAATCATCACAACCTACCAATGAATTAATCAAATTGATGATGGATAAGATGTAGACATTGAGGCATCGGTTCCGACTCCCACAATACTCTCACCTACGATGATATTTGTAACAAGCCCATCCACTCATCCATTCCTATTTATCCATACCCCGTACTTTGGGAGATTCCTAAATACAACCGCTTCAATAGCAAGGAAGACCCATAACAACATTTGTAGTCATTCAAACATGGGTGCTACCTAATCGCTCACGATGATGCTTTTCTCTTAAGAACCTTTCCCATGTATCCGACTAGACTGTGTTAGACTTATAGTGGGTTACCTAGACACTCTATATTTTCATTTAATCAGGTAGCCCAAGATTTCTTGGATCACTTCTCCATCAATATCATCAAGAAGGTTACCATGACTGACCTATACTCCACACGTCGGTATGACGATGAATCTATCACAGATTTTGTCACTCGTTGGTGTAGCTTGATCAATCAACTCACCTTCCAACTACAACAAAAAAACTCATCGAGCTCTTCACATGGGCTTGTGCTAGACATATCTCACTAACCCTACAGGTTTAGAATTTTTCAACATTTGATGAAGCATCCACCATGGCACGAAATTTAGAGATTCAGGCCATCGAAGAAAAGAAAATCCAATTACGCAAGAAAATTTGACATTCAAGTCGAATGATACCTCTTTTTCTTCAAAACTGTAGAAAAATTATTCAAAGGCCAAGGGCACCATTAACGTAGTGGTACTCAAATCGATCAAATCGCTCATCCATCAAATTAGGCTACCCCATCATCTAATCTCTCACCGTCCGCACTTTTCAATTCGACTAGAACAATGGAAATACACCCCAATTGGGAAGCCCTACTCTTCTGTCTTAGAAAAGCTCATCAAAGATGGGGCCATCACCCTTCCTCTTATAAAACCACACACTGGTTTTGAATATTCTTGCCCCATGCTCGCATGGTATAAAGAACATTACTTCAGAACTATCATCGAGTAAAGGGTCATAGTGATGACAATTGCAGCACTTTCAAAAACATTGTCCAAGAAATGCTCGAGAAAGGAAAGTTAACCGTGGATAATCCTAACGCACCTACCAACCAAAACCTACACATCTTCAAGAAACCCTTTCCCAATCACACCTCTTCATTTGATCAAACCAATGAGACATCAAATCATGATAGCCATACCCGCGAGGTCCATGTTATTTTTAGTGACACACCTGTTGCTTCCCAATTACCCCATATTCCTTCCATAGAGGATATTCTAGCTCAAAACCCTCCTTCTGCATTGGAACTTACCTCCTATATTCCTCCGCCCATAGAGGAACACCTTTCACCTCCTTCCTCACCTGTGGAAGAGCCCTTCGCTAATATCGAGACCATTTCACCTCTAGCTTCTCCACCTAGGGAACAATCACCCATAGTAATTATTCACTCCATGGAGGATACTTGTTTACCTCCTCCACCCATAGAGGAGCACCCTTCATCTCCTCCACCTACAGAGGAGCACCCATCATCTCCTCCACCTATAGAGGAGCACCCATCATCTCCTCCACCTATAGAGGAGCACCCATCATCTCCTCCCCTATCACAAACCCAATAGAGATACCTTTACCTCTTGGTGAGCATTCTCCATCAGCTACCCAAGATCCTGTAGACCTACTTTTGGCTCTCTTACCTACTAAGTCAAGCTAGGTAATTCCCCATCTATAAGACACATTTTACGAGAATTTCCATTAGGTCCTCATAAATTCCACCTTTAGACGTGTCATTCTCACATTTGGCTGATCGCTTAGATTATGTGGATAGGGCCTTACTTTGGGGGCACCTTTTACTTCCTGTCTCAATGCAGATGTAGATGTCACTTGCTGATACCTCCACTATCTACCCAAAAATATTTCGACCAATCGAAATGAACACAACCACCTATATCAAAACTTCTTCCATGACACCCATCATAGCTCAACATACACACTTACCCATAACTCAAATTACATCTAAACCCAAACCCACACCTACAACATATTCCTTGACTAAACCTATTACCACCTTAGGGGTCACCCCAACCACCAACCTTACTCATCCACCTATCAAATTGGATTTAGCTACATCCTCCAAAGTCAACACCACACCTACTCCAACACCCAAATAGAAGAACCAAACCCATAGACCTCATAGCCCGGATGTGTCAATCACACTGAACCTATCCCGTCCTCGTCTTAGGACCTCGGCTTCCCAAAGATGGTTAAGAAACCTCCACCCATCAATAAACCAAAAACACAACAGCCCATCCCTTCCTCGCAAACCTTTAAATCAACCAAGTGCCCAACACGACTTACACAAACTACACTGCACAGATATTTACCACCCACACCCCCAATACTCTCCACAATTTCTTCACTACCCACTACATTTCGGTCCTCTATCCCTCACACCCCCCACACGAACCACGCCATCCACCTTCACAAAGACTTCGTTATCCCCCTGGGTAACTCACCCTCTTCCCCCATCTACTTTTCCTTCTAGATCCCGTGCACCCATATCACCTTTACCCAAGAAGGTGCAATCCAAAGACAAAACTCTGCTACCTCCCAATAAGGTAGTCAAAACAACCACACACCCTCCTACCCATTCATCTACCATACCCCTACCTAGACAAACATGACCGACACCCAAGACCACGCCAGCACCCAAAACCATAGCTCGACCTACTCCCCCTCCTACAAGGACCATTCCTCAACAATCAACCGCACCTACACCCAAACCCACTTTCACTTCCCATTGTGACCCACTAGCAAGGTCCTATGCCAAAATATTAGCCAACCTCGTTGAGACTTCGTCATCATAGACCTTATGACCCCCTCAAACCCAAGCCAAAAGGGTTTGATGATACTAAAATTTGTGCCTACCATCATGTGCCAGGGCACGATGTGGAAAAATGCAAGGCTTTGAAAACCATCCTTATCCAGTTGTGTCCTCCTGAAGCCAACTTTAACGATGACAACCTTCTTGATGAGGACCTTGCTTCACCGATACCCATTCCCACATTTCCCACTCAACAACCATGACCTCCAACCCCACAGCTCCTAGAGCCACCTCTCGAGATTTGAAATTAACATCGCCAGCATCGAGAACTTGCCACACCATCACCTAAATGTATTTACACTCAGCTCACTTCACAAGGCTTTTCTCCTCCAAAGAGGTTTTTTCCCGTCATGTCGTTATACTACTCATCCTACACCTTCTCTATTTAACAACTCCTCTCAAATCAACATGATACACGTCAATACACATGCTCGGAGGATAAGGGCAAAGAAAAGGTGACTCGACTCACCGACCAATCCTATACCCAACATACCATCTACACCCACACCTAAGATTACTATCTCAGGATGCACATACCCTATTTCTAATGGGGTCACACATCGCACCATTCTCAAACAATTACACCAATCTCCCCTCAAAATGTCCCTATATGACCTCATTCAAACTTCATAATCCCATCTTCAAGATCTCATGGAGGTTCTCCAATCTATTGAGGTTATGACCCTAAACCCATAGCCTCCATTATCACACCCCATCATGTAGCTTCTCTCACCAAATTACCACCTTTATCTACACCTCACCCTACTCACCAAATAGCTTCCCTTAACTTCTCGTAGGAAGAGATTGCACTGTACCAAACAGATGACCCGTAACCAACCCTCTTCATCTCTCGTCCACATTTTTGATATACATGTATGATGTGTAATGATTGATGGGGGTGCTAGCATTAACATAATTTCATCCCATACATTCATTCAAATGCGCATACCGACAATTGCATGCATATACATCTTGTCATGTTGCATTAATTCAATGACGCTATCACCTCTACACTGGGCATTGTCATTCTCCACATTTACGTGGGCCCCTGTACTATTCTAGAGCTATTCTATGTCTTGGAGGGGGAATTTCAATATAACTTGTTGCTTGGCAGACCCTAGATTCGTGTCATGGGTTACGTTCCTTCCACTTTGCATCGTTGTGTAAAGTTTGAACATGAGGGAGACACCTACACTATCCCAACTGATCCATCACCTTTTAAAACATGCAACATGCTTTACCGACCCAATGATGTGCTAATACCCGTTAAGGTGTCTACCTCCATGACCCCTACCACTTCACCTACACCTCTACTTACCAAGATGGTCACTACCTCAACCGCACATGCCTCTTCCATTCCGAATGCCGCCACAACCTCCACAATGACCCATCACCTCCCAATCCGTTAACTCCACCTCCGCATCGACCTCTGACACATCATCCATTCTAGCTACCCACATACCAACCACTGATCCCTTAGAAGGCATTTTTCAACACCTCACTTTGGGGGAGTATCGCCTATATAGTGTTAACATGTTCATTACTCCATAAGAGTATAGAAGCCTTCACCAACACCCTCGCTATGATCACCACATAAGAGAACACCTCCTTTATGGTCCTCCTCATCTTCGTACTAGTCTCACCTATGGGGGACTTGATACTACCACTTACACACCCGAACCACCGTCACAAACCCGCCCATTTTCTGTTGACTTCTAGTCTCTCACCAATCACCGTTTTGCCCACACCTTCCTGCACCGATGTGTGGGAAGGGTTTCGGTTTTGATTTGACGAGAAAGGCCACCATACTATCATTCCATGTACCACCCGCAAACATAACGATCGTAGTGGTATCATCTTTTCTCGAACAACCTACCAAATAGGTCCGTATTGAACTCATCAAAGACATCAGCCCTTATCCGCCTTCTTCACCCGCTCCACCTTCATCACCACCTTCACCGATGGAGTCAATGGATTCAAAATCTATCCCTCCTAAATTTTTTTTTTCATAAACACCATTTCCTTGGGGCCTTTGACTTATCAACGTGAGGGCGAGGCTCCTTCCTCTCTTCCCTTCTTGTATCATGAAATGATTGATGATGATAAACCTTCAATTAACATCGTTTAATGTCGATGATGAATCTATACTCACCTACCTCGGTGTGGAAGATTCATATATTCATCGGTCATTACCCTCTCGAGATCTGCAAACCATGTTGAATGAATCGACTATTGAGATCAACATTCATACTGGATGACCCGCACATCCTAAAGATTGGTCACTTTAGATGCTACCAACAGAAGCCATCAATTCTTTTCTCAAAGATCATAACCATGCTTTTGCTTGGTCTTACACGTACATGCCCGGTATTGACGCCACCATAGTGATCCATAATATCGTGAATCGCTCCCGATGCCAAACCCATCAAACAAAAGCCGAGGAAAATGCACCTTGTATTGCCCTTCTCGTCAAAAGAAGAACTTCAAGTGCCTTCTTTCCATCTCCCTCATATTACCCATTTATTATCCTCATTGGATTTCTAACATTGTCCCTATCACTAAGGTGACAGGGGGACTCAAAATTTTAACAGACTTCTATGACCTCAACCTCTCCTACCCAAAAGAAGACTTTCCCTTACCCGGTATTGATCAACCGGGTTGACCTTACCACTAGTCACGAGATGCTATCACTCATGGATGGCTTCTGGGTTATAACCAACTCTTGCTTGCTCCAGTAAGATCAACATAAAACCACATTCATCACCCCTCGGGGACCTTCTACTACCGAGTCATGCCTTTTGGCCTTAAAAATGCTTTGGTGCCACATATCGCTGGGCTATGACTTACATCTTCCATGATATCATGCATCTTATATTGGAATATTACGTGGATGATATCCTGCCAAATCTAAATGCCACTCGAGCACCTTTCCATCCTAAAACCATTTTTGACCATCTCATTAAATATTACGTCTACCTTCAACCTAAGAAGTACATCTTCGCAGTCCTCTTAGGAAAACTTCTGGGCTTTCTCGTTTCCCTACATGGTATAGAAGTTAACCTCAGTTAAAGTCAAGGCCATTCTCGAAATGTCTCCACCCACTAACCTTAGACAACTTTGTAGCCTCGCAAGGTAAGTCATGCAGCTCTATTCGCCGCTTCATTTCACATTTATCTTAACGGTGCTAACCATTTCATCATCTAGCTCAAGAAGGATGTCTCCTTTAAATGGGATGATGACTACCACAAAGCTTTTGAGGCCCTAAAATAATACCTCCTCCAACCACCCATACTCATTCCACCTAAAGACGATCAATCTTTCTACCTATACATCTCAACTACCAATCACTCCTTGGGAGCCATGCTCGCTCATCATGATGAACAACATAGGGAGAAGGTAGTTTATTACATAAGTCATACTCTTTTGGATTACGAAACCCAATACACCCATCCCAAAAACTTTGCTTAGCCTTAGTTTTCATTACCACCAAACTCCGCCATTACCTACTCAACCACAAAACCTATGTTGTGACCAACACCGACCCCTTACACTTCATGTATGCCAAACCTTACCAAAATTAGTGTGCCGCATGTTGGCTTATGCTTTTAGCTGACCTTGACCTCGAATTCATTCATCAAAATTCCATCAAGGGCCAAGCTATCGCTGACCAATTGGCCGACGCACCTATTTCTGGGGATCAACCCTCTAATTTTGACTTTCCAGATGAGTCAATTGCTACCCTTTCCTTGGACAAACCCCCTTACCAAATGACACTTTTCTTCGATGGTTCTAAGTGTCAGCATGGGGTGGGGTTGGCATTATCCTCATTTCGCTTGATGGTGAGCCCATGCCTTTGTCTTTCAAACTTGATTTTGAATGCACAAACAACATTGCTTTGAATATGAAGTCTGGTATTAGGTCTCCAGTTGTTTATGCCCTAGATGTCAAATCAATCAACATCTTTGGTGATTCTCAATTGGTCGTAAACCAAGTCAATGGTATATACCAATGTTGTAATAAGATACATCAAAAGTACAAACATCATGTGGATATACTTTTGACCATCTTTTACCGTTATGCCCTGCAAACCATCCCTTGTTCAACAAGAAAATTTGCGACACCATGGCCCTTTTGGATTCTTAAATACCCACTTTGCCCACCGATTCTAATATCTTTGTCACCGTATAATGATTCCAATCACCCTCTTACTTACCTCATAATGTTTACTCTATTAGAACTACTACCCCGACCCGAGAGACCCGTGGTATAAAAATACTCACTATCTTTCTCTCTCCATTTTACCCCTATCTCACCCATAATGGACAACACACCTTACTTAAAAATGCCTCTCATTATGTCATCATGGGGCCCTCTCTATAAGCGTGGCTTTGATGGTATTCTCTTACGATGCCTCACGAGTTTTTAAATTCCTTATACCATTAAGGAAGTTCATGATGACATATGTGGAGGTCACTTTAATGCCTTGTTGTTCTAAGCATATCCTTCGCCTAGGTTATCATGCTAGCTGACCCATAACCTTGATTGTTACAACTACATCAAACATTGTATAAAATGCCAACAAAATGCCAACCTTCATCATACACTCGGTCATACCTTACAGGTCACCCATGACCTTTAGCCCTTCTCTCTCATGGGGTTTGGATCTTGTCGAAGAGATTAACCCCCATTCTTCCCAATGACATCAATGGATCATCACCGCTACCGAATACTACACATAATGGGTTGAGGCCATACCACTCATTTCCACGAAAGCTGAGAAAATATGTGAGTTGATCAATCATCACATCATTTGTCACTTTGGTGTTCCTCATTGCCTCATCACTAATAATGGAAAACAATTAAAAAAAAAACCCTACAAAGAATTTGCAACACCTTCGGAATTCAATTAAGTTTCTCATCACCTTATTACCCATAAACCAATGGCCAAGTCAAATCCACTAACAAAACCTTAAACAAAATTATTATGAAAGTGGTTAACGATACTGGGAAGGATTGGCATATGCACATTCCTTTTTCCCTGTGGGTATACCGCACTAGTATTCACACTTCCACTGCTGCTACACCATTTTCTCTGGTCTACGGTATAGAGGTTGTTCTACCTCTTGAAGTCTAGATTCCCTCACTCCACATTTCTCTCCATGACATGCTCAATGATGATGACTTTCACCAAGACCATTTAGCACAACTTGAGTTATTAGATGAACATTGTTTTAATGCTCTTGATCACCTTCAAGTTTACTAAAAATGTATCAAACGTGCCTATGACAAACGTGTCCATGAACGAACCTTCCAAGTCGGTGACCTTGTCCTGAAAGAAAATCAACATGTAACCAAAGCAAAAAAAAGTAAATGGGGAAAATTTTCTCCTAATTGGCTTAGACCATACATCGTGACTCATACTTATGGATCAAGTGCTTATCATTTATCTTCACTTGATGGTAAACTCCGAACTTGAGCCCCTTAATGCCTTGCATCTTCGACCATTCTACTATTGACCTATAGTCCTACCTCACCTTTTACCTCTTTCCATGCTCATCCCTTGAGCGCTACCCACTTCTTACATCCTCACCAATGATTAAACAAGAATCATGTGAGTACCCGTCACTTGTCGTCTTCTCTTGAATATGTGTACCACAATGCCAAGCACATAGCATGATTCTCATGGATACTTTTCATCCACCTTTAGATGAGATCCCATGGTCGTTTCACCCTAATTTTTGAACAAGAGTCCTATTCTTCACCTTGGTCTTGTCCATGACTTCAAAGCCCTCACATGGGACCCAACTCCTTGAGTCAAAATTCTCACAAAAAGATGACTCCCTCAAAAGGACATCTTCCTCTTAGCAATCGCTATCAGTAAATAGACTACTCCCTTGAAGGATAGCTATGTAAAGCTTAAAAAAAAGAGAAAAAAAGTGGAAGCTTCCCGCATCGATCAGCTTCACGAAGACCTCAAGGAGTTAAATTCCTCATCCCATATAGACTTCCTGCATCAATCAGTCCATCTCAAATGCAAGTCAAAACAAAATAATTTTCATCATGGACTTTCCCATTGTGACCTTAGATCTCTTTCCCAAAGAGTATGCTACCACATATCATATAAAATTTAACCACCTTTCACTTTTCTCACCATTCCCACTCCCCTTTCCTTCCACCTCAAGGGACCTCTTGGAAACCAAGATATTTGGTGATCATGTGACTACTTTTCACCTTAGAACAATCAATCATGCATTGTCTTTGGGTCTTACGTTCATCACCTCCTCCACAGTATGATCTACTCGGTATGATCCTAACCAATCATGTGGCTTTATTGCATCCTCTTATGTTTTAAACGATGTTATTTACATTTTGATTACCTTATACAAGCTTTGGTCCTCAACACTTACCTTTGGGGTAATATTCTTCTTTTGCCACAATCAACATCACCTATACCAATTTTCCTATAACCCACACACACCTAATAGACCTAAACCCACAACATGCCTAAAACCTACCAGATCATTTTCATACCCCCTCATATTCTTCCCTAGCTTATGGGAGAACTACATCGACCTGAGGTCCCTTTTCATCGGGACTATGTAGGCAAGCACTCCGAGGGCATGGGGCCCTTAGAGGTTAGCTTGGCCACTCTCTACCCTAACCAATCCATCTTTTCATCTTCCTAAAATCACATTTTGCCCCTACGTAGTTTCCTTTTTATATCATAGAATTGGAAATTAAACCGCACAAACAACAAGTTGCAACACATTTTTATCATCAACACAACATACATTTATTATGACTACCATTTCTCTACCATCATCATGTGTATATTATAACACATCTCACACATGAAAATTTTTATCATTCATTGCACAAAATAATGAATCACAACTTCAACTACTTGAAACACAACCATGCCTAAACAAACCTAACTCGATCCATGCCTAAGACTTGACTCGATCCATGCCTAAGACCTGACTCGATCCATGCCTAAACCAACCTGACTCCATCATGCCTCACTCACCTAAGTTTCTGTCTATATCACGACAAAAAATTAAAATTCTCATACAACACCAACAAATCATCAGGAATCTCATGTATCTCATCATATAAATAAATGTGTATCTCAATACAATATACATGGATATCCCATCATGTCTATCTCAAAATAAATCATCAGCATGCAGGCCGATACTCAATACAAAATGTCATCGGCACATGCGATCCCGGTCTCATATACAATAAAATAATAAACCAATACAAAATCTCTTGGTACAAGCAGGCATTATATGCTCAAAATATAAAAAAACTCTAATACATCCTCACTATCTTTGGCACACAGGCTGGTATATATAAAAAAATGACTACCATACATCAAAAATTAGGAGCCATATATTAGGCATCTTGGTGGATATCCTCCATATCTATATCTCCTATACCCTCTGCCTCCTCGGCCACTGTCTGGCGACCGGCTAACATCTCCCCACCCATCAGAGGTGGTGGTTGGGTCCCTACTGGCACCTCACCTGGAGTTGGTCTCCATGTGATGGTAGCCTCTCCCGATCTCGGCCTCGAGCTTGATGGCCCCACGTGTTTCTACACCGTGAGTGTGGGATCTAGTCCTCTCACTCGACGCCTGTTGTGCCTAGTACTCTCCATAGGATAGAAAGTCTATCCCGGCCGCCATCAGCTAGTCCTGGTAGTATCTGGCCTCACCTAGGGCATCCCATAACCTAGATATAGGCACGGTCTATGGTGGCCCCATAGGCCTCAACCCTTGTACCTATCCTACAGGACCCTATCCCACTCCTCGCCTACAACCGAGACCCTATCCCAAAGGCCTGTGGTGGTGCCCTCTATCCCTATGCCTATATCTGGGCCTGTAAGGCCCCAATCTATGCCTCGAGTTGTGGCTAATCGACCCTCTGACAATCCTGTCACCTGTGCCAATAAGGTTGCCACTGCATACATGTAGCTCCGCTACCTCTACCTCTGAGCTCGCAAGCTGTGTCTGCACCATACCCAACTGGGTAATCAAAGTAGCCACTTGCCCCTGTAGGGTGTCTCTCTACACCGTGATGGTGGCTAGATCCAGGCCCCGATCTGGGTAGTATGGCTCGTAAATGGGCCGCCCACCACTGTCTATACCTGTCTATGACCCCGACATCATCAATCCGCCGGTCCACTACCTACTCCTCCTGCCTTGTGGGCACTGTAGGCTGTGGTAGAGGTAAGGGCCTCTCCATGTCATCTCTCCTATACTACAGGAAGGGCAGAGGTATGTCCTGTAATAGCCAAAAATGCCACCTGACTCTGTTAACCAAGATCATCTCATGCTCCTCGACACGACGACCTTGTATCCATCTCACTAGCTGGAGCTCACTAGCTCCTCATGCATATGCCTATATGAGGGGAATCCCACATATGGCCTCCATATAATGTCCACTCCAGATAACCCCTCCAATAAACGCTAGAAATAGGCCACATCATGTGTGGGCCTATCTGATCTCTGCTCTCTTATAGCAGAATTCATCGCCTATACCCCACTTATACCAATCTTGTTGGGAATGCATCTGCTCAGGGCATCCCTACCAGCCACACACAAACTATGTGCTCAAAATCCCAACAATGAAGTACAAATGTACAACACAGGCTGAACCTACGCATCCATCCATATGCCCATAACTCCCTTTATAGATGCACCAAGAATGTTGGCACCCAGGAAAAGTGGGTTTGATCTATCATCATGTCATGGAGTACCCCCATTAATGATCGGGAAAACATCCACCCTCTGCATCTGGCAATGTAAAGTAGCACACTACCTCCATCAATAGAACTACTAGCCTTGTCTCCTCTCGAATGGGCTAGGTACATCTCTCCATAGTGAATATTGGCACTATGGAATGTTAGCTCGGCCATCCCCTCACCAAACACCATCGCATCATCTCCTCTAAGGCCTCAGAGGAGATAGAGTAGACTTGCATACCCAATATGGGTAGCCATAGAATCCTGAACATGTCCTCTAGGGTGACAGTGATCTCACCCGTTGGTAGGTGGAACATGTTGGTCACAAAATCCCATCTATCGATGAGCGCGACCATCAAACTAGGCTCGGACCACATGCCAATAACATCGAACCCCACTCAAGCCCACCGCCTCTACATGCTGTAGCTCCTCGTGGTCGCCGCACCATGCTATCACGATCAAGGGTAGAACCCTATCCCACATATGTAGCTGATCTCTCCCCTGCATCAAATATGAACAATACATTTATCACACCCATACTTTCCCCCTATCATTTCCCAACACCCTATTTTACCCCTACCCATCTTAATCACCCAACTGTGGCACTTTTGGCCCCTTGTCCCCTAAATTTGACCGTGTCGGTTCTCTCTAATCGACCCTTGGTCACCCCTTAATTGCATTGGCCACTTGTTTAGTGACCGATACCGGTTACACACTATCGACGCCACCAAACCTCGACTAATACTACTCACTATTGCGGTGAAAACCCGCAACCCCAAACCCCTTTTTTAAAAAATTCCCCCTTGACCCTTTTACCCACCTAAAAACACCTACACCTCCCTTATACCTCATCACCTCCCCTCCTCTCTCACTTATTTCTCTCCCAATTCCTATTTTACTCACTTTACTCTCCCATTTTCAAATTTTATTTTTTTCCCCACCCAAAAAAAAAAAAAAACCACAAAAATAATTTTCAACTCATCCAATCTATCTATCCAAATACAACTAGAGTGTGATGCTTACCTCATCATGTTGCCGTCATCTCGGTGGCATGTTTGGCCACTGCACCGGTGGCCCACTTGATCCCTCTCTGGCCTTTTCCATCACCAAATCTCCACCGCGTCTCTAACCAATCGAATCACACGCATCGATCTTGTGGACATGCCTCTCACTCACCAATCACCCGCCATTCACACCACCAACTCAACACTCCATTCCGTCTAGACACTTTTTCCTCTTTTCTCTCTCTTTTGTCATTTTCTCAATTCGCTTAAATGACAAATGAATAACAAAAAACATAGATTTTTTGTTTTTATAACAAACCCGACCTAACCGATGCCGGTTTCCCCCTCACCGGCATCGGTCGCATGCCCTACCTTACTGTGGTCGGTTTCACTATACTGGCATTGGTTACCCTTGACCGGCATTGGTCACCCTATCTGGCACAAAACCCAACATTTTACCCTATTACCCTACCTATCCCTCCTTTTTTCCACACCTCCCCTTTACCCTGACCATTTACCTCACCCAACCTTTACTCTGACTATTTACCTCACCCTCCTGACCTCATCCTTTACTACCTACCCTCATCCTCCTTTGGGGACTCATTATTTTACCCATACCTCGGCCTTACCATGTCGTGACCTAGATATTTGGACCTGGACCATCACTAGTGACCTTTTACCCCATGTGTTCGCTATACCTTGTGACACTGTTACCTGTGTTGATTGACCTAATGACCTTACCTTGTCTCTTACCGTGACCATTTATCCTGACCCTACCTTGGGTGTACCAGAACATACCTAAATGTTCTTGCACCTCACCTACGTTGTGCTTCCTGACCATATCCTATACCTTGTATACCGAATCACTTCAACCTTGTTTGGATGAACCTATCAACCTTAGACAATGTAGAGTTTGCCTGCTCTTCAACCCGTAACGTGCTTACTGCAGTTTATTTGTGTGCGTACATTTGAATGTTCCTACCTTTGACCCTGACCCATTACCTAGATTACCCGAGTCAACCTTTTTCCACCCGCTCCCCACCTTTTCCCTTTCTCATATTTACCTTTTATCAAACCACTCACCAATTCTGCCTTCTGCCTCGTCAGTTCCTAGTTTGAGGGGGATCACCTTCACCCACACATGGGGCACCCACATCTTATTTTTGTTAGCATCGCTTACTAATACAAGCTACACAACAAAAAGGGGCAAAATGTAGACACTAAAATTAGGTCACACTCCCCTTTAGTCCCTCGACAAATAAATACCTTCATCACATTCACCTAGCCATGACCCCCTTCACCTCACTAATATTAATTTAATTAAATTAATTCATTATCCTCACAATATTTATTATTTAAATCTCCTAATTTAAATAATGCCCACACTTACACTTCACCTAGACACCTCACCAAGCCAACTCACCCTAAGACCCATTCTTAGTAAGTTGCCATAACTAACTAAGACTTACCCAAACCCTAAAAATCAATGCCTACATTCCCTCTAACCACATTCCCACATGTTGACAAGAAGCTTCTAGTCTGATTTGTGGGTGAACAACATGAGATCCCGTAAAATCAAGGGGATCTTTCTAGTTTAGTAAACCTAGAAATCCCACCTTGGACCGACACCCGCTTACCCCTAACCATTGCTAGTTAAGTCGGAACCTTCGTCGGTCACCTTTTAATCCCCAAAACAACCTTATTTTTGAGGTTGGAAAACATTAGGAATTTTCCTGAGAGATAAGACATCTTTTTAGATCAAGTTTCCGTAAGAACACACATGCAAGGAAGGATATCAAGAATTTTCCCTTACACAGGCATCCAACAATCATCCATCACTAATCCCAACACGATTTGATTCGACCAAGCAAAAGGGAATGCACATGTAACCCATGTAGGAGCTTTCCAACATTTGGTGATCCTCAACAACATTTAACCTCTTACCGGCACCCTCATCAATCACTCACAAGCACCCGAACTAGATTTAAAGTAAGTAGAAGGTTCATTCGTTTTATCATTGTATTATCATCCTTTGTTCTTGTAGCCACCCATTGACCTACTTTAATACTCACCCCTCCATATACCTATTAAAACCACGCCAAACCCCATCCAAACAACCTAATACCTCGTTCCGCCAACCAAGTACTTTGTGTAATCACAAGGGAAACCCAAAGCTCATTCTGCGGCATTCTCGCTTTTCCACAAGAATCGAACCGGCTCCCCAACCAGCATTGGTCACCCTTAACCAGCATCAGTCTGTATTTACCAATAGAGTCCGAAAAGTGACCCACCCACCTATTCTCACATCACCCTTAATCACCTGTGACTCTGCCCGAGACCTCTCACAAACCCGCAGAAACCTAGAACTAGTTACTTGACCTTCGAATCTTATTTTAACCTAGCCTCAGTAGATTAGATCTTTCTTATTATGTTTTAAATGAGATACGTAAATCATTTTAATTGCAATAGGATTTAGTTCATTACCAACATTAAATTGTTTTAAACAAAGGATCGACAACCGTTTTGTCTAGAAGTATCACACTTCCTAGATCTAGCATACGCTTAGGCGCTTCACCGCACATATTGTTTAAATTTTATTTGGTGGTCTTGTGTTCCATTTCAAGTAGTTCCTCCTAGCCAAAAGGAAGCTCTCACTATCATCTCGTGGATTCGAATTCATACGCAGTAACAACTCAACAACCAACATTCCAACAGTATTCCTCAGTATGCCCGTTACCTATTTTTTTGTCAATATTCAAAGAAACGCTAAGGATCGGGTGAAACAACAACCTCAAAATGACCTCAATTGGGACTATAGTGTTGTCAGCCACTCTCGGACCTAAGACGGCTATAATCGAGTTTTATATTATATATCGGGAAAGTAACTATAATATGATCCTTGGTCATCTTTAGATTCATCACATGAAGGTCATTCCCTCCACTTTGTTTCAGAAATTAGGTTCCTACATTTAGGGAAGGTCTTTGTGGCATAGGGTGATCCAAAACCCTTTGAAATACATCTAGCTAACTTAAAGAAGAGGCCAGGGGTCCACTATGAGTTTGAGCTTCCTAAAAATCAGTTAAATAAACCTACAAACTCAATGCTAGAAGAATAGCTGGTTCCTATAATGGAATAAGAAGTCATGAGCTTGATCGAAGGCATTCTAGTAGTCAAGGATGAAACTGTCATCATAGAGACAGTGTCAATAGGAACCACATCAAATATTGTTGAGATATTGGAGAAGGATTTACCTATTCTCCTTCCATTTGATTATATGGGTACAGGGCATACCCGGGACTTGGTTCTATTTCAAAAGATGAAGTTTGTATGGTTGAAGTAAGTGAGGTAAAGGAAGAAGATACAAAGGACGATCAAAAATCCTTTTTTGCAAGTAAGTAATCGTTGGACTCTCCATTTCGATGGAGCCAAGTGTCATTTTGGTGCCAAGGCGGTGTGATCCTTACCTATACTTTGAGGCAAGGATTCTAGCTTTTTCCTTCAAGTTAAACTTTGAATGTACAAATAACGGGGCTGAATACAAAGCCCTCCTACTTGGTCTCATTGTATCCAAAATAATGGGTGCTATTAATATTAGGGTGCTAGGTGATTCACAACCGGTCGAAATCAAATATTTGAGGTATATGAGACTAGATTTGAGCATCTATAACTCTATAAAATAGTAGTGCTAAATCTAACAAAGGGGTTTGAATTCATATCGATTGAAGAAATTCCATGAGAAAAAACCTCCTCGCAGACTCAATAAAAAATTTTGCTTCATGATTTACTCCAAGAAGTTAGTTGGAGGATACAAACTTCATGGTCTTAGTTCACGCTGAACCTTTGGTTCGTAAAACACAGATAACCCCAATGTTGACATATATAGAAACTCGTAACCAAGAGCGAGTCTATCATCTTAGGTCATATTAATAGTGATAAAGCAACTCTAGGATATCTAAATGCTTTTTAGAATTACATCTTACTCATCACGAGGTTGATCTTTCCCTAATCCCACATTCTTATTCCTATTTTGGAAATCCCATGATAGAATCTTCCCCAGAAGGAGCTCAAAATTTATGAGGTAGGAGAAGAGGGGGATTTAGAGTTACCTCCAGCCCCACCTAATTTTGAGGAAGGAAATGCCTCCTTAATCGAGGGAACAATTGATATAAACATCACAACGACGGAGGAACCAAAAATCTTGAAACTGGGATCCTCTCTAACTCTTGAGGAGGTTGAAATACATACCCGTATCCTCAAGGAGAATAAAAAATATTTCACGTTTAGCTACAAGGAAATGATGGGAATTGCACCACACATTACAGTTCACAACCTCGTCACCAAGCCAGATGCTAAGCTAATTAAGAAAAATTCAAGGCCCATGAAGCCAAAGGTGGCCCTCATGGTGAAGGAAGAAGTGATGAAACTCCTAGTAGGTAGGGTTCATCAAGCTAGTTGACTACTCATAATGGGTGTCTAATATCGTCCTCGTTCTCAAGAAGAATGGAAAGATCCACATTTGCATAGAATTTCGGGATATCAATAAGGCTTGTCCCAAATATGATTTCCCATTACCATCCATTGATGTTATTGTCGATGCAATAACTGGTTTTGAGTTGTTGTCTCTTATGGATAGGTTTTTGGGTACAATCAAATCATAATATATGAGGAAGATCAAGAAAAATTACATTCATAAATCCTTAGGAAACCTCTTGTTATACTATCATGTTGTTCGACTTAAGAATGTTCATGCCACGTACTCAACGAGAAATGACTTATATATTTCATGATCTTATACATAATATTGTGGAATCCTATGTGGATGACCTTCTGGCTAAGGCTAGAAAATATTGCGATCACCCAAAGGTGCTTCGTATCATCCTTTCTCACTTAATCGAATACAGTGTCACGTTGAATCTAGAAAAATGCATGTTCAGTGTAATAGGAGGAAAGATTTTGGGATACATAATATCTTCATGATGGATTAATGTAGACCCAGCCAAAATATGAGTTGTACTAGAAATGACTCCACCGTTAGACAAGCCTGGCATCAGATCTTTTCTTGAAAAACTTGGTGCAATCCAAAGGTTTATCCCTGATTTGACCTTTTTATTCACCCAATCAACAATTTTTGAAAAGGATTGCTGCATTGATTGGACAAAAGAATGCAATGAGGCATTTGAGTCGGTTAAATGATTTGTATTGTCTCCTCCCACATTCATTCTGCCTAGGTCAAATTGCCCATTGATCTTGTATTCATGAGATACGAATGTCTCGTTGGCATGTATGTTAGCTCAAGAAGATGATGATAAACAAGAATGTGCAGTCTATTTTATTAGTCAAACATTTCTTGATTATGATACGCATTACATACATGAAGAGAAGGAATGCCTTGCTATAGTCTTTGTGACAAAGCGCTTAAGACATTACATGATAAATCAAGAAACAAGGGTTATTGTTAAAACAAATCACCTGCAAACATTCCTCACACAAGGGTACTTATCTAAGAAAGTGGAGCTATTCATAACTCTAATGGGAAAATTTGAGTTAACATTTGTAAATTAGAAATCTATCAAAGGAAAAATCATTGTGGATTGGTTGGATGACAACCTATTGGATGGAGGCGATCTAGTAAATCTAGACTTCCTCGATGAGTGTGTGTATTTTGTTGAAACCAAGCCTCCCATTTATGCATGTCCATGGTACACTGAAATCATTAATTTTATAGTGGACCATACATACCCAGAAGGGGTAACATCACAATAAAGAAGGCGGTTACATGTTATAGCAACTAAGTATCTTATCTTATAACAAGTGCTCTATCATAGAGGCTTTGATGGAATGTTGTCAAGATGTGTTGACGAAGAAGAATCCAAAAATATTCTTTATGAATCACATAGAGGAGTATGTGGATGTCACTTTGGAAGCCACACCACTACTCGGAAGATACATAGGATGGGATACTTTTGCCCATGCTAGAACATGGCACAATAGAGTTTGTGCACAAATTTCATAAATGTAAAGAGTTATCCCATGAGATCCACATACCGGAACATGCTCTACAACCAATTGCAACACCATGACCCTTTTCCACATGGGGCCTAGATTTGATAGGGAAATTATCTCCCTCATCGGGATGGTCATAACTTCATAATCATGGCCATAGAGTACTTTACTAAGTGGGTAGAAGCCATGCCTCTTACCACCATGCCTGGATTTGTAATCGCTAAGTTCATTCTAAACTAGATCATTTGTAGGTATGGGGTCACACATGTCTACGAACAAGACATTGAAATCCACCACATGGCTTCTCTCTATTACCCTCAAGAAAATGGATAGGCTGAGGCTACGAACAAGACATTAAAATCCATTCTCCTTAAGATCGTCAAGGAGAACAAACGATATTGGAATTTAAAACTTTTCCGACTTGTAGGCATATCGGACATCGCAAGAAGAATGCCGACATGGGCAACCCCATTTCTTTGGTATTTGGTGCAAAAGTAGTTTTACCACTCGAAGTCAAAATACCTAGTCTCTATATCTCATTGCAAGGAATTATGGGAGAAGAAGGCTATCGAGAGGCATCTCTCTCAATTAGAAAGTCTTGATGATGCTAAAATCAATGCTGAACAATGACATAGTGTTTACACGACCAAATCACTCAACAATACAACAAGAAATTCTATGAGCATGAAATATATGAGGGAGATTTAATTTTAAGACTTAATAGTTAAATAGAAAAAAAGACTCATGCGAAGGAAGGAAATTCGCACCCGTGTGGTTGGTCCATATCGAGTAATAGAAGACTACATAAATGGGGCATTTTTCCTGTGTACACTAGAGGGTGAGGAGTTTAGAAAATCTGTAAACTCTCTTCACCTGAAGAGGTACTACACATGATCCATTAGCATTTTTCATATGTACATTACTGCATTTGAATTGAATTTTCATCTACCAGTTCATTATGTAAAATTTGTGATCAAGGGACTTATTCTTATAGAATTCCTAAAAACTTCTAAAAACATTGGAAAAACATTCAAATCATGCCTCTACAAATCTTCACGGTATCATCAATTGTTTTCGAATCATTTCATCGATCCAAACAGGATAAGACAAAGTTTTGACAGTAACCATACCAAGGCCTACATACTTGGTTCTACTTATAGTCTCTTTATAGATTAGGTGTCTTTGCCTATAGTCTATTCTAGAAGCTTCATGGTGTTGCATCTATCCCGTACACATCTCTTTGGAAATAAGAACATTCTAAACATTTTTCCTAGATAAATAAGTCAAATGCAAATCCACAGAAATTTTTTATTTTACACATTTCTTTTCCCTACCAACCTTTGATGTTGATCCTGTGTCTCTTACTAGTGATGTAGGGTTGGGAAAGGAGAGAAATGCCTTTACTCACATATGCCTTGTCCATGGTGATAAGCCCATACTTCTTACTGGTGGTATGGGACAAGGTGTAGGGGGTCTCTTTGACAAAATTGAAAGTTAGAAGAAGTTCATTCAAATATTGTGAAATCATAAAGCAAAATAAAGTGAGTTATATGTCCAAAATTCCAAAGGATTTTAAAACCTCAAAACTATATTTTGTCAGCCAAGTGGCCATCTACGGATCTAATTCTAGATAAACTGAAAAGTAATTCACATTCTAAACTATGAAGCAACTTGAATAGAGTGAGGTTGTAGCATCTCAATTTGGTTTTTCCAAATCATTGTCTTTCTCTCATCCCTACCATTCAACAAATTTTCATAACAAGTGCCCTTTTTGGCTCTTGGTGTTGAGCCCTCACATCTTACTCGTTGCGTGGAGTTAGAAGCACGGAAAGTTCATTCAGTTATCATATCACTGTATCACCATGTTTTTCCAAAACAATACGAAGTACCAAATATTTCATAAAGAAACTAAAGTTTAGCATTACAATGTGTTTGCATTATTGTATATCAGCATTATAAAATACAAAAAGAAATCATTTTGTTAGCATTCATATTAATTGCATACATTTTGAAAGGCATAGAAAAATGGGAGTTATAAACATCTAGAGTACACATGTGAAGTGATCCAAGAGGAAGTCAACTCAAATACAATTAATTACCAAACCAAAAAGAAGAGTCTATATATATCATAATAGGTCAAGTTTGTATACAATGCCATCACATGTTAGGCATGGTCAAAATGCTCGCAATGAGCTTGAAATATACAAAAAAATCATATAAAGCCCAACGAAATGGAAACAAAGCAATAAAGGCACAATGGTCCGTCAATCCATTTGGGATCCCTTAGATGGTGCACGTCCGCATCTAGGACTCCTACTATGGCTACGATGATGAGAATGTACTGAATGGTTTGAGTGCTCATGGTGCATCCACTATCTATTGTCTTGTTGCAAAGAATTAATCCACCTCATCACCACTCAATTGTCTCATATGCAATAACCTAGGTATGAAGGGAAGTCACTACCTCCACTATCCACTAGACAGGAGCAAACACATCAGTGTGTATGCCTGATGTTAGTGGCTAGCCTAAGTCATAAGTCAATTCCGTCCGGGTCTTCCCTGAGGGGATCAAAAGGATTTCCACGCACACCTATCAAATGAGATCTTTCCACTCCTATGTAGTCATTGCAAGAAATAAAAGAAGAAGAAACGACGAGTTAGGAAATTACAAAAAAAAAAAAAGAATTACCAACTAACATTTCTAACTAACAAAGTCAAGAGAAGAGTATCAACATACTCGGATCTTCAGGCATCTAGATAGGGTTAGTGGTTGTTGCTGCTATTAGTGGTGGCTCATGAGCCTCCTTAAAGCCATAGGAGAGATGTTATCCTATCGGGGACTCATCATCTCCCTCTCCATCTCAACGAAGTGGTGCCTTTGAGACCAAGGTCTCTCTCTCTGCACTCACCTCCTCTCGTGCCGCTCTCAACATATCCTGAGTGTCATGCCACTCGGTCACTCTCCACCTCCTCCATATGGGCTACCTCACCAACCTCACCACCTAACCTCTCATCCCTCATCTCCTCTCTAATTGAATCCTACTTGGTTTCATCTCCTGTGTGCTCCTCAAAGTCGAAGTCTACATCAATGGGATCATCCTCCTCTCCATTGTGAGCAGGAGTGGCCACAATCTGTAGTAAAGGTGATCAAGGGCACCGCTACTCTTCAGAATGGACCACATGCCTAAATGCAATAGGAACACCTGGAGTAACCAAAGTCCCATCAGGATCCCCTCTAGGGCCCTTCCAGGCCTCCTCAATAGTCCTGTATATTGGTTCCACTAGAGGAAGCATATCTACATAAGGGAGGTAAAATTGCTGAGGAACCCGGTTGAATGGATGAATCTTGACTCTCCCTGCCCTGTTAGCTAACTACCCTGTGGTAGAGAAAGTTACCATTGTGGTTGCCTCCCGCCCCACAAACCGGCCATATCTTGGTAGGGTGTGGAACCGTACGCCTTAAAAGTGACAAGCGAGCGTGGGAATCTACAGTAACTCTTCCGCGTGCACTCCGCCTCCCGAGGTCGTGCCGAGACAGCCGGTGGGGATGTAATATGCGTGGGATGCAGACAAACTAGTTAGGCAATCTAATGTCTTTGATACGTACTAATGGAATTTGCGAATCTAAGGCAAAGGAGGCCCTTCTAACTTGGACTGGTGTGATAGATCGATCGGCAAGGATGATTGCTCGAAGGCTCCAATCAATATCGAGCTCTGGCGTGATTCGATCTATGGGTTGTGGAATACGTGGGAAATGACCTGGGATAGTTTCGTGTATGTCTCCAGATAAGGTCATATGGTGGATGGTGAATACAATTGACTTTACGGGTGATTCTTTGGCCTAGTCTAGAATTCTCTAGCTTCGTTAGCCGTTATATCTAGTAAGGACAATTGTTCGATGATGATGGGTGGAAGTGGAGTGGATTAGAATACCAAGGTGCGTAGGCCAATGTTTATATCTGATTGACTTATGGATTCGTTAGGCTGTGGGACTTGTGGGTCACAACCGTAGACTCTTGGTTATTGCGGTCTTGTTATGGTCATATACAAAATCAAGTCCTAATTCCTAGTATCTAGTAATCATATGCTTTCTCAGCTTCTATGTTTAGGACCAACAACTGCATGATTTTCTCATAATATCTCACAGGCGTTCATGCAACCTGGATCCTTAGACTAGTATCTATATCTGTGAGAGTGTCTCCTGCACCTGGCTGTGGGACCAAAGGATCACAACCAAAGGTTTGTTCTCTTTCGAACCCTTCTACAGTCATGTGAATGTTTGTCTAGGGTAATCTGTAATTCGGTTGATTTGACCAAAACGTGTATGCTTGGTCGTCTTCTATATTTAACCCTCTCAACTGAGAACTGATCAGTTGTAAATCTGTTGTTGTTTGGAAGACTTGTATTCTGAGATTTTGGTCTATGTCAACTATTTCTGTGACGAGGTTTGGTTGAGGCACGATTGGCTCAAATATGTATTCCCTGGGCTCCCGGGGTCCCGTGATTTTCATACAAAATAAAATGTAAATCTAACTGTAATAAAGCAAATTCTAACTACGTGGAATAAAACTAAAACATATATAACTTCTATTTTTGCATTTAACTTTATGAGAAGAAAAGTAGCTATTTAAATGTATCTAGAAATAACAACTAAATAACAATTTAAAACAAACAAAATAACCGAGTGTAGTTATTTGTCTGTGCAATTTGTAGATTTATTCTAAATAATGCAATAACTTGCTTGATCTATTTACGAGATTCTCGATCCTACCTCAGAAGTGAAGAGTGAATCATAGTTTCTCAGAAACTATCAATCCCCACAGCTTCCCTGGAAATATCGAGAATAAAATCTATTGAAATGAAGCAATTTTAACTACTTTATTTGATATGATTCTAACTAAAACTTTGAAAGCTAGAACTTGGATTCCGCAGCAGCTGGCGAATCCGATGGTATATGTGATCTTGTCCCCTCGGTGCAGATCTCCTCGTTCTTTCATGTTCACGTGGATCCGAAAATCGTGTAATGCTAGCATCAACAGAGACATAGATATTGGGACAAGGACAGCTCGGAATGCGATCAAAATGCGAGTAGGAGAGGGATAGCACAAGAGTACGAGCTTGGCTTATGCAATTCCTAGCGGGATTTTATCATGAGTCATGCAACATAAAGCGACCAGAACTCCGAAACTATCATGTTTGAAGAGAAAACTTGCAACTTTAATGGATTCCTAAGCTATTCTACTCCAATGAATTGGATAAAACAATAACACTGTTTGCACAAGCTGGATATGTGGTTTAACAACAGTTGAATAATGCTAACTAGACATATAATGAACTAAACCAAGCATTGTAAGCAAAATGAAAGCTAAATCTAATGCAAAGAGAAATTCAGAAACAAACTTCAAGGCCGATTGGGTGAAATAACAATACACGCTGATAAGATGGGTATGTTGCTTACCAAAAATTTGAACAATGCTAACTATGCAAGGAATTAAAACTATGGCTTCTAAATAGAATAAAAGACTGAACTATGAAAATCATAGCATCAAAGTGAATGAGGGGCAGACCATTTTCTTGTGCACAAACCATTTATTTATAGCTTTGATTCACCCAAAGATAAAAACCAAATCGAACTCTAAAACCATAAACAATGGCCAAACACTATTCTAGGGGACCAAAAACATAAATGCAAGCCCAAGTCGGAAAAGAAAAGCTGGTGAAACATTGATATTTTACGTGAGTCACGTCAAAGCACTTTCTGGAAAATGCATGCAGGACCACCGCTCTGAGCAGGGCGGTGGTTACAGGTGACCGCTTACCCCGATCAATGTGGCGGTCACGAGACCGCCTGCCCGAGCAGGACGGTGGTTTCAGAATCAAGGGCAAAAGGCCAAGAAAAGAGGAAAAAAGGGGAAAACAAAGGACGCGGGGGCTAAGCGGGGCATGCGGGATGTTAACGCATACTCCGAGGGATTTTTCGGATCCCGAACACCTTGCGAGGAGACCTGTATCATCATTGGGGCACTTGTTACACTATTCCGATAAAGATAATACCTTACAATTTTGGGTATGTATAGAAACCATGTTTTCTATAGTCAAAGAAGCCATTGGATGATGTGGCATCCAAAGAACTAACATCGCTGTCCACCGGCTACTTGGAAAACCCCGGACCTGCGCACTATATTTCCCTCTCATAGGGGCAATAAACTCATATACCCAAATTTCTCATAACTAATGTGGGATGGATCAACGACTATCCCTATAACCTGATAACCCTATATAGGTCATGATAGGTAGCCCTTAGGATGTCTGCTCCCAGGCATATATGCGGCCATGCCCCTCAATTTGTGTAATAATGGGAGCCCAATAGTAAAGGAGAGTGTCACCTCCCTTATCCCTAATCAATCGTAAGGACAAGATACCCATGATGGCTCTACAAATGATGGGGATATGATTAGTGGCAATAGATCGGACCTTTATCCCCTTCTTCAAGCCAAATGAAACTATTTCTCCCGATTCTTAGAGCGTTTCTTTGAATATTGATGAAACAGATAAAGGTAAATGGGCTGGGAGGAATACCTATAAAAGCTGATTGAAGGTTGTTGTGCACATATGACTTCTTGATCCAAAACTATGTTAGGGTTATACCAGCATTGTACATGTAAACAAGCAAGCAATGAATAATGCGGGAAACATAAATTAGAAATAAAATGCAATAAAATAGAGACACATATTTAATGTGGTTCACCCAAAATGGGCTACATCCACCAGAAACAGCCAATCCTTTTATTCAATCCAACAAAACTCTCTTACAGTGCATCAACTGCTACAATGAGCCTCTTACATCACGACCCTTCTTTTAGATATTAGATTTTTTTATCATTTCGGGAAACATATAATAAATACATATTAAATGTGGCTTATAGGGGCACTTCCTTGAGCTCCCACCGGGCGCGCAACCCCTAGATCCCGCAAAGGGGGTGAAGCCCCCTCTTGTAACCCCCATCGCTATCAGGCTCCACAACCAAAAATCTCCCACTTGGGACCGACATCAGAACTCCACCACTACGAGTTCTGCTTGGAATTTTCTTCTTGGCTTATTTCTTCCACTTCAAGATCAAGCTTGAAGACCAATAAAATTTGAATGAAAATCCAACTTCTCCTTTTTCATTTGCTTAGTAAACATATCAGTAGGATTATCATCTGTATGAATCTTCACTAACTCAAGCTGCCCATCCTCCAACACTTATCGTATGAAGTGATATCTTAGTTGAATGTGTTTTGTTCTTGAATGGAAGTCTGATTTCTTTGCCGTGAATTGCTCTTTGACTATCGGTGTGTAACTAAAAATCCCCTTGCTCCTTACCCAATTTCTCCATGAACCTTCTCATCCATAACATTTCCTTACTTGCCTCGATCCACCGCAACATATTCTCGCCTTTGTAGTAGATAGGGAAACTACCTTCTGCAACTTTAAGATCCAACTCACTGCCGCGCCACCAATCGTAAACACATATCCAGTAGTGCTCCTCCTACTATCCACATCTCCCGCCATATCTAAATCCACAAATCCCTGTAAACTATAATCCGACCCTCCGAAGCATAAGTGCCTACTAGTGGTCCCTCTCAAGTACCTGAGAATCCACTGGACTACCTTCCAATGTGCTTTACCCGGATTTTCCATATACCCGCTAACAACTCCCACGCTGAGAAATGTCTAGCACTGGTAAAACCATGACATACATAAGACTTCCAACCGTTGAAAAATAAGGAACCCGTGCCATATAATCTTTTTCCTCTTGTGTTGTTGGGCATTACTTTTTACTTAATCTAAAATGCCCACCAATGGTGTACTAACTGGTTTCACATTCTGCATCTAAAATCTTTCTAACACCTTTTCTACATAGTCCTCCTAAGACAACACCAATTTATTATTTATTATGTCCCTCTTGATTTTCATACCAAGGATTTTCTTTTCTGCACCCAAATCCTTCATTTCAAATGTTTGTGCAAGCTTTTCCTTAAGCTTTGCAATTTCTTGCATATTAGACCCTGCTACAAGCATATCATCTACATATAACAGAAGAATAATGTAGCTCCCACTATCCAACTATTTAAAGTATACACAATGATCTAATTGACATCTAGTAAAACCATGCTCATGCATAAAACTATCAAACTTTAGATACCATTGCTAGGGAGCTTGCTTGAGCCCGTATAGGCTCTTCTTCAACTTGCAAACCAATTTCTCCTTACCCTTCACCTCATATCCAAGTGGTTGTTGCATATAAATCTCCTCCTCCAAGTCACCATGGAGAAATGTCATCTTGACATCAAGTTTCTCTAAGTGTAAATCTTTAATAACAACTAAACTTAATACAGTACAAATGGAAGACATCTTTACAACAGGGGAGAAAATTTCATCAAAATCGATACCTTTCTTTTGTTCATACCCCTTCACTACAAGCCTTGATTTGTACCTTTTCCATCCACCTTCTTCTTCTTTCACATGGTAGACCCATTTTTTTGTAGCACTCTCTTCCCAGCCAAAAATTTGACTAAATCCCATGTTTAGTTCTTCTCCGTGATTCCATTTCCTCCTTCATGCCATGCTCCCACTCCTTAGTGGACTCCACCTGCATTGCCTCATCAAAGCTCTCTGGCTCACCACTATCTATTAGTAACAAATAATACAAAGTAGGGGAAAATATTTCTGGAGGTCTACTAATACGTTGTGACCTTCTTACCAAAGATGGGGGTGACTCAGGGATCATTATTTTCTTGCTGCTCATTTTCTTGAATTTCTGACAGAGGTGTCGATGCCGACGCTAGTCAGTTGTCATGCTCGACCTATAAAATGCAACCTTGGTACCTGTAGGTGGATATTTTCCATCTGAGAGTTAATTTTTAGGAGCTATATCCTCAACCAAATCTTCCTTGGGCTTTTTGTCATCCTATACATGATCCTTGTACATTCTATTTTCATGCCAAACAAAATCATGACTCCTAATTATCTTAGATTCATCTAGATCCCAAAACCGAAATCCATAATCACCATTGGAGCCATAGCCTATGAATGTGCAACGTTTGGATTTTGAATCCAATTTTTTCCTGTTTTCTTTATTAACATGCACAAATGCCTCTGAACCAAATACTCTTAAAAATGAAAGGTCTACCTCTTTCCTGGTCCAAGTATTCTTCAGGAATTCCTCCATCTAATGCACTCGAAGGCCCACAGTTGATTAAGTACACAGCAGTATCTACGGCCTCTGCCCAAAATTGAAGAGGCAGCCCCGCATGTAATCTCATTGACCGTGCATGCTCCATTATTGTTCTATTCATCCTCTCACTAACACCATTTTGTTGTGGAGTCCTGGGAACTATTTTCTCTCTATGAATCCCATTCAAGGAACAATAATCATCAAATTTCTTACTACAATACTCACCACCATTATCAGATCTCAAACATTTCAATTTAAAACCACATTCATTCTCAACAAGTGCTTTCCATTTATTAAATGTATCAATTACATCAGACTTATGCTTAATGCAATATACCCATACCTTCCTTGTGGCATCATCTATGAATGTGACATAGTATAGAGAACCACCATGAGATGCAACATGGGCCGGCCCCCACACATCTGTATGAACTAGCTCTAACTTTTTCTCTTTCTTGGTATTCCTTTCCTTGAGAAATCTAACTCTTTTCTGTTTCCCAAAATGCAATGCTCAAAAAAATCTAAGTCTAATTGCTTCAAACTTGAAAGCTTACCTTTTTCTTGTAGAATTTTCATTCCCTTCTCACTCATATGTCCCAATCTACTATGCCACATGTTGGCATCCTCATCTGAAGTAGACAATATGGTAGAATAATTAGATATACAAGTAGACAAATAAAGAGTGCCTACTTTCTTACCCCATGCCACTACCAAGGCACCCTTGGAAACCTTCCAAGCATCTGAAGTGAATGTGACTATGCAACCTTCACCACCCAACTATCCTGCAGAGATGAGATTTCTCCTAAGACTAGGTACATGCCTCACGTCTCTCAATATCCATGTATTTCTGTTCTATAATTTTAGGTGTACATTTCCCTTCCCGAAAATGTTGCACACTCATCATCGCCTAAATAAACTCCGTCTAAAATTTCCTAGACATAATCTTTAAAATAGCCCTTATCGGGGTTGCATGGAAAGAGGCACACTGAATCTATTACCCAAGATTTTACTCTAGTATCAAGAGAAAGTATAAGAGCATCTTGAATAATAATACCTATTTTATTTTCCTCTTTAATACCTTCAGGTTGGTTTTCTTTGTTTCCTTTGAACCAACAATCCTTTTTAGCATGTCCTCTCTTTCCACAGTTCCAATAAGTAATGCCTCTACTCCTAGATTTGGATCTACCCATATTCAATTTAGATCTCCCATGAGCCTTACTCTTTGATTTCTCCTTTCTCCTCCCTCTACTCTCCATATTCAACGCATTTCAAGAAGAAGAATTTTTCCCTATAGTTTTCCTGCACATTTCCTCATTTAAGATGACACTTACTACATCTTCAAATTTAAGAGAAGTGGACGATGTATTACTAACTGCCATTACTAAGTTGTCCCAAATTTATGGCAAAGAACATAGGAATAATAATGCTCTAACCTCCTCATCAAATGGGATATTAAATGAATCTAACTGATTTACAATAGTGTGAAAATCATTAATATGGTTAGATACAGATCCACCTTCTTGCATTTGCAGATTAAACAATCTTTTCATCAAATAAACTTTATTGGATGCACTAGGTGTTTCATACAAATTAGTTAGAGTTTTCATCAACTCTATCATACTCTTCACCTGTGAGATATTTGAAGTTACGGACGATGCCAAACTCAATCGAATCACACCTAGAGCCTTCCTATACAAAACATTCCATTCATCATCAGACATGAATAGGGGCTTCACTCCTACACCTCCCAGGTGGTACAGATATAGATCCTTTTGATACGTAATTTTCCACCCGCATTTTCCATAGCTTAGTAATTATGGCCGTCAAACTTCTCAACTCTAAACTTACTCTCCTCTTCCATTCTTTGCTTCTCCCACTCAAACAGAATTCCCTCTATGAGTATACTGCCAACAAATAAATCTCAAACACGCTCTGATACCAATTGTTAGGATTATACTAGTTGTATAGGTAAACAAGCAAGCAATGAATAATGTGGGAAACGTAAATTAGAAATAAAATGCAATAAAAGAGACACAGATTTAATGTGGTTCACCCAAAATGGGTTACGTCCACCAGAAACAACCAATCCTTTTATTCAGTCCAACAAAACTCTCTTACAGTGCATCAACTACTACAATGAGCCTCTTACATCAAGACCCTTCTTTTAGATATTAGAGTTTTTGTCATTTTGGGGAAACATATAATAAATACATATTAAATGTGGCTTACGGGGGTGCTGCCCTCGAGCCCCCCGTAGGGTGCATGGCCCCTGGACCCCGCAAAGGGGGCGAAGCCCTCCCGCAACCCTCATCGCTATCGGCTCCACAACCAACAAACTAACCGTGAGAGCTCCCTTTTGGCTAGGAGGAACTACCTGAAATGGAAAACAAGACCACTAAATGGAAGTTAAATAATATATTTAGTGGACTGCCTAGCGTATGCTAGATCTAGGAAGTGTGATACTCCATAGAAGGCTGTCAATCCACTATTTAAAACAATTTAATGTCAACAATAAATGAAATCCTACTATAGTTAAAATGATTTAGGTATCTCATTCGACTACAATAAGCAAATTCATTCACAACAAGCTAGGCTATGATTGAATATGAAGGTCAAGGTCATGATAGAGTGTTGGAACTAGTTTTGTGTCTGGTTTTGGGCTGTTTTGGGGTATGTGGTGGGGATTTTAGGATCTATTCTTGGTCTGAGGGAAAGAAACAGAGTCCGACGTCGATCTGGTATGACCGATGTCGGTTTAAGTGAACCGGTGATGGTTGTGGGTAACCGGCGTCGGTATGGTCGGGGTAGAGGAAAATTATTAAAATCTCAGTGTGAGGACAGATCTGAGGCCAAATGGAAATGGAGAGGGCAATGACAAGGTATATGGAGATCTTGGATGCACTCAGAGATCTTTAAAAGTTAGGTATGGGTAATTTAATGGTGTGGGTGAAGGAATGATCAAGTTTGCATGAAGGTGAATGATGGGAGAATGGGAATGCAAGTAGAAACGATAACATAAGTAACATGACCTACTAAAATGAAAGTAGATGAATGTTGGTTAATAAAACACTTAATTGTTGTATGAGCTTGATGGCTAGATGGCAATGATAGTTGATCAGCTAGATGGAGTTTGATGTGGTGATGGCACTTCCTCGGATGCTTTCGTGAATGCAAATGGCTCTGTGATTACTTCTGATACTAGATGTGAATGCTTTGATGCGTGTATGAATGCTAGTTTTACTTACATGCAGCTCTGGTTTCGTCTCTTGCTCTCGAAATGTGCCAACCTTGAAATAAGGTTGTTTTGGGAATAAATGGTAACCGATGATGGTTCCGTGTTGACAGACTGCATAATGTTTAGGGTGACCAGCATCGGTTAGTGTGGGATTTCCTACGTTTACTAAAATGGGCAGATCCCCTTGATTTCTTGGATCTTGTTCATTTTTTTCTCTGAATTAGAATGGAAGCTTCCTTTCTAATGGGCGGGAATGTGGTTAGAGGGAATGTAGGCTTTGATTTTTAGGGTTTAGGTAGGTCTTAGTTAGTTATGGCAACATACTAAGAATAGGTCTTAGGGTGAGGTGGCTAGGTGAGGTATATAGGTGAGGTGGTAGTGTGGACATTATCCCAATCAAGATATTTAAATAATAAATATTATGTGATCATGAATTAATTTAATTAAATCAATATTAGAGCGGGGTGTAAGGGGCCATGATTATGTGAGTGTGTTTAAGGTGATTATTTGACAAGGGACCAAGGGAGTGTGACCCAATTTTGGTGTCTACATTTTTCCCCTTTTTGTTGCGTAGCTTGTATTGGTAAGTGACACTGACAAAAATAAGATGTGGTTGCCCCATGTGTGGGTGAAGGTGATCCCCCTCAAACTAGGAACTAATGAGGTAGAAAGCAAGAATCGGTGAGTGGTTTGATAAAAGGTGAATGTGATGTAAAGGAAGGTGGGCGATGGGGTAAAGGGTAAAAGGTCCAATCGGGTAATCTAGGTAATGGGTCAGGGTCAAAGGTAGTAACAGTCAAACACATGCACACGTATAAACTATAGATCTGTACCAGGTTGAAGAGTAGGAAAACTCTACATTTTCTAAGGGTGATAGGTTTATCTAAACAAGGTTGAGGTGATTCCGGTATCTAAGGTATAGGATACGGTTAGGAAACACATCGCAAGTCAGGTGCAAGAACATTTATGTATGTTCCAATACACCAAAGGTTGGGTAAGGATAAATGGTCATGAAAAAAGGAAAGGTAAGGTCATTAGGTCAAACAACACGGGTAACATTGTCACAAGTCACTAGCAATGTTCCGAGGTCTAAGTAGTTAGGTCACGACACGGGTAGGACCGAGGTATGGGTAAAATAACGAGTCCCCAAATGAGGATGAGGTTAAGTAGTAAATGATGAGGTCAGGAGGGTAGAGGGGAGTGTCCAAGTTAGGTGTGGGTGGGGGAAAAAATGATTCAAGTCAGCAAAGTAGGGGTAGTGGGTAGGAAAGAGACTAAGTAGGCTAACCGAAAAAAGTTATACAGAATCGATGCCGATCATTATGGACTCGACCAAGGTAGGCTAGGGCATAGGAAAAGTGTCGGTTGAGGTCAAACCATCCACGGTAGGCAAGGGCACAGAACGATGTCGGTCCAAGGTAAAACCATCACCATCACGTTGGGTAGGCTATAAAAAGAAAAAGTGCCATATTTTTAAAATCATTTGTCATTTACCGAATTTGGAAAAATGACAAGAGATTAAGAACAAGGTGGAAAGTGACCAAATAACATGGGGAGATGAGTTAGCGAGCCGTAGAGTGAGTGAGCATTGGTCGATAGGCAGGTCTACGAGCACGGTGATTGGATTGGGTGATCAATTGGATTGGATTGAACCAGCGGATGATCGAGGATGGTAGAGGCAGGATAAGGATCGGGTGGACTGCACATAGCTCGAGGCACCACCACGTAGATGGAAATGCCATGAGGTAAGAAGATTTTTTAATTTTTTTGTTTGTTGTGAGTAGGTGGAGGGTAGGAATTGGGTAGGAGGGAAAATGAGGTTTGTTTTGGGGGAAACTTTTAAAATTTGAATGTGGGGGTTGTAATGAGAAAAGGGGGACAAGGGAGGGTAGATTTAGGTAAATGAGGGGTGGGAATGGGTATTGGGTAGGTATTGGTAGGGGAAATGGGTAGAAAGGAGGAGTATGGTAGAAAAAGGGCAGGGTGTCACGGGTTTTTCTCTCACGATGGACCGACGTCGGTTTCTTGTTAGGCGACGTTAGTGGGTAAACACTGTATCGATCCACGATGCAAAGTGACCAATGTCGGTTATTGTTAGACCATCGTTGATCAATACTAACCGATGTCTGATTAGTAGGTGAAAGAGGCAATCCCTCAAAGAGTGAAAATGGATGGGTTACAGGACAGATAGGTAGGGGAGGGAGAGTTAGATGGGGGTAGAGTTATGGGTATGGGTAGGTGAGTAAATAAGGAAGATCAGTGAGAGGAGAAAAATGGAAATAGGTGAGGGTCTAAGGCATGGGTAGATTAGTAGATAGGTAGTGTTGATTTAGGGAAAAAATATAGGTGAAAGGGGGATTTAGCTAGGGTAAGTGGTGTAGAAGGGGGATAACAAGGTTATATGTAGGTGTGGTTAAGTTTGATTAATATTATTGGTTATATGTAGGCTAGGGACCAGCTATGGATGAGGGATAGAGTACCTCCCCTACTTGTGGAGATACAAGGGGAGATGACACATGAGGAGTGGATCCATGTTGTAGATGTGGGTCTGATTGGTGTCAGATGCTACCGGCACGTAGTCCGGGAGGCGAGCTTGATGGTTTCCCTCATCAATAGATGGGATTCGGTAACCAATACATTTCATTTGCTGATAGGTGAGATCACGATCACCTTAGAGGATGTTTATAGGATCTTGCGACTACCTATAGGAGGTACACAGGTGTACTTGATCTCCTTAGAGGCATCCGAGGAGTTATTGTTACCAATTTTTGGAGAGGGGCTAGCCTTGTTAGGATTCCATAGTGCTAGCATGAGCTACGGGGCGATGTACCGAGCCTACCCCGAGGAGATGAGGCTGGTATTACTTTTGATGGAGGTAGTGTGCTTTTTTTGCACTACTTGATACAAAGGGTGGGAGATTCCCATGGTCATTGATGGGGGTTCTTCATGACATGGTGGATATTAGGACCCGATTTGCATGGGGGCATGCATTATTGGTATAGCTATACATGGATCTATGGGGCTTATGGGAAATTATAGTGGTTTAGTCTATGATGCACCTTCTTGTTACATTGTTGGGCTTATGAGCACATTGTGTGTGTGTGCCCAGTTGGTATGCCTTGGACCGATGCATTTGAGCCTAGTTTTTTTCGAGTGGGATACAGGCGATGGGTGCCAAATATGGGAGAGCGCTGAGCGGCTAGAGTGACACATGATGTAGCTTATTACAGGTGATTACTGGAGGGGTTGTTTGGTGTGGACATTATTTGGAGGCCATATGTAGGCTATCCTTCATATAAGAAGATGGAAACGGAGTTGGATGGACTATAGATTTACCGGTGGATAGAGGGCACTGGGTCGAGGAGCATGAGATAATACCCATAGACCGGGTCAGATGGCAGTTCAGTTTGTTACAAGATATACCTCCACCCTTCCCTCATTATAGGAGAGATGATGTGGAGAGGCCTATATATCCACCATGTCCTACAGTACAGACCAAGAAGTAGGAGCAGTCAGTTTGCTGACATATAGATGATGTCGGGGTGACTAATAGGTACAGTAGTGGTGGGGGATGCACCTATGAGTAGAACCGCTAAGGCCGGGGCAGCTGGATTTGGCTACCATCACAGTGTAGAGAGACTCCCTATAGGGGCAAGTGGCTACCCTAGTGACCCAGTTGGTCATAGTATAAGAGAATTTGTCGGGGGTCGAGGCACGTGTTGCGACCTTGCAGCACACAGTGGCCGCTTTGCAAGCACGGGAGTACAGGGACCAACATCCACACCGAAGGGAGAGGGAGAGGGTGGGGATGGAGATGGGGTGTAGGTAACACCCTACAGGCATAGGTGACAAGTTTACAGGCTGTAGCCATAACACGAGGACAGGTTATAAGTTTACGAGGCCGATTGGCCACTACACATTGCATAAATAACAGCCCTACGAGCCCAGTACAGCACATGGGAAAGGACAGGGTCCCATTATTAAGGTGGGAGCAGGGGGCGGGGTCGAGGCTGATGGCACCACCGCAGAGATAGTACCTACTACTAGATTGAGAGACGTCATGGGTGAGGTGAGATACTACCAGGATCATTTGATGGTAGTGGGTATATATGTCTTATCATATGCCGAGTACAGAGCATAGTAGGCCTCGACTAAGAGGAGAAGATCCTGCACACATAGTGTGGAGAGTACAGGGGCCAGTGAGGCCAAGGGCTAGTTCAGGGTGAGGCCAATAGTGCACGAAGGCCAGCTCCGCAGAGCAAGACCATCGGGGGTCGACCGGGGGTGAGGCGGAGGGAGGTTAGCTAGACTCTAGGTTAGAGGAGTGGGGAGGAGACAAATGAGATAGGTTTGGACATCAGATGGGGAGATGATTGAGATCCATGTATTTTTGATATTATATTTTTGACATATATACCGGCCTGCGTGCAAAGATAGTGAGGATGTACATGAGAGTTTTTGATATTTTGTTATATACACTGGCCTGCGTGCTGAAGATATTTGAGAGTTATGTATATGGATACACATGTTTGGATGTTTTTATTTATAGAGATGATGGTGATTATGGCATGATGTATACATGGTTGTGGTTATCTTGTTGTTTTGATTTATATATGTGATGGAAGCTAAGTAGTGTAGGTATGATAGAGCCAGGTCATAGGCATGGATCGAGTCAGGTTTTTCTTTAGGCATGGATCGAGCTAGGTTGTGGTTTAGGCATGGATGGAGTCATGTCATAGGCATGGATTGAGTCAAGTTGTGGTTTAGGCATGGATGGAGTCAGGTTGTGGTTTAGGTATGGATGGAGTCAGGTCATAGGCATGGATTGAGTCAGGTTGTGGTTTAGGCATGGATGGAGTCAGGATTGGTTGAGTTTGTAACTCATTAATTTGTGCAAGTAATGATGATATGAGTCACGTTGAGATGTTTTATAGTAACATGCATGATAATGGTAAAGAAATGGTAGACATAATGAATGTATGAATGAGGATGGTAAAGATGTGAAGCAATTATTGTTTTGTTTGGTTTAATTTCCAATTATTGATATAAAAAAGGGAAATTAACTAGGGTAGAATGTGATTAGAAAAGGGAAAAGGAGAATTGGTTAGGGTAGAGAGTGGCTGAGCTAACCTCCAAGGGCCCCATGCCCTCGAGTGTTGCCTATATAGTCTCGGTGAAAAGGGACCTCAGGCCGATGTAGTTCTCCCATAAGCTAGGGAAGCATGCGAGGAGGTATGAGAATGAGTTGGTAGGTTATAGGCATGGTTGAGTCAAGGCCATTTTAGGTATGGGTGAATTATGGGCACATGGGTATGGGTGATTTTGAGTTGATTGTGGTGAAAGAGGAAAATTACCCAAAGATAAGCGTTGAGGATCTAGTCCTGTATAGGATAATCAATACGTAATGAAGAAGGTGAAAAGATAAGAGGAGGCAAGAAAGCCACCTGATTGGTAAGGATCATAATGGGTGGGTCATACCTTGGATAGGCTAATGAACATAAGACCCTAAAGACATTGCATGATTGATTATTCTAAAGGTGAAGAGTAGTCACATGATCACCAAATGTCATGGTTCTAATAGGTCCCTTGAGGCGGTAGGAAATGAAAGTGCGAATGGTGAGAGGGTGAAAAGTGGTTAGTTTATATGGTATTTGGTAGCATGCCATTTGGCGAAAGATCCAAGATCACAATGAGCAAGTCCATGACGAAAAAGTTTTCTAGGTTTGAATTATATTTGAGATAGACTGATCGATGTGGGAAGTCTATATGGGATGAGAAAATTAACTCCTTGAGGTTTTCGTGAAGCTGATCGATGCGGGAAGCTTCAGATTCTCCTTTTTTTAGAAAGCTTTACATAGCTATCCTTTGAGGGAGTAGTCTATTTACAAAGAATAATATAGAGATAAAGATGTCCTTTTGAGGGATTCATCTTTTTATTGGAAGTTTGACTTAATGAGTTGGATCCCATGTGCGGGATTTTACGTCATGGACAAGACTAAGGTGAAGAATCAGATTCTTGTTCAGAAAGCAAGGTGAAATGACCATGGGATCTCATCTGAAAGTAGACGAAAAGTATCCATGAGAATCATGAAATGTGCAGCACCGTGGTACACATATTTAAGAGAGGATAAAAGAGTGACGGGTACGCACATGATTCTTGTTTAATCGTTGGGGATGACATTGTGAAAGGAGGGAGTTAAAAAGTGCTCAAGGGACGAGCATGAAAAGAGGAAAAAGGTGAGGTAGGACTGAAATTCAATAGTAGAATGGTCAAAGATGCAAGGCATTAAGGGGCTTAGGTTTGGGTTTACCATCTAGTGAAGATAAACAATAAGCATATGATCCATACGTATGAGTCACGATGTATGGTCCAAACCAATTAGGAGCAAATTTTCCCGTTAATTTTTCCCTTTGGTTACATGTTGATTTTCCTTCAAGACAAGGTCACTAACTTGGAAAGTTCATTCATGGACACGTTTGTCATAGGCACGCTTGATACGTTTTTGGTAAACTTGAAGATGGTCAAGAGCATTAAGACGGTGTTCGTCTAATAACTCAAGTTGTGCTAAATGGTCTTGGTGAAAGTCATCATCATTGAGCATGTCATGGAGAGAAATGTGGAGTGAGGGAATCTGGACTTTGAGAGGTAGAACAACCTCTGTATTGTAGACCAGAGAAAAAGGTGTGGTAACAGTGGAAGTGTGAATACTAGTGTGGTATGCCCACAAGGCGAAAGGAATATGTGTATGCTAGTCCTTCCCAGTATCATTAACCAATTTCATGAGAATTTTGTTCAAGATTTTATTAGTGGATTCAGCGTTTTCATTTGTTTGTGGGCAATATGGTGATGAGAAACTTAGCTGAATACTTGAAGGCGTCACAAATTTTCTGCAAGGTTTTATTTTTGAATTGTTTGTTGTTATCAGTGATGAGGCGATGTGGGACACCAAAGTGACAAATGATGTGATGATTGATGAAATCACATATTTTCTCAGCTTTTGTGGAGATGAGAGGTATGGCTTCAACCCATTTGGTGTAATATTCGGTAGCGGTGATTATCCATTGATGTCGCTGGAAAGAATGGAGATTGATCTCTCTGAAAAGATCCAAACCCCATTGAGAGAAGGGCCAAAGGTCACAGGAGACCTGTAAGACATGAATGGGTGTATGATGAAGGTTGGCATGTTGTTGGAATTTAACACAGTGCTTAACATAATCACAACAACCATGGTTAAGGTTCGGCCGAAGAATAGCCTAGGCGAAGAATACACTTAGCAACAACAAGGCCACCGAAGTGACCTCCACATATTTAATCATTAACTTCCTTAATGGTATAAGGAATTTCAGAACTCATAAGGCACCATAAGAGAATACCATCGAAGCCATGCTTATATATGAGGCCACCTATGATGACGTAACGAGAGACCCTTTTAAGAAAGGCACGTTGTTCATTACGAGTGAGGTCGAAGGTAGGATGGAGAGGGAAAGATATTATGAGTATTGTTTATAACAAAGGTCACTTTGGGGTCGGAGAGCAACGGTTCGATAGAGTAAACTTCATGAGGTAAATAAGAGGGTGATTGGAGTCTTTGTACGGTGATAAAGATTTTAGAATCGGAGTGGGTGAAGTGGGTATTTGAGAAGCCAAGCAGGCCATGGTATCTACAATTTTTTTGGTAGAACGGGGACAGTTTGAAGGGCGTAATGGTCAAAGGTGGTCAAAAGTATGTCCACATGATGTTTATACTTTTGAAGTATCTCATTATGACATTGGTATACACCATTGACTTGGTTTATGACCAATTGAAAATCACCAAAGATGTTGATTGACTTAACATCTAAGGCATAAGCAACCTGGAGACCCAATACGAGTGCTTTGTATTCAGCAATATTGTTTGTACAATCAAAATTGAGTTTGAAAGACAAAGGAATTGGTTCACCATCAAGTAGAATGAGGATAACACCAGCCCCACCCCCACGCTGACACTTGGAACCATCAAAGAAGAGTGTCATTTGGTATGCGGGTTCGTCCAAGGAAAGGGTAGCAATAGACTCAATTGGAAAGTCAAAGTTAGAGGGTTGGTCCCTGGAAATAGGTGTGTCGGCCAATTGGTCAGTGATAGCGTGGCCCTTGATGGAATTTTGATGGGTGAATTTGAGGTTGAGGTCTTCCTAAGCATAATCCAACATGTAGCTCTTTGATTTTGGTAAGGTTTGGCATACATGAAGTGTAAGGGGTCGGTTTTGGTCACAACATAGGTTTTGTGGTTAAGTAGATAATGGCGGAGTTTGGTGGAAACAAAAACTAAGGCTAAGCAAATTTTTTTGGCATGGGTGTATCAGGTTTTGTAGTCCAAAAGAGTATGACTTATGTAATAAACCGCCTGCTCCCTGTGTTGTTCATCATGATGAGCGAGCATGGCCCCCAAGGAGTGATCGGTAGCTGAGATGTATAGGTAGAAGGGTTGATCATATTTAGGTGGAATGAGTATGGGTGGTTGGAGAAGGTATTGTTTTAAGGCTTCAAAAGCTTTATGGTAGTCCTCATCCCATTTAAAGGAAACATCCTTTTTGAGAAGGTGATGAAATGGTTGACACCGATCGACAATTGCAAAATGAAATGGTGAATAGACTGCAACTTACCTTGCAAGCTACGGAGCTGCCATAAATTAGTGGGTGGAGGCATTTCGAGAATGGCCTTGACTTTAGCAGGGTCAACCTCTATACCATGTAAGGAGACAATAAATCCCAAGAGCTTGCTCGAGAGAACCGTGAAGATGCATTTCTTGGGCTGAAGGTGAACACAATACTTAATGAGGTAGTCAAAGATGGTTTTTAGGATGGCGAGGTACTCAGAGTGGCATTTAGATTTGGCCAGGAGATCATCTACATAGTATTCCAATATACAGTGCATGATGTCATGGAAGATGTAAGTCATAGCCCACTGATATGTGGCACCAAAGATTTTTAAGGCCAAAAGGCATTACTCAATAGTAGAAGGTCCCTCGAGGGGTGATGAATGTTGTTTTTGTTGATCCTCTGGGAAAGAAATATTTGGTTATAACATGAGAAACCATCCATGAGTGATAACATCTCATGACCAACGGTAAGGTCAACCAATTGGTTAATACCGGGCAGATGAAAGTCATCTTTCGGGAAAGCTAGGTTGAGGTCATGGAAATCATGCAAATGTGGAGTCCCCCTATCACATTAGTGACAGGGAAAATGTTAGAAATCTACCAAGGATAATCAATGGGTAAGATGAAGGAAACATAAAGAAGGCGTTGAATTTCTTCTTTGACTAGAAGAGCAATGTGAGGTGCATTTTCCTTAGCTTTTTTATGGGTTTGGCATCGGGAATGGTTACGATATTTTGGACCACTATGGTGGGGTCAATACCAGAGCATTTCGCATAAGAGAAAGAAAAAGCATGGATATGATCTTTGAGAAAAGAAGTGATGTCTTTCTGTTTCAACATTATCTAAAGATTGGCCAATCTTTAGAATGTGCGGTCATCCCGAGTATGGATGTTGATTTCGGCAATCGATTCATTCAACATGGTTTGTGTCTCGATGGTAACGACCAATGAATATATGAATATTATGTACCAAGGTAGGTGAGTATATATTCATCATCTTGACATTGAACGACATTAATAGAAGGTGTATCGTCATTGATCATTTCAGCATACGGGAAGGGAAGAGAAGAGGGAGCCTCATCCTCACATTGATAAGTCGAGGCCCCAAGGAAATGGTGTTTATGAAATTTTTTTTAGGAGGGATGGATTCTGGATCCATCGACTGCATGGTGAAGGTGGTGTGGGTGATGAAGGTGAAGAAGGGTCGATATTCTCAATGAGTTCAAGGTGAGCCTTCTTGGTAGGTAGTTCAACAAAGCCAATACCACTACGATCATTATGTTTGCAAGTAGTACATGGAATACCAGTGTGATGACCTTGCTCATAAAATCCAAAACAAAAACCCTTCCACGCACATCGGTGCAGGAAGGTGTGGGTGAAATGGCGATTGGTGAGTGATTGGAGGTCGATGGAAAATGGGTGGGTTTTTATGGTGTTTCGGATATATAAGTGGTAGTATCAAGTCCCCCATAGGTGAGATTGGTGCAAAGGTGGGGAGGACCATAAAGGAGACAATCTCCTATGTGGTGATCATAATGAGGGTGTTGGTGAAGGATTCCATACTCTTGTGGAGTAAGGAATGTGTTGACATTATATAGGCGATACTCCCAAAGTGAGGCATTGAAAAATGCCTTCCAAGGGATTGGTGGTCGATATGTGGGTGGCTGGGATAGACGATGTGTTAGAGATTGGATCGGAGGTGGAGCTAGCTGATTGGGAGGCTGATGGGTTGGCAGTGGAAGTTGTGGCGGCGGTAGGGATGGAGGAGTTAGGTGCGGTTGATGTAGCGGTGACATTGGTGGGCGGAGGTGTAGGTGAAGAGGAAGTGGTCATGGATGAAGATGTTTTAATGGGTATGAGCACGTCATTGGGTCGGTAAAGCATGTTGTAGGTTTTGAAAGGTGATGGGTCAGCCGAAATGGTATAGGTGTGCCCTTCATGCTCAAACTTCACACAACGATGCAAAGTAGAAGGAACATAACCCATAACATGAATTCAGGGTCTACCAAACAATAGATTATATTGAAATTCCCCCTCCAAGATGTAAAATAACTCTAGAAACAGTGTGGGGGCCCACAAAAACATGGAGGATGATGGTTCCAAGTGTAGAGGTGATAGCGTCATTAAATGAAAACAGCATGACGGGATTCTTTTCCATAGATTTGAAGATCCCGATATTGTGCGTCGAAGATATAAGGTTACCTCATCGGTTTACACATAATCACCACATCCACATCCACTTCTACTCTACACGTATTCATATTAGGACATTAAATTATATCGATCATACACGTTTTGAAATATTTCGTGTCTTTCTAACATGTTAATGGGTGCTTCATGTGCAACATTTGTCTTGCGAAATCTTTGCTACCATTGTTGTTTGCTACATTACCCGTCATTATTTTCTTTGTATGTCATTATTTTTGGGTTTCATCCTTTGTCTTTTGTACACTTTATATGATTTTTGCCACTTCTAATTCAATTTTCTCGTGACATCATGAGTGATATCCCATGTTTGCAACCCACTTTCCATGGTCTACATTTTCTTCTTGTGTATTATCTTCTTGTTTTTAGCTTCCATATTTTCTTCTACATGTGTGTTTTTATTTTTGGACAAACACTTATTTCTAGCCACTTTGTTTATGTATGCCTTGGTTTCTACCAAGTAAACTCCCTCCCTATATGGAATTAGTTTCAAAAAAACTTCTATTCCTCATTTGGTTCACATACTCCTTACGATGTCGAATAAACCCTAAATGAGAGGGAGCATCTCTTGGGTGAAAAATTCACCCCATACAACATTTTATAGTTGTAGTTCTACACAATTCAAGATGCACGGTACAACATATTATTTTGTCTTAGAAAAACCTAGAACCTGAATTGGGTCTTCAAAGACAACATAAACACTAGTGCCCAAACATAAACAATAGCTCCTAGGCACCCTTGACCCTTCCTAGGTGCCTATGACCAAGGGGAAGTACATAGTTTTTTTCAGTTTGGCACAATTCACAGAAGTGTACACAACAAATTTTACAGACAAGTAGTCCTTCAAAACTTGGCATACATGCATCATACCTTCTTTTCTACTTTCGCATTGGATCAGACTTAATCAAAATGGATAAGAATTTTACACACCATCTGCAGTGGTTTTTTTCTGTTTAGGGAGAAGTCAAAGGTTGGAGAATAACACTAGATATTTCTCCCTATACTTCCGTACTTGACACAGTTGGTGTGAGATAACTCAACAAACTCGCACTCAGTGCAACTGGTGTGAGATCACCTAAAAAAATCATTTTTCTACAATATCTTCAATATCCTTTCTATCTCTTTCACTCATCATGGATTAGGTGCACATGTTCCTTTTCACATTTTAACATACTTTTAATGCATTTTTAATATACACACATGTTTGACTACTTGTTCGTTCTTCTATTTTGCAAGTTCATCCTTATGGGAAGCAGTAGTCACATTAATCACATATCATCACACACCAAGAGACATCAATAAAATGTACAACATGACATCTACACATAAGCTCTCACCCTAGGCTCATCATCATCATTTTTCACTTCCTCTTCTCTAGCTTCAACACTTTACATTTTTATCACTCTATGATTTTCCTTGTCTCTTGGAATGATTTTCGCCATCGTACACATATCTTATCTACTTATCGACCATTTTCTCAACAACATAATGTGGGGGAAAATATAGACATGAAATCATGCACTTTGGGTATTTATCTAGTCCTGATCACATACTACTATTCATATGATTCCTAAGAGAAAAGTACTAATTGATCATTATTTTGGCCAACTTTGCTTGCTCTCTGTTTCCTCTTTTGGTCTTACACACCTTATTTCCCATTCTTTCTTTTCATACTTCAGCATTTTGACTCTCGAAACTAGTGCCCACCTGAATGCTAGCACCCTTGCACCTCCTTCCCCTCTGGGTGCCCCCAACCTATTTATACTTTTCTCCCATCTTTAATGTCTCTTCTAGCCATTTGGGAATCTTCCTTTTTATTAGTCATCCTTTTAGTATTTAATTAAAAAATTAGAGCAAAGGAAACATATAAATATAAAGCTATGTGGCAATAATAAGGACCAAACACTAAGCATTTACTATCTCCACCTAAGGTTCCATCTAAAACATCCATGTAGCATCCACACAAGGGCAAGGGACTACATTATTCTCGCATACACTTTATAGGGGGTAAGCTGATTTTTTTCATGCACACATATATCTACATTTTCTACATCTAGATATTACTCGCTATCAAGTTTGATGCACACAAGAGCCACCTAGGGCACGATTTCTTCACACACACATATTACTACATTGGGTCTGAGATTTAGTACAAAACTTGGTCATAAGTTCACTTGTTTGACAACCGATGACAATTCGAACTATCATGTACATTATTTTATTGTTAGGATTTTATGTTTTTTTGGGGTTTTGCAGGTGTTTCTTTCTTATTACAAGTTTTAGGCAAACAACAACGAAGTGCAACAACATATAAGCGATTAAATGTGATAACCATAGACATCTTGTGACCACCAGTAAAATTGAGTTTTACAACTTCGAGAATTCACACTCACCTGCAATAGGCCTCTGCACCCTAGGCACCCTGACCTTGTATAGGCACCATGGTCTTGGAATTTTTGACATTTTTGTAATTTTCTAAGTTTTGGTGTGACAATTTCCCCTCTCTATTCGTCATTTTGTCACTTCAACATAGTCTAGATTTATTTACAAATCAAATAATTCTTTCTATCTTTTCATTTGCAACTAGGGTTACAAATTTAAATTGTTTATCTTTCTTGGGTTAATTTATATACTTCATTGTATATATTCAACATTGTTATATAGTTGAATTAGGCATTTATTTATTTCAATATTTACTTAATTAGTTTGAATATGAAGAGGATGACAATGCAAGGGTAAAAACAAAATTATTTAAACAAGAAGAAGCAAAACAAAGCACAAATAAACTCACAAACATACTTCATGATGGAATGGATAATGAGTTTGATATTTCAAACTTGTTGTTTGAAGAGGAAGATGAGGAAAATCAACATGTTAAAATGGAGGAAAATATGTTTGTACAAGAGAAAGTAAAGCAAAGTCCAAACCAGCTTACAAGAATCTAGAATACACAAGAATGTGTCTACACCAACTCTATTATTGGAGTGGAAAGTAAAGGAAATGGGAAAACTCAAAGGTCTAACCAATGAGTTGCAAATAACATTTTCTAAGTTAGATACTTGGTTGGTTTAGATTCAAATTCTCAATCGCCACCAATCATACTCAATTCAAAGCATGAGGAATAACATAAAGACATAAAAGGCCAACCCAAACACCTCTCAAATCCAAATGTAAATCAAGATGAAGAGGTATATATCATTTTCTTAGTTGATACTTTGAGCAAAAAGGAAGTGCGGGCTATGATTTTATTTCAACTATGTGATTTTTTTGCAAAATCAATCACATGGTCCAATTTTGTAAGGAAGGAAACTATTTCTCCCAACCAATTGTTGGATTTGTTTAGCTTCCTTTGCCTTTGGTTAGATTAAGAAAGATTAGGTTTGTTTATTACAAAACAAGCACTTGTGCACACTCTATGTGTTTCTTCTTGGAACATGTATGATATTCATATTTGTACATAGTTATTATGGGCCTTTTTCCTACTTCATATCAATTTCGACTAGGTTTCATGGTGAAAACAAGTTAATTTGGAGTATTATTTAAGATCATTCATTCAACCCCAAATTTCACATGCAAATTAAAATTCTTCATGTTCCTTCCTTGGGAAAAAATTAGTGTTGTTGGGATATTTTTCAAGTTTTATAACAAAATCCCAAGAAATCAATTTTTAAGAGAAAGGATAATCGAGTTCCATATAGGTCTAAGTCCACGTAGATAAAGGGGTAGGTTTTTGCAAGTTTTGATTTTAGTTTTTAGGTTTTTTCAGGCTTGACTCCATGCCCAATGGATGCCTCAAATATATTGGTCTTCATCATTTAGGATGCAATTGTTCACTAGAGGTCACCATTCGTTTTCAAAAATAAAAGCTATCCATTTTTACCCCTTGTAAAAATGGACATCTTGAGTAAAATGGGCTTGGGGCACTTTATTGAAATTTTTCTAACTCCCCATGCTTGAAAGTGTTTCTTCATTTTTTCTCCCACTTAACCTCATCAAAACCATATTTTCATCATTTCAACATGAAGAGGAGATTGAGAGATTTCTAGAAATTCCAAGATCTCGAAAAATGGAGTATTTGGTCAAAATTTATGGCCCATTACTGCTTTCCTTAGTAAAGTGGTGAATTAGAATTGCTTTACTTAAAAGCAGTAGTAAGGGGTCAAATCAATGCAGGTTTTGAAAAAGCAAATGTAAGGGGTCAAGTCAACACAGGTTTGGAAAAAGCAAAGAAGTAAGGGGTCAAATCAACGTAGGTCTAAAAAAGTAGTAGTAAGGGGTCAAATCAATGCAGGTATGGAAAAAGTAGTAGTAAGGGGTCAAATCAATGTAGGTCTGGAAAAAGTACTAGTAAGGAGTCAAATTGACATAATGAACTCGAAAAAATTGTATAACTTCAAATGGCCATAAATTTCCACTCAGAGCTCCATATTGCGTATTCTTGGAATTTTTAGAAAGGTCTCAGAGCCCTCTATGCACAGAGAATTCAAATCTCAAATTTGGTAAAGGGAAGGTGGTAAAAATGGTGTTTCTTCTATTGGATGCCTATGAAAAGTTACATCAACCATTGAGTTGCCAAAGGATCCCGCTAACAAGTAAAGAAGAGGTGATTCGACGTTTTGAAAGAGAAGGCGAGGTGAGTGTTGCATGTGAATAGGAAGACTCTTGCTTCACAAGTTAACCGGAGTAGATTCAACAAAAATGAAGTAAAGTGGGAAAGTGAAATTGCTTTACTTCTCTTAAATTAAGAGAAGTAAAGTAATTTGGGATCACCGTTAAAAAAGTAAAGCAAATGGAGTTATGCGGTGAAAGTAAACTACTTTACTTCACAAAAATGGTGAAGTAAAGCAAATGGAGAATAACGATGACAAAGAGATAGTAAATCAACCTCAATTAAATGAAATGAGAGGAAAATGAAAAGTAGAGTCATGTGGTGAACATGAACTACTTTACTTTTCTAAAAATAAGAAAAGTAAAGTAGTTGGAAAAGTGCAATGGTAGAGATGGTAATGGGGGTCAGATTCTCATCGGTAAGGAGAAGTTATAGAATTTTAAATGGCCATAACTTTCCATGCAGACCTCCATTTATCACATTCTTGGACTTTTCAGAAATTTCTTACAGAACTCTACACACTAGGAGCTTTAAATATCAATTTTTGTGAAGGAAAAGTAGCCAAAAATTGCATTACTTTTTCTTCACTCAAATGCATAGTAAAAGTAAACCACCATCATTAATGAGGTATGGAGGCCAATTTATTCTCTCATAAGAAAAATTATAAGATGGAATGGGATTTGTAGGTCACCCATGTTGCCTCCCCATCAATAATTGCATTTTTTGGAAAATGGGAGCATGTATTTGGGGTTTTCCATCTTTTCTCTCTTGTTTTCCAAATGGTTATAAATTGTGAAGGGGATGCATTGTAAAGGTGGTTGGTAAATTTTTCCTCCCACTCTCCCCTCTTCTCCATAGTTGGGATGTTGTAAATTTGGGGCTTCAAGACTTTCTTCTAAACATTTTAATGGCATTCTCTTGCCTCTTCTTATAAAAGTGATGTATTGTGCATCTTTATGGAGTAATGTAAATGGTGTTTTTGATTCAGATTTCAATCCTTTGCACTATTTGTGTTACTTTCACTTGCCTCTCATCATGCTTGCAAGATTTGTGCATATTATTGTGTTATTATAGGATTTAGTTGTTTTGTACTTACTTGGGATGGTGAATTTCATGTGATTTGGTCTGTGGTGCATGTCCACCCTCTCTAGGCTCATTCTTCTCCATTGGCAGGCTTAGAAGATTAATTGACAAATATTTTTCTTGGTGTATCACCACTTCTAGAATATGATTTCATTTTATGCAATCTCTCTCCCTATCTCCTTGGAAGATTAGAATAGGTTAGATAGGTATTTTATTACATTAGGATTAGCTATGGTAGGTAGGATTAGGAAAGGATCCAGCCTTCTTCGGAGAGTTATCTCAAGCCCACAAGTCTCATAGCTTGAGGGGTAGCTCCATGTTACCGAATTACACTGATGGCCCATGCACATACACATGAATTATTAGGTGTGCTATAATTTCACGATAACAATTTTGGCATGCCCAGTGGGACATCACAAAATTCAAAATATTTAGTTGGAGTGTAGTTGAAGAATTTCTATTTTGTTGAGTTGATGTGTTCTTGGAAAAAGAAGTTGTAGTTTTGGAGCCTTTGCAACAATGTGCAATTGAAGTAATGAGGTCCTAGATCACCACAAAGAAAAGAAGAACCAATCGGTGATTTCATGTTGCATTACTACAAGTAATCAATAGTCAAAAAAACATAGATAAGGAGTAAGTAATTGCACTTCAAATCACCGATAAGAAAAGAAGGAAAGTAAGTTGTGTGATTTTAAGTTGTTGCATTACTCAAGATAGAAAGTCTTTACTTCAAGTTGTGTTAAAAAGTAAGTCAAGTTACTCAAAGTGAAAGACTTAAGTAATTACACTGTTGAGTTACATTACTTTAAGTCAAGTCAAAAGTGAAAAAGACTTACTTTAAGTTGTGAAAATATATATTTTTAATTTACTTCAAGTTAAAAGATATAAGTAGTTGCACCCCTAAGTTGCACTACTTTAAGTAAAGTCATTTCTCCAAAGTGAAAGACTTTACTTCACTTTAAGTTGTGTCATTCCAAGGTGCTATTACTTAAGTAATGTCATTGCTCCAAGTCAAAAGACTTAAGTAAAGCAAGTTCAAATAAGCAATGACCAAAAATAAGTAAAGTAGATTCAAATCAAGTGTAGTGATAAATTGAATTAAAGAAGGTTTAAATCAACACGAAAAGGGAAGTAAAACAAGTACAAATCACTGATGAAAAATAAGAAGGAATTTGAAGTAATCATCCCTCAAAATACCAATGAACTAAAGGAAAGTGATACAAGTTCAAATCACCGATAAGAAAAATGAGCAACAAGTTGTATTACTTCAAGCTATTCTATTACTTCAAGCAAGTTGATTACTTAGAGTAGGTTGGTTACTTTAAGATGTAACATTTGAAAATCTTAAGCAATCAAAGCTCCAAAACCCAAACACATCTGACGACTCCATTGATCCATGCAATCTACTCTCTAAGTTTCATACCTTCCTTCCATCCATTTCCATCCATTTTCCTTCCATATCTTTCACTTTCTTCCATTCCATGAAGTTGTGTAGTCATGGCTTCATTCCCTGTATGGAATTCACACTTGTAGTAGCAATACAACCCACATCCAATGCATTTCTCAACTCCTCCAAATTATTTTTATGATCAAATTCAAGATCACTATGCCTATCCCTATGAGCGATTTCGAATCGATCTGGCTATGAAGCCTATCAAGAGGAGGGATATGCATATGGTTACAACAGTTATGTGGATAATGTCGATTCGCAAAGGAAAATTCAAAGTATGAAGGCTAAGATGGTGTATTCAAGGGCTAAAACTCAAATAAAATCATTTAGGATTGGCTTTAGGGCACCTTGTCCATGGGTGGGCCCTTTTCCAAGACATTACAACCTTCAGTAGTAGCTTGACTTCATGGTTGAAATTCTACCACTACTTGTACAATGGAATGAGGAGATAGAGGATTATGAGCTTGATGTAAGACAACCTTGTCAATGGGTAAGTCAACCACCAAATCCTTATTCTTCCTTTTCTCCTTCCCAATTTTCATCATTTCAGCTTGAATGTCATAGTTCTAACTTGCTACATCCTACCCCTAGTGTGGAATCCATTTCTCCATCTTTTAGTCTTCCATCTCATCTCAATTTTTCTTCCCTTTTCCCTTCAAAAAAATCCTTTCCTAAGAAATAGGAAGTTTTTCCTCCCCCCCCACCACCTCAAAATTGCAAAATCCAGTTGAATCCCAACCCACCCCTCCTCTTGTAGTCCCAAACCCATTTTTGGAGGAACAAAATCAGAAAATCAGCATAGGAGAGGAGAAATAGGAAGAGCTTAACAAGGAAAAATTGGCAAGAAATTTGAAAGAGTGGGCTTCCAAGTTCAATATCAAGCAAATGCCATTAATGGTTAAGCCTCTAGTGAATGTTGAGAGTCAAGAGCAAGAGGTGAATACTTATTTTATAGTAGCATCGATCATGAGCAAGAAATTAATAACCTACATCCATTTTCTTGGAGTGCAAATGTTCACAATGACACTATATTTGTAGTAGTTTTGATCCACCACCACCTGCATAATCGATCGTAAAAGAGGAGAAACAATCAGCTCCAAGTATAATTGAAGAGGAGCACATGGAGGAGAATAAATTAGATTTGGAAGCATTGAATGGAAATGATATCATCGAGAGATTTTTCTTTCATTTGGAGAATCTGATTTAGTTGATAAGTCCATGATGGTGGAGAACACCTAATAAGAAATTTCTTCCCAAAATGGTCCTCTAGAGTAGAAGATTGATGATTTTGATTTATCTAACTTCACGTTATAAGGGAGATCATTCAAGAGCAGATTGTGTCTTGAAATGAAGGAGAAGGAGCTCTTAAATGAGTAAAGCAAGTTTTAACTTATCATGCGAATGTGCAAGTAACTCCATTAGATGTTTTAAGAAACCACAATGAGTGGAATGTTGAGGAGGAGTTCCATTTGGCCTAGGAATGAGGAAAAGTAAGGATGACACTAGTTTCATAATAATCATCGTGGAAGAACTTCATTGTTTGTAGATGAGCAACAATAAGAAAATCAACTCACAGATAGTAACTTTTTCCAGGAAGGCTTACAAGAAGACTTCTTTGTTGAGGTTGGAATTCGAGTAGTGGGAAAATTTAGTGGATCAAACCTTGCCCCATCAGTACACTGGCTTCGTTGGAGCTAAAGGAGGATCCACAACCACCATGATTAATTCTAATCACAAGGATGAGTTTCGAGTACCGAGGATCAACTACAATACTTCCTAGAACCAAATGAAGAGAAACTAGAGGAGGTATTTTTCTTATTCTACGTTAATACCTTGATGAGTAGAGTAAAAAATTAGCTTGTAGTTATTTTTTCACTCCCAAGAATACCTGTGTCTAATGCCAAATCATCTGCATGGATATAAGTTGTGAGAAAGGGTAGCTACTTTGCATTTCCATTATTAGGTTTTGTGTGAAGTTGCCCATTTCTCTAGTTAGAGTAGGGTAGGATTAGGTTTGATTTTAGCAGAAGAAGTGATTTTGCACACTCTGCATGTCTTATTTGAGGCATATATGAATTTGTTTCTATGTACATAGCTTTTGTTTATGGTTGCTCCAAGCGAGGTCAGTACATCATACCCTCCCGGTTGTTTTTGAAAAGAGTCTCATAATTGAATGAAGAAGTTGCAAATCTCCAACAACAAGAAAATGTAGAGCAAATAAATTCAGTTAAGGGGAAATTTTCAGTGTTTTCATGCTACTTGTCCCTTCAAGAATAAAAAAACTAGCTTCTAATGCCCTCACGAAAGTGGAAAATCAGCAAAGTCATGCAACTTTCTCAATTTCCGTTCCAGTAGCCACTACTTCCAGTAGTGTCCATAGAGATCAGCATAGCAGAAGGTATAACTTAGTCTCATAGCATTCCTCAAGTTTCCTTCAAAATTAGAACATGCTTACAAGTCCTGCAGTGCTTCATCTTGCCAAGAATGAGCAGTAGGTGACAACTTCATGGAAATGCTTCAAATGGCTCAGAATTCAAGTTTCAAGGATTAGATCAATTCCGAGTTCCTTTAGAGGACTCCATGCCCAATGAATGCTTCAAGGTAGTTTTTGTACTCCATCTAGTAGGTAGATGTCCCTGTGAGGTCACCAAATTGTTATCTATTTTTTCCCCTGTAAAAATGAACAACCCGAGTAAAATGGGCTTGGGGGATTTTACTAGAAAATTTTCTAACTCCCCATGATTGGAAGTGTTTCTTCATTTTTCTCACACTTAACCTCATAAAAACCATATTTTTATGATTTAAACTTAAAGATGAGATCGAGATATTTCCGAAACTCCAAGATCTCAAAAAATAGAGCATTTGGTCAAACGTTATGGCCCATTACTGCTTTCCTTAGTAAAGTGGTGAATTAGAACTGCTTTACTTAAAAGCAATAGTAAGGGCTCAAATCAACGTAGGTCTCGAAAAAGTAGTAGTAAGGGGTAAAATTAACGTAAGTTTGAAAAAGTAGTAGTAAGGGGTCAAATCAACATAGGTTTGGAAAAAGTAGTAATAAGGGGTCAAATCAACGCAAGTTTGGAAAAAGCAAGAGTAAGGGATTAAATCAACACAAGTCCGGAAAAGGCGGTAGTAAGGGGTCAAATCAATGTAGGTCCGGAAAAAAAGTAGTAAGGGGTAAAATCAATGCGGGTGTGGAAAAAGTAGTAGTAAGGGTTCAAATCAACACAGTGTGGAAAAAATAGTAATAAGGGTTCAAATCGATGCAATGAAATGGAAAAAATTGCATAACTTCAAACGACCATAAGTTTCTGTTCGAGCTCCATTTTGTGTGTTATTAACTTTCTAGAAAGGTCTCAAAGCCCTCTACGCACTTGTGAATTCAGATCTCAAATTTGGTGAAGGAAAGGTAGTAAAAATGGAATTTATTCTTCTCGCATGCCCAGGATCGGTGACATCCATTCATCAATTTTCCAAAGGATCCCAATAACAAGTAAAGTAGAGGTGATTTAACACTTTGAATGGGAAGGCAAGGTCGGTGTTGCGGTGAATAGGAGGGCTCTTGCTTTGTGAGTTAACCACGAAGAAGATTCGACATAAATGAAGTAAAGTAGGAAAGTGGAACTTATTTACTTCTCTTAAATTAAGAGTAGTAAAGTAATCCAAGATCACTATAAAAAAGTAATGAAAATGGAGTTATGTGGTGAAAGTAACATCATTACTTCACAAAAATGGTGAAGTAAAGCAAATGGAGAATAACGATGACAAAGAGGAAGTAAAGCAACCTCAAACCAACGTAATGAGAGGAAAATGAAAATTAGAGTCATGCGGTGAACATGAACTACTTTAATTTTATAAAAATAAGAAAAGTAATGCAGTTGGAAAAGTGTGATGGTGAAGGCGGTAATGGGGGGTCGGATTCCCACAGGTAAGGAGAAGTTCCAAAACTTCAAACAACCAAAACTTTCTGCTCAGATATTTGTTTGGCACATTATTGGACTTTTTCAAAGGTCTCAAAGCCCTCTATGCTCTAGAATATTCAAATTTAAAATTTGGTGAAGGGAAAGTAACCTAAAATCACATTACTTATTCTTCACTCAAATGCATAGTAATAGTCAACCACCGCCATTAATGAGGTATGGAGGCCAATTTATTCTCTCATAAACAAGAGAACAAGATGGAATGGGATTTTCAGGTCACCCAAGATGCCTCCTCATCACTAATTGCATTTTTTTGAAAATGGGAACATGTGTTCAGGTTTTTCCATATTCTCTTTCCTCTTTTCCAAATGGTTATAAATTGTAAAGGGGATGCATTGTAAAGGTGTTTGGTCAATTTTTCCTCCCAAGCTTCCCTCTTCTCCATACATGGGTTGTTGTAAATTTAGTGCTTCAAGAATTTCTTCTCGGCATTGTAATGGCATTTTCTTACCTCTTCTTACACAATTGATGTACTATGCATCTTTATGGATTAATGTAAATGGTGTTTTGTGATTCAACTGTCAATCCTTTACATTATTTGTGTTGCTTTCACTTGCCTCTCATCATGCTTGCAGGATCTGTGCATATTCTTGTGTCATTACAGTATTTAGTTGATTTGTGCTTACTTGGGATGGTGAAGTTCATGTGATTTGGTTTGTGGTGCATGTCCACCCTCTCCACGTTCATTCTTCTCCATGGTAGGCTAGGAAGATTAATTAACAACTCTTTTTCTTGGTGTATCACCACTTCTAGTGGAGGATTTCATTTAATGCAATCTCTCACCCTATCTCCTTAGAAGGTTAGAATAGGTTAGAAAGGTATTTTCTCGCAATAGGAGTACTCAAGGCGGTAGGATTAGGATAGGAGTCGGCCTTCTCCGGAGAGTTATCTCAATCCCACAAGTCCCATAGCTTAAGGATAGATCCATGTTACCGAATTACACTGATGGCCCATGTACACACACATGAGTTATCATGGGTGATGTAATTTTTTGATAACAATAAATCTATATGATATTTGTACAACTTACAAAAAAATTTGGACTCAAAGAATTTTGTGTTAAAAATCCATAAAATACTAGAAGATGGTATTCTACGAAATATATTCGAGATAGTGATCCGTAGATTCACTAAGTCCGTAAAACAAAGGGAAATAAGCATAAGGGACCTTAGCATATTTCAAGAGTCATGATACATATGATCAAAAGAGATGGGTTCAAAATGAGGAAAATTCCAAAAGTTGTGGAACACTATCCTAGTCTTCTACGGATTCTCCAAGTCTCGTGGATTAAAGGAAATATGTCTACCAAGAAAAATCCATGTAAAAATAAGTGAAGGATTCTGTGGCATATCGGGACTCTAAAATTCAAGAGAACAAAGAGAAATGGTTGTTATGTCATAAATCCATGGAACTAGAGAAATGTTCATGGGTTTGCAAAATCCGCACAACATGTAAATATGTATTTTTGGTATAACAAGAGGTATGAATTTTTCCAAACAATATAAATTCCATATAACATGTCAAATTTGTGACAAAACATAGGAGTTGCAAAAACCCATGGCACACGTTATGCAATGCATCTTCCCTCCCTTTATTGTAGTAATATATACATAATTATGACAATAATATAATGTCAAGTGTGACTTGAATTCACCACTTGTGTTTCATTATTGTTTCTTTCATTTGTGATGTGTATCCATCATGTTTTTCAAAGTTTCATGTCATTTGTGTCAACCGTATAGGGTTTTGAGTTAATTTAATTGAAAATTTGAATTTTTTTTAGTATCTTTAGCCTCATCCTTATTTATTCTCTGAGAATTTAAGAGAGAGAGAGAGGGATCACCCTTATTTTGGTGCTATCACTACCCCCTTAGCTTAGGATTTAATTTACATGCATCTATCTAATTACGAGCTTCAACACTAACATATGTATCTAATTTATCTCCTTGGAATTTTATATGTTCAAGCACCTTGTTACATATTATCTTGCCCCATGCTACTAGTAAGAAGTAAGGGATCATCACCGAAGACCAAACAAAGGTGAGTAAGGAAACCTCTCCTTCCCTAACCTCACAATACCAATAAGAAGTTTGGGCTCATCACCAAAAATAGGGAGTACGAGAGATGTAGTTATTTCCAATGTGTGGACACACACACACACACACACACACACACACACACACACACACACACACACACACACACACACACACACACACACACACACACACACACACACACACAATTTTTGATATATTTTTCCTTGTTTTTATATTTTGCTTGTTGAGAAAGAATATTTCCCCCTAAATCTAAGCCCCACACGACTAGTAGGATGTGAGGATTCACCACCTAAGATTGAGATTAGAAGATATATGATCTAGGTGAAGAGATTAATTTATTTTGTAAAGGAGAGATCTTCTGGAAGGAGGATTTACCATCAAGAATATTATAGATAAAATAATAGGTAAAAACATTTGAAGTGGGAGAAACTACAAAAAGGATGAGGTATACAAAATCTAATATGATCAATATTAACTTTTTTTGTTATGATTAGAATGGGTGAGGTGGATTATCTAAATGAAAAGTATGATGAAATTGTGAAGATAATATGATTCAAACATCTTCCAATGTATGAAAAGTTTAAAATTATTATAAAAAAGTAAACGCGTTATATCATCTAAACACGGTATAAATGACACACAAGGTGAAAATGCAACAAGGAAAATGTGGAGATACTATATTCATATATGTAGAAACATTTTAGGTGGACCGAGTGATAGATTCCCCAAACTCCTCACACTCAAAAGTATAAAAATGATAGGTGTCATTCTTGGAATTTCTAGTTACTTGATAACGGACAAGCCATTTAGGTATGAACTTATGACCTTAACCAACCTTCTTGTCTATCGATTATCAAACCTCAACACAAGGTCACCCACTTGAATTGGGAATTTGTAGACCTTCTTATTATATTGTAGACACATTTTTTCGAAACAAACCTAGTGGTTTTTCTCATCTCGATCCTTTCTCATATAGGTTTTTAAATCTATTAAGTACACATTATTATACTCATATTCATTTAATATGATCTGTAGGGACATAGGAAGGACAATGAGTTCCACCTATAAAGTTAGAACAAATTCTAAACAAAAAATAAAGGAAAATGGATTTGTGCTCGTTGGTGTATGGATGGAGGTCCTATAGGCCCATAAGACTAGGAATAACTTAAAATTCCAATCCATCTCGTTCTCCTTAATTGTTTCGAGGAGGATATAACTCAACATTTTATTCATGGCCTCATCCCGATTGTTGGACTGAGGGTAGTACAAAGAGGTAGTTTGATGAGATATTTTAAATCTTTTACCTAGCTCACATACATTGTTATTCTCAAATGATGAAACATTATCGAGAGATAATGACTGTGGGACGTCATACCTATAAATAATAGGGTTTATGATGATTTTGGATATGAAATACTTGGGAACTATGGTCAAATGCATTGCCTCAACCCACTTTGTAAAATATTTGGTTACCAAGATAATGAATTTGTGATTTGTTGGTAGAAGCGGGAGAGAATTTTCCTATTAAGTCCAAACCCCAAATAGAGAAAGCTCATGGTGGTACTATAGGTTGCATAGATTGAGTCGGGATTTGTATGACATGTGAAAAATACTAAATTTTTGACACCTTCATACATATTCCACAACATCATTCTCAAGGGTAGGCCAAAAGTATCCCATCCGGTGAATTTTTCATGCAGTCAAATTCCCACTAAAAATTCCACCACATACTCTACCGTGGCATTCAAATAGGATTTTCTTTGCTTCTTCTTTGTCTACAAATCTAATTAATAGGACATAAAATGATTTTTGGTATTGGACTTCTTCTACGATGACATACTTAGTGTTTATAATGTAGAGTCTTCGCCTCTACTATGAGTTAGACCCTTCCAGGAAGTTTGGACCACAATATAGTTTATTATTTTGAAGTATCATGGAAATGATGAAATTGTTGGCTTTTGATATGGAAAATGTACTCATCGGGGATGTCCAGATTGACCAGCTCACGAAAATCCAAGTGGTTGTCAATAAGAAGATTGGAAATGATTTTCCCTTGACTGAATTTTGATTTACGTAAGTAACCTCAACGTTCATGAGCGTTATGTGCCTGCCATTTTTCTTAGATAAGGATGTTTGGGTTAGGAAGGTACGTAACTTCTAAGCATTGATAATGAATCTCATTTCCTTATTGATAATGTAGTGCCTCAATCATTTAGTTACGAAAATTATGGCAAGAAACGTTTTCTCCTCCTTAGTGTACCAGGTTTCATAATCAATATAGACAAGACTAATAAATTAAATAGAACTGTCATGATCATCATCATCCTCTTGTTCCTATAATAAATAATTAAAGGAATATCAAACTAAGGTGGCATGAGAGTGGGTGCGGAAATAAGGAAGAATTTCACACATTTGAATGGTCATGACATTCCTTCGTCAAACTATTGCAACATGTTTTCTTTAATAGACCATTGATGGGATATATAGCGTAAGTGAGGTTAGGGACAAACCTTAAAATTTCCCTAATTTTACGCACGAAAGATCTAGTGATAGTCTTATGTGTGGGTGGAGTAATCTCGAGGATTGCACAAATTTTTGTAGGGTCTACATCTATTCCTCACAAGGAGATGATGTAACTAAATATATTCCCTGTTTTGACTATTAAAGACACACTCATCATGGTTTAAGGTGAAATCTTTTTGATTGAGTGAGTATGAATGATACAAAGGATTTCAAGATGATCACCTCTCAATATATCATTTTCTTTTAGTTCATTCATGTAGGTTTCAATTATTTTACTGGATAAGGTCATAGAATATGTAAGTCGTTGCTCTATGGTATTTTTCAAACCAAAAGGTATGACTGCATAATAAAATGTACCCTAGGGTGTAGTTAAGGTAATTTTAGTTTTATCTTCCTCAAAAATCCTTATTTGATTGTATCCCGAGAGTCCATCCATAAGGGACAACAACTCGTAACAGTAGTTCCATCAACAACAAAATATATTAATGGCAACATGAAATAATATTTCGATTAAGGCTTATTAATATCCATGAAGTCGATAAAAATTATAATCTTACATTGTTTCTTAAAGACCAGGCAATGTTGGAAAACCACATGGTGTAGTCCAATGATTTTATAAACCTAGGAGTTTAATTATATCCTCTTTGACCATTAAAGTGACATTTGGCTTCAATTGTCTTAACTTTTACTAGATGGGTTTAGCATTAGGTTTGGTTACGAAGTTTTGAACCATGACACTCAAGTTGACTCTGACATGTCCTTATAGGTGAATGTAAAGGTGTGAGCACGATATTTGAGAATCTTAGTGTGGTCCTATGCATTATCAATAGATAATGAAGAATAAATATTCAAATCTTAGGGTTTGCATTTTTTACGTTAATATCATCGTCTTATATTAAGGAAGCATTTCCTTATTTGAAATTTGGAGGAGTAGAGGAAGTTCGAGATACTTCGTAGATTTAAAAGTTTTTAAGGGGGAATTAAATTTATTTTCACTTCAAAATAATATGAAGGATGCGGGATAAGAGAAAAGCCTCTCTTATGGTGAGTTGGGAAAGATCATTGTATACATGTAAGAAACCTAAAATTTCTTTTTCATTTTCAATATAATCCATGGTGACGAGTTCATTCTTATTTTTAACGTAAGGTAGCATGGTTTTTTTTTCCAAAATTACATCTTGTGTAATTTTTAACAACTCGTCAAAAGTAACTAGCCATTTTTTCTCTAGAAAATATGTGGGAGACTAATTTAGTCTACCACAAAATTTAGAAACTTAGTGTTATGTAGTTTTTCTCAAAACCGCGGAGTAAAGGAATGAGGGGGTCTTGTTGAAAATTGATGAAATTTAGTGTTGTGTGGCATATTATTAACATTTGAAACACTAAGAAATTAGGTTCCTATTAGGAGAATTCATACAAAGTACCACAAAATTTCTTATCCATGGAAGAATCAATGAAATTAGCTAAGTTCAAAAGCCATGGAACACTAGTCTTGTGTTCAATAGGTTCACTAAGTTATATCATCCCATGGGTTTTCTAAAACCCGTTGAACGTAAGGAAAATAACCAAAAGGAGAAAATCCGTGGATAAAGAGATATACCCTCGCGGGTGGTGTAAAGGTTTTCTACTCATTAAGGAAAGTGAGGGAAAGTTGCAAATGTCTCATGGAAGAAGAAAATTTGAAATGTCATGGTGAAAGCCACAAGAAATAGAAAGAGTAATGAAAGGTTATAAATCCGCACTAGATTTCGAACTAGAAGGCCAACCACCCTAACAACAAGAAATAAAATAAGTATATTTCCATTCTAAGTAGTATAATGTCATGTAATAGACTTAATGGTGGTGTTATGGTTTTTAGATGGAATTGGTGGCATCCATGCCTTTATGGCAAGAAAACTCTGTAAGAATTCATGGTTCTCACACATTTTCAATGTACTTTCGGAGAGAGTTAGTTCTAATTGAGATGTCCTTTTTCCTCTCTTTTCCTTCTCTTTTTCCATTCTATAAATTGTATAAATACAACTGATTGTGTAATTTGTATGGGTTCTTCTCCCTCATTCTTTCCATGGCATATTTTTGAGCTCTTCACTTTGAAACTTGAAAATTCATGTTGTTGACCTCTGTAATTCACAAATTTTGATTTCCTTACCTTGACCTTATATGTTAAATCTTCAATATTTATTAATGCAAGTTTAGTTTATCCCTCTCCTTTAAATACATAGTGTTTGATGTGAATATTTCACGATTTTACATATTTTTACTCTTCTTCTAGTTGCATTTGAACTAAGTGCATTTCATGATCCCAACCTTGCATTTTTTCATCTGTGTCATCTTAATTTGAGAAAGTTCCACCTTTTTTTGGTGTTATCACCTCCCATATAGCTTAGGATTTATCTTTCTTTCATCTCTTTCTCCCCGGTCTCATGGAATTGTTAGAGCAGATATTAGATGTATGAGTAGTGTCATCTTGTGAAGTAGCTTGTGTTATGTAGATTCATCCAAATCCTTGTAATAAGGAATCTAACCTTCTCCGGATTTTTGTACCAAGCCATAAGTACCACACTTTGAGATAGTCCCATGTTTCCTCAAAATCCTAAGTCTTCTTGATTTAGGGCATGGTGTAATTCTCGAGCTCCAACAATTTTGGCATGCTTGGTGGGACGAGATTTATGAATCTAACCTTATTATTTCTAAGTATTGGTGTGTTATTTGGTGATTTCAACATTTTGAGGTAGTTCTTCAAAGACATCCGGTGACTCTAAATTTCAAATCTTCTTATTTTAAGAAACCCAATACCCCTTTTCATGAGAAGAATACAAACAAGGAAAATGCATCAAGAAGTAAATCTTTTGAACATTCACGTTTGTCACCAAGGAGAAGAAGAAGAGGTAGGTCAATTTAAATATAATTGTCTCTTCCAAATAGAATCCTCCTCACCGCTCCTCCTAGTAGGTCATTCTTGTTGTCCTCTAGAATTTTGAGACCCATTCTATTAATGGAAAAAAATATTTTTTCCCTTTTTAGCTTCAATGGTGGTCGTTAATTAGTACTAGATTCTCAAAATGACATACCAATGTCTACTTTAAAAAGTATCCCTTCATTCACTAGTAAAAACCTCACTACTATAGCTAATCATATCCAAGATGTTGTGATGTGTGTCTGGTTCATCTAGTCACAAATGATGATGTTGCAGTTAGGCTTCTTACTTCTTCTTTGAAAGGTAAAAAACTTTAATAGTATATAAGTTTGAGACCTTCTTCCATTCACAATCGAATGAGCTTGGAATAAATTTTTGTCAATAATTCGAGGATAAAACAGATAACATATCCTTTTTGAGAAACTCACTACAATCAAGCGAGCTTGAAATGATCTCATGGCGGACTTCAACTTCATATTCCATCAAACATGGGACAAAATTACAATTCATTAGGACCAACTCCATAAGGTAGATTCTTATATTTTTGTAGATATCTAAATTATTATATAGCAAGTAATGCAAAGCATACAACCTCCCTCACACACCAAACAAAGTCGGTTAGTTCATTCAACGCCAATCAATTTTCTTAGCTTGTACTATGCTTGTTTTTGTACACTCTAGGAACCTCAAAAACTTAAAAATTGAACTTCAAATTATCTAATAGGATGATGAAAAACTCACAACATGTTTCTTAGTATTTACTCATGCTATACCATTCAAATAACTTATTACAATCACTAGATTTATCTATTTTGATCACTTTTTACATAAACTGCCAATTTGGCTTCTTGAGAAGGATGAGGTTGGTGAGTTGGAGCATGGAAAAATCTACAACGGCCTTATGAAAGTTGTCAACTATTTTGGATACCATTTTTAAAGGTTTAGACGTGTACCAAATTATGTGGTTCATCTCCTAGCACAAATTTTATTTTCTCCACCCGCTTCCTTCTAGGCTTGACCTTCCCCATTAGCCTTGTTTCAGGTAAAAATGGATGTCATTTTTAATTCAAGTATTCAGTTTACAAAATATTCCCCTTTTGGATACCTAACTAGACATACATCTTATGTGCAAAATTGTTTCCCTAGCATCCTTTGTAACATTGGCTTCAAAACCATACTTCTAGGATTACATGTAAGGTCTCCTTGTTTAGCTATAGTGCCACATATCAACTATCATGGTTTTATGCTTTGTATGAAATTTTCAATGCAATTTTTCACTAGATTCCTATTGAGAGGGATGTGTAGAATTTTTCTTAAAGGTTTTTAATTTTGAAATAGATACTACACCCTCCAAATGACCAATTTCTCTAAAACACTAAGGGTTTCCCTCTAGAAGCCTTAGAACATAAATTTTCTCACCATTTTCTTTGTATCACTTTTCAATACTTATATAACCACCTCGAAAGGGTCTATGCACACTAATAGAAATGAGAAAAATTACTAGTAACTTTAGTCTTTCATAATTACCATGAATGTACTATTTTAAAAGCCCACTCTCTCTCAAAAACAGAGGTTATACCACACGCTTAAGAGATCATACCAATAAACCTTAATTATAATCCCTTAGGAGAAATTTATCCTTATATATGGTTATGAGTACATGTATTTATTCCCTTATATCACCACTATCCTCCTTCAATCATTTTCTTCTCCATAAGTCTCAGTCTTGCATCAAAATGGAACTTCCAACAATCAGTACAAACTTCTTAATTTTCCCAAGCTTCTTGATTCATGAAACTAATAGATTACACACACAAATATTCACATAGATAACCACTTAAATAATTCTTACCAATAATTGGTTCTTTAAGAGATTGGGAATTACTATAAATTGATAATTCATGCAAAAACTTACTCATTCACTATATGCATTTATAAAGAACACACAAAATTCTTCTTGGATATTCAAGTTTCTTACTATCCATGATTGATCAATGCATGGAACAGTTATAAAAATTCATATATACCTCCTTGGCTCGAATTATTGGTTATAACTACATATCATAGCTCATGACCAAGTCACATATGCAAGTTACATAACAAGAAAGGATCTCACAACAAGATAAGGAGCTACAAAAATCTCCTAAAGATCATAATGGATCCCCTAAACAATAATAAGACTCCAAAAGCTTCTCCATGATATATTAAGACCCTCTAAAGTACTTACACTTGCAAAGAATGCCAAAAATGGCTCTAAGAAGTTTCAAAAAATCAAATTGTGCAAAAATGGAGGGAAAAATCTAAGATTTGAAATTTGACCTCTAGAGCTCACTAAACCAAAACCAAATGACACCTTGGAATTATAAGGATATTTACAAGCCAAAATTGATTATACTAGCCCTAGACTATCCCTTGGAGTGATGCCCTTGCTTCAAGCAAAATGATTCACCTATGGATTTCATTAAATTACCAAATACTAATGTAATAGTCATTAGTGATGAATTTTTTTTAATCCAAGTAGGAAAGTTAGCCCCTATATTCCCTATGCCCATTTTTCCTGAATTGCCACATGATACCCAACATGATGTTTTTCCCATCTCTCAACCATATGCTTCACCTTCTTCTTCCACATCTAGTTCCTCTATCAAATAAGATGAAATTTAAAGCCTTAGTGTTCAACTTAAAAATCTAATAAATGAGATTGTCTCTCTCAAGAGACAAAAAGCTCAAGTTCCTAAGAATTATCCAAACCCTCCTCAAGGTTACCTGAAATAAGGATTTCAATACCTAAATAAAATATTTTCTCATAATAACCCTCTAAGAAAACCACCAAATGCAAATCCACAACCCCTACTTACTCCTAATTTAAGAAAAGCTATTATTTAAAATAACATGGCCAAAAGTTTTGAATGTTGTTATCCTTGTGATCAACCCTATAATCAATATACATGTGAGGCTGGAATTAAATCCTTGTAGGAAAATTCTATCATGGTTAAAACTCCATCCCACTCATAATAATAAACCATGACTCCTTCAACATGAAATGCATATGCGTGTCAAGAGTCTACTCCCGAACCCAACTTCATGCTCTTTAGAACTGAATAATTTTGTGTAATTAATCAAGCCATGGGCATCTTAGAAAATCCGTAACTTCATGTGGTAGATCATATAATTTATAAAAAAGTGGAAAATTAATGTGATATATCCTCCTCCTATTGCCCCAATTCCACACGATACTCATAATCGGTCCATGAGACTTGAACAAAAATCTAGCTTCATCTAGTTTTTATAGGTTACTTAATAGCCGCATAGCAAACAATATTCACAAACATTTCAAATGTGCCAATAAAAGAGCCTCTATGGATAGGAAAAATAACAAAGAACATGGTTTTCCTTTATTGTAGAAATATGTGGGTATTCCACTTAACATTATGGAACAAATGAAAATACAAATCTCAATGTCACAATGTGGGATGCCTTATCTATCCCATCTCAAAGGGATATGTTGCAAGAAGAATTGAAGAATTTTTCAACCCCGAATCCTCCATGCACAATTTAGACATCGTAGTCAACATATCTCACCAAATTCTAATCAAGTAACTACAATTTTCAAGCCTCCTCCTTTCTACATGTCTCTCATAGTTGGAAAACACCTTATTCATAATTGCATGATAGAATTTGGTGCTATTACTTTAGTCATGCCAAAACAATATAAAATATTTTGGGAATTGAGTACAATCCAACTTCTAAGGGTGTCTTACAACTTGATGGATAAACAAAGGTAATTCTTGGGTGTAGTAAAAAATATTCAATTAACCTTGCATGCTTTTCCAACTATAACAATTATGCAGGTAATTTATGTGATTGAATTGCCACCATTATTCACCTTTTTCCTCTTTAGATATTTCATAACCAAGGTGGATAGATATATTTCCTTATATTGGTGTAGTATTTGTTTACCTAATATTAGCTAGGTATGTTGGCACTTCATCCAGAAAAGTATATAAGATCACTCAAGCATGCAAAAACTCCAAGTACCTCCTTTATTTGCTTAAAAATATGTTAGGCATGCATAACATAACCATTCATACCACAAGATACATCATAGCATAGTAAATTGGAAACACATATAATAAGGAATCTTAATCAACATAAAGAATGATCAATAGTATTTGAACTCCCATAAATCCATACTCTAATCTATTTACTTTAGTAATCCAAAAATAATTATGCATTACAAAATCAAGTTCATTACATAACATAGTAGTTGGTTACATCAATACTTAGTACCTCCATGTGCAGGACCATGCACACTCACATAGTGCTCATACAGGCTTACATACTTCAAAACCCTAATAGACTCTTCAAAACTTAGAACTCGGGGCTTAACACTATTACAAGCATGAATCATATATATATATATATATATAGGGGACTTTCCCTACACCGCCTACATGTACCTTCCTAATAATAAACATGCTTAACAATAGATTACATAACTTTTATAACTCGTGCTTTTAATAGATTATACTATAATTGGATCGACCTTATATGATCTTAACCTATTATTAGTTTGTTTAAAGTGTTGTCTTTATCCTTGTTTACATGTGCTTTTCCTGATTATAAGTCCTTTACGTGTATGCCAAGATATCTTGTTTTTTTGTATTTTTGGATCTTTCTTGAGCACCATTCCATATATATGCTTTGCCATTTTTAGTTGCGTTATATAAAATTGGTGAATTCTTGAAACTTGTGTGCCGATTAATAAAACTTCATGCGACGACCCTTCTGTGTGTTTTCCGCCCTTCACACACAATTTACACAAGGTATCCAACCTCTATGCATGACTAACACTTATCCATTTTTCCGCTCATCATCACCCCATACTAAATTTATTTCCGATCCTCGAACTTTTGAGAAAAAATCACTCTCTATAGAATGAATGATCCAAACATTTTAAATGTCCCTAAAAATAAAGATGGAAAGTTGTTGTGGTAAAGTATGATCAGGGATATGAGTGTTAAGAGGTTGAGATGGTTGGAGCATATGATGGGTAGGAATGTAAGTGTTAAGAGGTTAAGATGGTTTGATAAGCATACCAAGAGTGCATGGAATGGAGATATAATTTACATAAAGTGACGTGGGTGGAATAGGATCAACATATCGAGTGGATTGATATGATTGAAAGGTTGCATAAGATTTACTGAAATAAGAGTTCATTTATGGGACTAGAAGGAGGTCTAAGAGTTTCTAAAGGATCCATAGATGGGGGTGTATTTTGTCTAGAAAGATTGGATTGATGAGAGATATGAGGATTATTTTCAAGATATGGATGATTTTTTATGACATGGTCCTCATGAAGAAAGACTGTGGAGATAGGGGGTTGGATAACCGAAGGTGTAGTATCGAGGATAAATCATTAGAGGAAGGGATGTCATTAGATGGAGCAGATTGTTGTGTTGGATCGAATTGAGGAAGGATGACAATAGGCATGAAATAGGTGAATTTTTGTAATGTGATTTGTTAACAAATAAATCAAGAAACAAGTTTCTTATCATCATGATTAATTAGAAGATGTGAAAATAAAAGAAAATTGGATAACAACGGTACCCAAGGAATGGAATTCTAAGGCTAGTTTCGTAGTTATGGCCAGGGGATATTTCGGTGCCTTTTGGGTGATGAAATCCCAATCAGCCCATCGGGTAAGATGATGTTTAGATGTATAATTTAGATGTGTGAATTTCAGGTTGTGTGTGATAGGATGTGAAATGCAACAAGGTTAACCCCTACTTAAGAAATTTTATCAAATAGGATGAAGAAAAGAAATGTTATTTTTAAAACCAAATCGAGGTTTGATCTTTTGATGAGGACACACAAAGAAAGAGAACTATGATGGAGAAAGGAACAAATAAGGAAAAAAAAATGAAAACCTAGATAAATATTTTCCTTTTATCCGAACTTTAGCAAAGGGTGATCCAACGACCAAACCAACATGAGCAAGCAAGCATGAACTCATCCTACAATGTTATTAGAAGAAAGAAGAAGAAAGAAAATAGAAAAAAGGGATCACCTAAAGGGTTTCCCACCAGGCGTGCTAATAATGTTGTACTATTTTTATCATTTGTTTCATTAAATGATTTATCTATCAAGAAATCTAAACAACTCGAAATATGGAGGGTTTATGATACCTCAGATGCGATGTGATGGATGAACAGAGAAAAATTGATTGATCCTCGCTACTAAAAGGTGATAAACTTGCAACTCAAAGTCACTAAAGAAAATTGATTAGATGATAGATGTAAGGGTTTCCTGACAAATTGGATCCAAGAAGTGTTAACTTCCTTGGTGGATGTCAACCCCGTTTTAAAGAAATATTGAAATAAAGGATGAAATAATAGGTAACATGTAAAAATAGAAGTATATTGAATCTAAGAAATGATTAAAATTGATCTAGAAACTGATATGATTGAAATAACAGTAAATTATAGGCTACCTATTCGATTGACGAAAACCCAAACTGTGCACAAGAAGATCGATGGTGACCGAGAGACTAGATCTTGAATATGAGTTGATTATGAAAACCTTGCAAGATCCGAGTGCAATTTGGAAGTTGCGAGGTCCAAGATGTTGAAGTCAACTTACACAGGGGGTCCGAGGAAGCGAAACTAGGAAAATGGAAGAAAACATAGATGGATGAGGGTAGATTGAGAATTAGGACCACAGGTCGATGGCCACCACAATGGATCAGCGGTGACTTTATCGAACTATACAAGGCTAAAGATAAATGGATGAAAAAGATGACTTGTAAGTAGAGAGGTTGGAAAAGAAGGTTGTTAAAGAAGCTCTGAGTGTTGTAGAGATTGATCTAAACCTGAAAAATGTTATAAGCAATAAAAACAATGATAATATGATAAAAATATTGATTAAAGAAATACCAAGATAATGATAATCTCACGAAGGATAAACATGAGTGATGCAAGCATGTAGAAGGGAGATATGAGAGATCTGTAAATTATTGGAATGTCGGCCTAATAGGTGTTTTCATTGATAAAAATCACATTAATGAAAAAGTCTATTTTATAGGATGATGGTATGATGATGTTTGAGATGCTAACATATAGTTTCAGATGTGTTTGAGTTGCTATAGGGAGATTCAGTGAGGTATGCTTCCTCTAGCAAGCCTATAAAGGTGCCTAGGAGGTGTAGCTTGATAGTGTGAGCTTCTTGGATGATGGAGAAACATGTTGACATGATGAATAGTAGGTAGTAAGCATGATTGATCACTCACAACAGTGGAATGGTGTATGTATAGGTGATTCACCATGTTACAGGTTCTCATTGGGAGAAAATATGCTTTCTTGGAGGTGTGACAGAGTACGTTGGGGCTAGATGAGTTCATGGAAACATGATATCTGGTATATCATGTCATATGAGGTATGTTTTTGACATTTTCATAAATTTATCGTTTAGTTCTTTCATTGTTCCAGTTGGTCCAAGTTAGAGCGAAAATCTAGCATGCAAGCATAAGTAAGTCCTAGTGATTGGAGATATTGGTCCATGGAATTCACATTATTATTTTATATATTAAAGGGATGAGTGATTATTCTATAAGAAAAAATTCATATGCCCATGATGTGAGTTTTACAAAATATTCAAATTTTGGTGAGACATGGTCAAGAACAATGCATAATCCAACTCAAGTTTGAACTTTTGATGCTCGTTGTTAATCATGTGATTTACATGGGACCTTGATCCCTTTAGGGTAGATACTAAGGTGAATGAATAAGGTTTTATAAGAATAATGAGGTTATTTGATCGTCAGGTTTTTATGAATGAATGTTAAGAAGGTAAGAAGGTCAAAAACCCTAGTTAAACCCTAGCTAGGAGCAATTTGAAAAAGATGAAGTATACTGACCCAATTTTGATTGTAAGATAAAATGTGATGATTGGATGTTTTATATTAATTTGATATATTTATATAAATTTAAGTGTGAGGTAATGGTGATATGTGGGCCAAACCTGAAAAATAACATTTTATGAAGAGTTCCAGGTTGAGGAGAAAGTTTCCAAATGAAGTATGGACTAAATTGCCATTGTATAATCCATGTGAGATTTTATATATGTCCATGGAGGTTTCAGATAAATTTCATGATGTTTAATGAGGTTTTGAGGTCTAAATAGGTTGACTGGTCAAAGGGGACTTTGGGATCTCAAGAAGCAGTCTTTAGTGTTTTCGCCATATCGTGAGTTACAAGATGATACCTTGGACGATTCAAGTTGTGTTGGAAATATTATTCAGAGGTAATTCCATGGTATATTTATTTTCTCATTATGAGGTCATATGAAAGGTTTTTAGGGAATTATTTAAGAAAAACATTTTTGGTTGTTCAAGGCATGGCTGTTTTTGTGCAAGTTTGACACTTGTTGAAGAATGAGATGAATTGGGTGATGAGTCCTATCCTGGAATGTGAATAGGGATTAATTGGGCATCCAATGAATCAAATTTTAAGTCTTTAATGAATTTATATTAGACTTTATGAGCTAACCTTTGGAAACATCTTTTTGGTAGGTTGATTTGGTGAAATTAAAACTTATTTACAAATATACAAAACATGATTTTATAGTTGAACTTGGATATTACGAAAGTGTTTTCCACAAGGATCATCGATTCTGAAAAGGGACGAGGAAAGGGAATACGAGGGTGAGCGGAAAGAGCAACATGCGGGATTATAGATAGCGAGAATAATCCTTTATGTATACGAAGTTGCAGTGAATTTAAAACAAGATCGTTTGTACAAGATGAGATTACCAGACACAAAGTTCTGTAAATAATCTTCTTCAGATTCATTAATCAAGGACACAAAGTTCCTTCTTGGTTATACAAGATCACTATACTCATGATATTTGAAAATATGCAATCAGTGAGACTAACGAACTAGAAACAAATGATCTTCACGAAATTAAAAGAAAACACAGAGATAACAGAGATTGGATAGACAATGAATGGAAAGCCCTTTTGTATTGATTTCTCTCTGATCTATTTACACTTCCAGAAAATATGCCAAGTTCTTCCTCTCCTTTAAAATGGCACAAAGAAGGCCATTATATAGCTTACAATTCGGTTACTCCTCGTAACCATTTCTTTTAACTAGAGAATAGTTAAGGAATGCCAAACACAATTTCTTAACTAATTACATGGAATACGAAAGGAATGGCGAGAAGAGAGAAGGAAGGGGAAGGAGACAGGTGGCCAGTTCTGAGAGGGACCCACTGTCTTTGGAAACCGCTGCTTGAGTTTCTTCCACGTCTCAGCCATGTCCTTGCCACGAGGGACACGCCAGAATTTTTATCTTGAGAATGACAATGAATATCTTTGGAAACTGATGTAACCGACGTCTTGAAAGTTTCGTCCTTCGTAACTGCTTCTTTAGTTCTCCCAAGCCTCCTCCAGGATCTTGATCTTCATATTGATAATAACAGAGCTGCAAACGAGGCTCGGAAAGGAGTTTCAGAGGGAGGGGACATGCGCGGGTTTTCAAATTGCAAGGGTTCGAAACAATGTAAGAATTGCAAAGGAAGTTTTGCCCGTTACATAGCCGTTGAGGAGAGAGAAGGATAATTAATGCGCATTTGAATTCATATTTTGAAAAACAACATATTCGGGAAGAGCGGGAAACTAAGTATGGATGACCGTTGGTTCGCTTGGGACAAGTGAGACGCGAATGCGCGAAACACGCGGCTCGGCCGATTCGGGCGAAACAGGGAGAGGACGCACAAATGCATTTTGGGACAATTGGGATGGAAAAGAGCGAAGTGCGCGACTCGGGAGTTTCGGCCGAAAATGGGACAACTTGCACTTTTTAACTTTGGGACATTTGGGACATGAAAGCGCGGTTTGGGCGAATCGGCCGAAAATGGAACAAAAGGCCCGTTTGGACTTGGGACATTCGGGACAAAAAGTTCCGGAGTACGCGGTTTGGCCGGTTCGGGTGAAATTGAAACAGGGCGCACTTTTGAAAATGGGACAAAGAGCTCTGAAGTACGCGACTCGGGGGTTTCGGCCGAAAATGGGACAGAGAGCAATTTGGAACTCGGGACAGTTGGGACAAAATCGGGCGAATCGGCCGAAAATGGAACAACTCGCACAATAAGTTCGGGACACTTGGGACAAAAACTTCCGACGGGCCCGAAAATGGGACAAATTCGGAGGTTTCGGCCGATCGGAGAACAGAAGACCCGTTTGCACTTGGGACAGTTGGGACAAAAATGTCCGACAGGCCCGAAATACTTACAGAAATGACCCAAAACTTAGATTTTTTCGACTTCAAGACTTTTTCCACACCACCAGCTCGACAGAAAAGACATTTAAACTCAAAATTTTGAAATTTTTACTTTTGTCAGAGCGGGGAATTTTGAGTGGACAACAGCTGGCTCCTTCTGGGGATGACTTGGCATAAATTCAAGGAATGAGACAAGGCAAGAACTTAGACAAACTTCGGTGAAGCGGACCGTGCCTTATCCATTGGGCAACGAGTCAAAAGCAGACCAACACGAGAGGGCAACACACAAAAACAACAGAAGGGAAACACACCAAAACAACAGAAGGAAAACACTGTACAGAATATACAAAGGGACTCCCTAGTCACCTAGGACTTGAACAACTTGAGATACTGCCCACTATAAGGAAGTGGGAGAGGGGAACCATCCATGTAATCAAGATAGAAAGAATTCTTACCAGCAAAGTGTCTGATCTTGAAAGGCCCAAGCCACAGGGAATCAAACTTTCCATGGCTGCCACGAGGTTCATGTCTTTTGTCCCATAACAGCACGGTATCTCCAACTTGGAACTCTCTGAACCTAGCTTTCTTGTCAAACAGAGCCTTTACCTTCTGCTGGTGAACAGATATCCTATCAGCAACCTCCAATCTGTCCTCGTTCAGTTTGTGCAGGTACATAATTCTCTTATCCAGAGCATCACTGAAACTAGTATCCTCAATGGCCTTCATTAGGTGCAAGGCTGGCAGCTCCACTGTCACTGGTAACTGAGCTTCTACTCCATACACCACTTGAAAAGGAGACATTCCAATAGCTCTCTGGAAAGTGGCACCAGCATTAATAAGCCCAAAAGGCATTCTCTTGTAGGCAAAGGTACCCCAAGGAGTGGTGAAGGCTGTCTTGTGTTGATCTGCAGTATCAACCTCTACCTGATTGTATCCCGAGAATCCATCAAGCATAGATAACATTTCAGATCCTGTTACTGCTTGCAATATCTGATCCATCATAGGCAAAGGGTAGTTATCTTTCAGAGAAGCCTGATTCAGGTTCCTGAAATCAACACAGATGCGGATCTCACCATTTTTCTTCCTGACAGGCACAATATTTGCAATCCATGTCGAATGGTGAATAGGAAAAATAATTTTAGCCTTCAACAACTTCTGAATCTCCTGAAAGACGGTGTCAGCTATTTTGGGGTTGTACTGCCTTTGTTTCTGCTTGAAAGGCTTAATTCCTGGTTTGAGAGGGATAGAGTGCTGCATATCTTTTGGCTTGAAGGCTTTCAGATCTTCATAAGAATATGCAAGAACGTCCTTATACCTTCTTAGAAGATCAATTGCTTTTCTCCTCTCATCTGCCGTACAACATTTTCCAATATTTACTAGCTTAGGGTCATTAGAACTCCCAATATCAATCTTATCATACTCGGCTGATTGCTGAGGTCCAGTAGAAGCTTTAGATTTCACATACCTGTCATGTTTATCAAACAATTCCTCCAGAACTCACCAAACCTTTAGGAATCTTATTTCCTTTGAGTTTAATGCACCCTTCCTGATCTGTTTCTTCTCCTTGGGTGACAGCTTGGTCAAAGGACACACTTTCACGAGGCAGGTTGTCACTTCCCTCAAAATACAGTTGTTCGAAATTACCCTTGAGTTCCAGGAAGGAAAGCAAATGCTGATCATCGTTGAAAACTTGCCAGTTATTGGTGTCGTCAGGTACACTCGGCCGATGGACCATTTCAATGGTGAATTTGTCCTGAGAGAATTCAGGATGGGGAATCAGTAGTGACCCTGAGACAGCCAGTGAATCAGCCCTGCTGTTCTTTTCCCTAGGTATTGCCTCAATAGAGAAAGCATCAAGGAATTCAATGGAATCCCAAACCTGATTCCGGTAATGCTTCACCTCCCATTTTTTACTTGAAAAAGGCTTTCGACACCTTTGACAATCAACTCGCATCACCACGAGCCGAGAAGATTCTTCACACCTTGTTCTTTGGCCACTTGCAGTCCAAGAATGAGAGCCTCATACTCTGCTGTATTATTAGTGTTTTCGAACTGCAACTTAAATGAAAAAGGATGTAGGCATCCTTCGGGTGACACTAGCAGGACACCAGCTCCAGAACCGGCTGAGGAACAACTTCCATCAAATTCTAAAATCCAAATACCCATTAGGATCTTTAGGAGACACTTGGGGAAGTTGGATTTCATCGGGGACATAATCATGTAATTGCCATGACCCATATCCTCATAGAGTATTTGTGCTCTAGGATCATCTGTTTTTCTGCACAATATACTCAGACTGCTTCTCGGGCAACAACTTCTTCATTTGTCCATTGTGACAGTACGAGTGCGTGCGACCGATCCATTTGGATTTCTCCACCCACATCTTTGCGAAGTTCCTACTTAGCAACATCCCATATGAAGGAGGGATATCTCTACTAAGATAGTAGCCAACACTTTCTTTTCAGGCAAGGCAGCAAAAGCCACTTGTGCATCTTTAATCCTCCCGACCAGGGGCACTTCTTTACTTTCCATGGAGTAACAGGGATCCATAAGTACGAGTGAGGGTCAGGCCTAAAGCATGAGCTACTTTAGCAGGCATTATATTATCTGAGGCTCCTGAGTCGATGACACAATTACTGAGCCTATGGCCAGCTATGAGAAGTGTTACATAAAATGGTTTAATTTTGTCACCAGGCGAGGTGTGCAAAGAACTACCGAGACTTGGGTGTGGTGCGAGAGGAGGAGTAGGTAGAAGGCCTTTAGAAGTGGTCTTAGAGTTGGAATTAACAAAGTGGATCATTTTGGCAAAGGCTTTGGGATGGGTTTGATAGTACTCAGCTTCTGAGATTTGTACCTTGGTCTTTTTCAGGTGATCAACAATATCAAAGGATCCAGAAGTGGACGGGCCATCATCATTTGGAATTCTAGGCTTATCAACTTTAGGAGAAAAAGAAGAAGCAACTTTGGTAGCGGGATTGATAGGACTCACCTTCTGTGTAGACGAAGTAGGGATAGGAGATCCTCTTCTTGCAATTACAGGGATAGTTGCCGACTGCTCCTTGGATTTCTTAGGTGGCTGGGTCACCTTCTCCCTCTGCTTTGTCTGTTCTCGAGTCATGACAGCAAAAGATTCACTGTTCATGTCTGCTACCACTTCATCATAATCATCAATGCCCTCAGTGGTAAAGAAATTCACTCGAGATCCCTCAAGTTCCTCTGCCTCATCATCAAATTCTCTCGCAAACTCTTCGCAAGCTTCGTTATCTTCATCATCATCTGGTTCTTCCACCTCGCAGGTCGCATTGACAGGGACTCTAACAGGAGGTCCTTCAAGTGCTAATCTTGTTTGAGAAGCAGGCAAACGATTCCTGGGCTGGAAATTTCTCCTCGGAACGTCTGCATAAGGAGCGTGCTGAGCCAGTTGTTTCTTTATAGCAAGAAGATCATTCGCAAGCTTCTGAACTAATGGGTCAGTGTTAGGTCCAGGGGTGGAAGAGGAAGAAGCAGCAGACTTAGATTTGGAAGTGTCTCTTCTCAACTTCCCTGACATGATCAAGTCATCCTCGACACTAACAGCCAGTTCTTGATCCAGAGCTAACGTTCCGAGATTAGCCCTTCTTAGTGCATAACTAACTTTAGGTGATTGGGCATTCAGAAAGAAACATTTTTGAATCCGATCAACAGGTCGAGTGTTTGTTGGAATTTTATTTATCAACCTGTTGAATCGAGCCACAAACTCTCTCATGGGTTCTTGCGAATCTTTCTTTATCTGAGAAATTTGGGCAAGCAAAGCATGCACATCTTCTGCCGGCTTGAAACGATTCTCGAACTGGGTTCTCATTGTGTCCCAGTCGGTTATAGCATTAGCCGGAAGGTGATAGAACCAATCAGCAGCATTGTCTTGTAACGTCTCAACGAACAGCCTTACGGAGACGTCTTCATGTTCGACTCCCGAACTCCACATGCAACAATGAAGGCTGCGATGTGTTCATCAGGATGCACTTTGCCATCGCCTTTGAATTTGGGGAAGTTCTTCCGGTTACCTCTGGGTAACTCATGCAAAGGCTGAGTAAGGGCCAGGGGCCCGACATGATGACCCCATGGTAATGGTGCCGCCATTCTTTGAAAACGGCTTGAGAGGAACTGCGTAACACCAGGCGAGATCAAAGCTCGTAGATTAGGGACTAGCGGGCTCAAGGAATACCACCCGCGGACTTCTTTCTTGAATAGGTGGTGTGCTTGTCGAATGAGTCCTTCTATTTCTTGTGGAAGGAAGAGGAAAACCCTGCTGCTCCAAAAGTTGAAACTGAGAGTCTTCAATACCAAGGGTCCTTCTCCCTCGAGTAAAACGTGGAGTCGCCAGATCAAAAGATGATCAAAAATTACAGAACTGGAATGTGATTTTCCCCAGCGGAGTCACCAAAAACTGTTGGTCGTCAAATAGGACTTTTAAGAAGAGCAACAGTCAGGGGACAAGAAGTCCCTCCTCTTTAATGGGAGAGGTTCCCTTATTCAGAAACGAACTTATTTACAAATATACAAAACATGATTTTATAGTTGAACTTGGATATTACGAAAGTGTTTTCCACAAGGATCATCAGTTACAAAAGGACTGAGGAAAGGGAATACGAGGGTGAGCAGAAGAGCAACATGCAGGATTATAGATAGCAGAATAATCCTTTATGTATACGAAGTTGCAGTGAATTTAAAACAAGATCGTTTGTACAAGATGAGATTACCAGACACAAAGTTCTGTAAATAATCTTCTTCAGATTCATTAATCAAGGACACAAAGTTCCTTCTTGGTTATACAAGATCACTATACTCGCAATATTTGAAAATATGCAATCAGTGAGACTAACGAACTAGAAACAAATGATCTTCACGAAATTAAAAGAAAACACAGAGATAACAGAGATTGGATAGACAATGAATGGAAAGCCCTTTTGTATTGATTTCTCTCTGATCTATTTACACTTCCAGAAAATATGCCAAGTTCTTCCTCTCCTTTTCAAAATGGCGCAAAGAAGGCCATTATATAGCTTACAATTCGGTTACTCCTCGTAACCGTTTCTTTTAACTAGAGAATAGTTAAGGAATGCCAAACGCAATTTCTTAACTAATTACATGGAATACGAAAGGAATGGCGAGAAGAGAGAAGGAAGGGGAAGGAGACAGGTGGCCAGTTCTGAGAGGGACCCACTGTCTTTGGAAACCGCTGCTTGAGTTTCTTCCACGTCTCAGCCATGTCCTTGCCACGAGGGACACGCCAGAATTTTTATCTTGAGAATGACAATGAATATCTTTGGAAACTGATGTAACCGACGTCTTGAAAGTTTCGTCCTTCGTAACTGCTTCTTTAGTTCTCCCAAGCCTCCTCCAGGATCTTGATCTTCATATTGATAATAACAGAGCTGCAAACCAGGCTCGGAAAGGAGTTTCAGAGGGAGGGGACATGCGCGGGTTTTCAAATTGCAAGGGTTCGAAACAATGTAAGAATTGCAAAGGAAGTTTTTCCCGTTACATAGCCGTTGAGGAGAGAGAAGGATAATTAATGCGCATTTGAATTCATATTTTGAAAAATAGCATATTCGGGAAGAGCGGGAAACTAAGTATGGATGACCGTTGGTTCGCTTGGGACAAGTGAGACGCGAATGCGTGAAACACGCGGCTCGGCCGATTCGGGTGAAACAGGAGAGGACGCCTTGAAATGCATTTTGGGACAATTGGGATGGAAAAGAGCGAAGTGCGCGACTCGGGAGTTTCGGCCGAAAATGGGACAACTTGCACTTTTTTAACTTTGGGACATTTGGGACATGAAAGCGCGGTTCGGGCGAATCGGCCGAAAATGGAACAAAAGGCCCGTTTGGACTTGGGACATTCGGGACAAAAAGTTCCGGAGTACGCGGTTTGGCCGGTTCGGGCGAAATTGAAACAGGGCGCACTTTTGAAAATGGGACAAAGAGCTCTGAAGTACGCGACTCGGGGGTTTCGGCCGAAAATGGGACAGAGAGCAATTTGGAACTCGGGACAGTTGGGACAAAATCGGGCGAATCGGCCGAAAATGGAACAACTCGCACAATAAGTTCGGGACACTTGGGACAAAAACCTTCCGCGGGCCCCAAAAATGGGACAAATTCGGAGGTTTCGGCCGATCGGAGGAGAACAAGACCCGCTTGCACTTGGGACAGTTGGGACAAAAATGTCCGACAGGCCCGAAATACTTGCAGAATGACCCAGAACTTAGATTTTTTCGACTTCAAGACTTTTTCCACACCACCACTCACGAGAAAAGACATTTAAACTCAAAATTTTGAAATTTTTACTTGTAGCTATTATATTTAAAATTTTAAATTTTTCCTTGATGTATTGGTCGAACCAAATGGAGGGAAAAGTTTGGGCCTAAGTTTGAAAAGTGTAAAACATATAAAAAGCATGTTTTGGGTGCTTTTATGAACTAGTTGAGTGTGTGCAAGGTGGAGCGACCTAGGTGAAGTGTGATTATAGGTATTGGAGCATGAATTGAGGTAGATTAAATTATGTTACATGTGGATTAAAATCAGAGAACATGAGAGAAAGGGTTTGATGAATTTTAGAGTGATTGAAGAGCTTGTTTTGTGAAGATTTGTCACCTAGGGTTTGAGTGAAGGAAAGCGAGCTGAATATTGGATCTCCATCAGTTGTGGCAGAAAAAAATCAGAGATATACAAATCATAAGGTGGTTGATTAGGTTATTTATCATCTTTGGGGTTGTATCCTCCTTGTGGAGTTAGTGCTTCACAAAATTAGGGGTTGGTGCTCCTTGTAGGGTTGATGCTCTACTAAACTAGGGGTTAATGATCCTTGTGAGGTTGGTGCCTCACTAAATTTGAAACATATCAATATAAGATTATGTTTGAGTGGATTTTATTCCCCTTGATGGTTTACCACTTATATCTTGTATTCTCATGGTGTTCTTGTGCTTACATTGCTTCATGCATTGTTAATGGTTTATAATATGGACACATTAAAAGTAGTATAAGTGATTATTGTGGTTGTTTGATTATTGTAATTTGAGTTTCATATCTGAAGTTTAATTTGAAATTTTATAAGGAATTATTCATCCCCATCTCAGTCTATTGTGATTCTAACATAACTACTTTAGGAATGCTCAAGCACGAGAGGCAATTCACTAGTCACGAGAGAGCTCCAAAATTTGCATGCATCTAATGATTTATGCTTATCCTATTTAGAGGATTTAACTTGGCTTTATAGGGTCGACGACGACTGGGATGGGTCACCACCGATTGGGAAATTTTCCCCAATGGGAAATATATTTTTGCATTATTTTGTGTTTTTAAGAGTTGGAAGGGTGCTTTAAAGCATATGGGCGGGAAGAGGATGTGTCATAGGTAGTTAGGGCATAAAAATAGATAGGAAGAAATCTAGAAAAGTAAGGGGATTTATGTGTAGGATAAAAGAATCCTAATTAGAAGGTTTGTTAGGGCAAGGTAAGATATGGATATTAATTAATTAATTAATTAATATAAGTTAATTATTTAAATTAATTAAAGGTGATGGGATGGGCATTTAAAGGTGATAACATAATAGGTGGGCATTTTATTAAATATTGGAGGGGATGTATTTAATTAAAGGGGACCTAGATAAGACCATAGAAAAATATGCACATGTGGGCATACAAGGGTAGAGATACCGAATTTAGGTGTTTACATGCATCTGAAATGGTTATCATACCAAGTAAATATAGGTGGTTTCTCATGAAATTCCCTAACTATGTTGTGGAGGTTCTTGACTTAGGGTTTCCAAAAATATTTAGATAAAGAAATAAAGCATCTAGTATTCACTACTATAGTATGTATTTAAACATATAATTTACACCAATATTTGGGTACAAAATTAACAATTAGCATGAGATATTATCGCAAAGCGTCTTAAACTGATCACCAAATGACCACTCTAAATATACAATGCACAATTTCAAGCAAACATAGACTCAATCAAATATTTCTTAGTCACATTCAACAAAGTTAGTACTAAACCTCAAAATCTTGATTCAACCTCCCATGTTTCTTCCTACAAGGATTCCATACAATTTTCCAAATGTAATAAAGAGGTAATCATCAAGTGATTAACATGAGTTGTGACCAATAAAAGATCGACATGCTCAAAAAGCTTAAATTTTTTTAGTCTTCCTTCGATCTCGAGCTCCTTCTATAGGAAGGTCTTCTCCTCACAACCTCTCTCCCTTCTAGGAGGTTACCAAATAAATCCATAACTCAAATTCATCCTCCTTTTAAAGCTCATTCCACCTTCTCTGTACCCTAACTACCTCCTTATAAGCCCTTATATTCAAAATAGACATAATTCATCATTTTAAAGCATATGTAGTTTCATCACTCACTTCCTAAGACCTAATTCACCATTTCATAACTTAAATTATCCATTTTAAACCTTGACAAGCCATTTCTAGTATATTTACATGTTTTTAGGATTGAGATTACACTTAGGAGGAAAATATGATCTTTTGACATTTTAAACATTGAATATACTTAATGCTTGGAATTGCAATCTAAATTCCTCCCCATGTCTCTTGGATCATATCCATCTTCCTCATAATGACTAAAATTTCATTTTTGACATATTTTACGTTCTTCTCATGATGCTCCTACATTAGTACTACATTTTGGGGAACATTTTCTTGATTCTTCTTCCAAAATTTGCTTGTTCTTGTGTTCCCTTCATGGTGCCATCATTATTCTCAAGTTTAAAAACTGTAAAACCCTTTGAGATTTTTCCATAGGTAATGAAATCTACCTTCTTGCTTACTCCTCAATGTCGTGTTTCCAATCCTCGTGTTCAACTTCTTTGACTTTGTGCCCTAAGTGCTTAATTCCTTATTGCACGTGAACCATAGCTCTGTAATCTCCACTTCTTTGAACCCCAATCTATTCATGCACACATTCCTTTTCCCTAAGCTACAAATTACTCTTCCACAAAGGAGATATCAAGCTAACAACATTTTACACTCTACTCTTCTTTGGTTTGTCTTGGCTTCAGTATTTGGAATGCACTCTTTACACTTAGTTGCTCAACTCATAATCAGACTAATATGTTAAAGGAAAGGTAATAATAAACTCATTTCTCCCCTATTTATAGCTTTTCCTCACTTAATTACTCCACCGATGACCAATTTTTGGCTTTAAAAATATTTTTCTCCCTTCTCCATGCTTTTTCTTTAAAGTAAATTTTCATTTAAAGGTACTTTTACTTTCCTCCACATGCATCATTCGTAGCCTTACGGTGTGTAACTAATTCCTAATTTCCTAGGATGTATTCATCCTTGCACACATCTCTTTGTGCCACACACCATCTTGCTCTGCGCCACTTGTTAAGTAGTCTATTTTATTGCTACCTCCCTCACGTTACATTGCATGACCATCTCTTTCACATGGTTTCCAATATGAGAAATATCCATCACCTTCAAATATCATCATACATAAGCATCTGAGATACTTCCCTTCATGTAATCCCATGTTATCCATAAATCATCATACCATCACACATACCAACATATTCCTCCAACATGTACTCCTGAACAAACTTATAAGATGTACCAAGATTGCATACTCTTACATGCGCTTGCACCTATTTCACCCCACACTAAAAGTATATAGGTCCTCTACGCATAAACTTATCATATAGTAATCAGATCCTACACGTGAACATTGATGCAAAGGTATATCAATTTTTAATTCATTTAATAAGTTAAGAATATCAAACAACAATGCATACCCCAAATACTCTACCAAGAGGATCTTTAAAAGTACCCCAAAATGGCCCAACTTTACAAAAACTAATTAGTTTTCCTTAAATGTCTTTATAAAACATCATACCCTATTATTGAACCTTATACAATGTCAAATACACTTCATGCAATGCCAACTCAACTCTCTAAATGATCATTTTTCATGAAAACTTCATTTTCTCTTACCAATTTTTATTTTTGTCTTCACTAGCTCTTAACCCATAACAAGAAAAATTGACCTTTTAGTCTTTAATGACATTTTTACACCTTTTTACCATGTTTCTCCCTCACCAAAAATGTTAGATCAATCAATAACTTGAACACCACTTTTTCCTATCTTGTCCAAAACTACCATATAGTGCTCTTGAGAACAATCAATCTACATGGTTCATGGTTGGGGAATTTTGTTCATACCTAAAAAAATATGTAAACATTTATGGATACCTTTTTTGTTATATATGGTGCATGCCAATTTTTATCGTCCAACTCTTAATCCTTTTCTCTCTATAATTTATTCTCTTCTAGTTCACAAACCTCCTTCTAGACCTTCTTTTAGGACCTTTTGAGAATAACTTCCATGATAAAGGGTTTCATGACATACTAAATGTATCTTAGGATACCCATTTGACCATGTAATATTTGTATGAAGTTTCAACAAGGATTCCTTAAGGAAAAATTCATCAAAACTCACAATCTTAGTTTTCTACTAAGTCTTTCAGCATTGTGACAATTTTTAATGGTAGAATGTCAAGGTTTTCTCAACATGAAACCCCTTAAAAACAATTTTTTTGTAAAAATGTCCTTATATAATCTATCACCTTATAATCTATCAAAGTTTAGGTCAAAATTCCAAGTTTTAAGGCTTTAAATCTAAAATTTCACTAAACCCTAACTATGTCTTTTGTGTCTAGCCCGAGAAGCTTAAAGTTATTATAACATGAGTGGTTCTCATTTTCAAGGCTTGAAAATTGTTCTCAATTTCTATTTAGAGCTCCTCCCCAGTATTTTTGTAAGAATAGAGTTTAACAGTGTAAGTAACATTGATTTTCAAACAAGAACTATCTTACACACATGTTAGAAAAGGGTGTTTTAAGCCTTTTAATAGACATCGTGCTAAGACAGTGTTGATGGTTTTCATTCTCCTTTTACAAGGTTTGTTCATGCCTTTAATGATCATGTTTTCATAGGAAGAAAAATTCAAAAAAACCCACAAGGTTCCATACATCCAAAATCCTTACTCAAACATAGTCAACCATACATAGTTCAATTCATTAAGGTTATCAAACATGCACAATAAACAACATGGTCAAGCTCTTGAATATTTAGTTTAGCATATCAACCATCTCTTTTACGTGATTAGTATTAAAATAACTTTAACTCAGAGATCACAACCTCAACAATATCATGGATTCCTTATAAATTCACAATCTTACCTTTGATACGATCCACTTTACCTATGTTTTTCATACTAAAATTAAGTTTCCTTTTGTAACTCAAACCTTTAAAAACCTCATATTATGATTTCAACCATGTCCTCCAATAATTTATAAAGAAAACCCAATAGATCTAAGTCCATGCATATCAAAATGCGGTGAAGGAAAGATTAAAAAAACATAGCTTTCTTAATACATATGGCATGTGTCTCTTACAAAATATTATCTTTTTCCTTCCTTCCTCTCATCATACCATCCTCGAGGAAAATTATCTTCTTACCAAATATCCCCTGTTTTATTCAAATTTCATCTATTAAAACCTTGTTATAAACTCTAACTAACGTTTTACATAACTCATCATATGCTTCTCATGCCCATACAACATAATGGAGCATTTTTACATATTGAAACACTTCATGATTCATACACAGTCTAGGATTCATTATCATATGACTAGACTCCCTCAAACACACTCTAAACCATTTAAAAAAACCATAACCTCACAATTACATGCTTAGAATTTGAATTTGTAATTTTGAGGGAAACTTGCAATTTGAAATTTCAAACTTTAGAACTCCACCTCACACTTGTTTTTGCATCATAAACCTCTCCTTGTGACTATAACATACCCTATCACAATTAATTTTACCTCTATAACCATGATTTGAATGAAATTTTACATTTTTTGATGTCCTTTAATGATTCTCTTACATCATACTCCCAAGGTGGAGAAATAGAGTCCATGTAATCCTTACTTGTATAGCCTTCTCTTGAACTAAATATTCATCTTATTTTCTTGTCCTTGGTCTTCTTTCTTCACTCCCACTATCCTTGTTTGCCTCATAACCATCTGGATCCCATATCTCACTCCTTGTCCTTGTATTTTCCTTGACATTGCTTCCTTCTTTCTTGAGTTCCATCTCCATCTTCATCATTCTCAAGATTTCATTCTTTGTACTTGTAAAAACAAAAATATTAAAAAAAAATCATATTCTTATTCATGTTTTGTCACCTTTTTCATCCTGTATAACTTTTCTTCATCATGTTCTCAATTCTTTCCTTTCTTAAATGGACCAAAAATTGTGTATGTTCTTCATTTTCTTTCTTGATTGCTTGTTCTCTCTTGTTCACCACCATCTCTAGATATTATAGACATGTACACATACCTTATTTGTCTTCATGGAGATCATCATTTTCCTAGTAAATCACTAATTTGTTAGCTATATCTTCATTATTTTCTTCTTCATCCATCACATCCAACAATTCTTGCAAAATTTCATCCACTTCACCCATGAAAAAATGATTTTCATACCTCTCTTCTTATTTATGCTCATCCGTTCACGCACCTTTTCTTGAGCCATGATTCTCAAATTCACAAATAGGGTCATCTTGTACAATTTCAAGGAATTCACTCAAATAAACATCAATATCAACTAGCAAACAATCAAATTTTCTTACCTTGCCTTAATTATTTGTAGTATTTCTTCTTTAGCCTCTGAAATGTGCTTGCTCTCCAAGAGTTATTCATCCTTCTTCATCATTCTCTTCTCTTTTTCTTGCATCATACTTGCACTATTTATTTTACAAATGATCTTCATCTCCTTGTGCATTGATTTTTCTTCAAAAATATTGTTTTCTCTTTCATTCCTTATCCTTGTTCATGTTATCTTTCAATCACTTGTTCTTTTGGCTCGATCTCTTCTCTCTCTATTACTAATTTTTACATCCACTTAGGCATCACATACCCATGTTTTTGACCGGTTCATGGCTCTTTTCTTCATTCATCTACTTGATGACATATTTATCTTTATTTTCCTCTTGCCTCATATTCTTTTCTAATTTCTGATTTCTTCTTTCAATTGTATTCGCTGCTTCCTCTTCATAAGTAGCTCTATAGGCCACTTCACTTTCCTTTTCATCACAAATTTAATTCCACTACTTTCTTTCATCCTCAACTATCCAAGTTTATCTATATATTTTCCTAACTTTTTCATCTCTTTCTCCATCCATTCCTCTTTTTCTTGCATCTTCTCTCTTCTTGGCTTCTTCATTTTTTTCTCTATATCTCTTCTTATCTCTTCTCGTGGCTTATCATCTTCACCAAATCTCTTACAAATTATTCTCTATTCATCTCTCTATTTTCTTCTTTTCTCAAGCAAGTTCTTCCACCTTGATTCTCTTCCACACCTCATGTAGGATTCCAACCTGGTCTTTTGGTGTCTTCTCACTTTCTTTCACTCTCACTCTTCAATTCTTATTATTATTCTCTATCAACCTAACAGTTTTCATTCACACACTCATACAATGCATAGTTAACTAAAAACGACATCCAAAATTTAAGAAGAAGACTCGCTTTGATACCAAAATGATACAAAGGTATATAAAATTTTAATTCATTTAATAAGTTAATAATATCAAACAAAAACTCATACCAAAAAAGCTCTACCAAGAGGATATTTACAAGTAGACCAAAATGGATCAACTTTGAAAAAACTAATCAATCTACATTAAATATCTTTATCAACCATCATACCCTATTTTCAAACATCATATAATTCCAAATAAAATTCATGCAATGCTAACTAAACTCTCTATTGATCATTCAGACCTTGGCACTTAGTAAAGAAAATACAGAAGGTTCGCGCGGGAGAGCAGAGCACATTCAAAGGCACAAAAGTATCGGAAAGGATCGCGTGTGAGGAACATAAACAGAGTTCAGGACTTAGCCATTTTCACGACAAGGATCTATTTTTGGAGATAGTGTGTGGAGCACTCAAACCAATTGGAGACTTGTGTGTCATGCATTGGCTATTTTTGGAGGATCAGCTATGAAGTGCTTTGCATAGACATAGGCTGAAATAGATCTACTATTGTCAGTTAACTAACAATAGTCTATTATTAGCACACTTGCATGTGTGGCTATTTTTGTAACGACGCATGGCTAGTAATAGCATGCGACCTATTTTGGGATTAGATAAGTGGTGAAGGGAAATTCCCCACCCTTATAAGTATGTAGTAAAATATGTAGTAGATATATATGCATACATGGAGATATAGTGAGATTATGTTGCTAAATTTGTTACGCGCATGAGCATATACTATTGTTATTGTAATGAAGCATCTGTGTACTTACTGCATTTAATATAATGGGGATTATAGACTGAATCAAGGTGTTATCATGGTTACAATATAGTATTGCATGCTTGACTGCATTATGGTTATCTATTAGTCTTATTATTTTCTAGATCTAGATTTGATTATGCACTGCTTGAAGAGTATAGTAGTTGTAGATCTGAATGATTAAAGTCTTCATCATGCTAACAACCTACAACAACAACCCTAAAGAGGGACCTGGTACCTTTGCACGCTTCGGTGAGCGCTCAGTCTAGGCTGAGTGATGTGTCAATGCATCTAGGGTCTTATTGGGCTTGTATTACTGAATTCTAGGTTGCATCACTCTCTAAATGACCACTTTTCATGAAAACTTCACTTTCTCTTATAGATATCATTTTTCTCTTCACTAACTCCTAATCCATAACAAGAAAATTTGTCCTTTTGGCCTTTAATGAACTCTTTACACCTTTGTACCATGTTTATCACTCACGAAAAATTGTTATATCAATAAATAAATTGATTCAAAAATATCAAAACATCACTTTTTCATATTTTGTTCAAAAGCGCCTCTCAAAGGTGCTCTTGAGAACAATTACTCTGCATGGTTCATGGTTGGGGACTTTTGTTCATACCTAGAAAAATATGTAAACATTTATAGATACCCTTTTTGGTCATATGGTGCATGCCAAAGTTTATGGTCCAAATCATAATCCTCTTCTCTTTATCACCTATTCCCTCTTCTAGTTCACAAACCTCCTTCTAGCCCTTCTTTAAGACCTTTTTTTTTATCATAAATTCCATTATAAATGGTTTCATGAAAAACTAAAGGTATCTTAAGATACCCATTTGGCCATATAATCTCTGCATGAAGTTTCAACAAGGCTTCCTTAATAAAAATTCATCAAAACTCACAATCTCAATTTTCTAAAAAGTCCTTTAGCTTACATGTGAGTCTTTGATGATAGAATGCCAAGTTTTTCTCGATATGAAACCCTTAAAAACTCCAATTTTCCAAAAATATCCTTATATAATCTTTCACCTTATTATCTATAAAATTTTAGGTCAAAATCCAAGTTTTAAGGATTCAAATCTAAAATTTCATTAAACCCTAATTGTGATTTCTATGTCTAGCCCGAGAAGATTAAAGTTATTATAAAATTAGTGGTTCTTGTATTCAAGACATGAATTTTTTTCTCAATGTATGTTCAAACCTTCTCCTCAATCCAATGCTAACAATAGGGTTTAACAATTTAAGTAACATCCATTTTCAAACAAGAACTATGTTACACACATGTTAGAACAAGGTGTTTTAAGCATCTTAATAAACAAGGTGCTAAGGCAAAGTGTTGAGGGTGGTCATTATCCTTTAAAAACGTGTGTTCATGTATTTAATGATCATTTTACTAAAGGAAGACAAACGTAACAAAATCCACAAGGTTCCATACATCCCAAATCCTTACTCAAACAAAATTAACCATGCATAGTTTAATTCATTGTCAAGAATGCACAGTAAGAAAAAGGGTCAAGCCTTAAAATATTTAGTTTAACATATCCACCATCTCTTCTACATGATTACTATTAAAATAAATTTAACTCAGAGATCACAACTCTCACTAATATCATGGATTCCTTACAAATTCACAATCTTACCTCGTGATATAGTCAACTGCTTGAGTTTCTCATACTAAAATCAAGGTTCTTTTTACAATTCAAACCTTGAACAATCCTGGTAACATGATTTCAACCATGTCCTCTAATAATTTATAAATAAAAACCAATAGTTCTTAGTCTATGCATATCAAAATTCATAAAAGGAAAGATTTAATACAAAAATAGAGCTTCCTTAATACATATTCTGCGTCTCTTACAAAATAGTGTCTTTTTCCTTCATTATTTCCTCTCATCCTCCCATCCTCAAGGAACATGATCTTATAACTGAATCTCCTCCTCTTTTATTTGAATTGCATCTCTTAAAACCTTGTATTAAACCTTAACTTTCTACATGACTCGTAATATGTCTCTCATGCCCATACAACATAACATAGAATTTTTACATCTTTCAAACACTTAATGATTCACATACACTCTAGGACTAATTATCATATACTAAAATCCCTCACACACACTCTAAACAATTTTAAACACCCATAGCCTCACAATTACATGCTTAAAATTTTTATTTTTATTTTAGAGGAAACTTGGATTTTGAAATGGACTTCTCACGAGTATATTCCTTACTTCCATTACACTATTTTAATTTCATTCAAATAACATGAGGTGGGGAAATTTAGTTTAAAAATCATGCACATATTGTTATTCTACTATATCACCAAGTATGTTGTTTTATGTATGGATCTTAAGTAAGAAAAGTATTCACTAGTGACACACTTCCTAGTCCATCCTCTTTATTTGACGGTTTCTTTATTTTTATCTCTCACATCTATCACTTATACACCCATTTCTAGTCAGGTCATAGGGATCCCACATCCATCGGTATTCTCAAAATTTTCATCAGTTATCTTAGGACACTAGTACCCATGATTGGACACTATTGCCCGAGATGATCCTATCCAACTTGAGTGCTCATCTCCTCTTTATTTTTGTTAACATTTTGGACATTTTTGGTTGGCCTTTTTATTTTCTTACTCCTAATTGGAGGTCCTAGTTGGAATGTTGTGCCACTAACACTTAAATTCAAGCAAGAGATCCATATATAAACAAAACATACATACCATTATAACGGCGGGAAATTTTTATCAAGGGTTATCTATCTACGTATCAAATGGGTTGCATATTTGGATTATTACTCTGCATACACATTTTTTAGAAAGGGGAAGTTCATTTTTGCATCCACAAAATTAAATTTTGTCTAGATACCACCTGCTAGCTTAGTTCCATCGTCATAAGGGAAACCTAGGAGCACTCTGGCACGCACAAACACATCGAACTACATGGAGTTTGAGATTTAGTGAGGACACTCTAACTCCCCATTTTACATCTTTATATTTTAGAATTTGATGTTGTTTTGGTATTTTGAAAGAGATTATTTGTGTAATATATTTACAGGTATCTTGGCAATCCAAGTGTGACATACAAGAGATCATTGACAAATAAGTGTGAAATCCTAACGACATTGAAGAAATTAGGTTTTGATGTTTTTATACTTACTCTAACACCCAACAGAGGTCTCTAGCACCCAAGGCACCCTCAACCCTTGCCACGCACCCATGTCCTGACCATTTTGTGAGTTAAATTTTTTATTAAGTATTCCCAGACTCTTAACACCATTTTCATCAGGTCCCACTAGGTCAAACACACTTCAGGATAAGTGAAATAAAGATAAGTTCCCTATCTCTCTCATTTGCTTATCATAGTTATACATCTCAAAACAAAATTAGCATTTATATCTTATTGTACAACATTGTAGTAGTTTCTAATATTAGACTTTAAATAAAATATTTCATATTTTATTGAATCACTTAGAAACATGATTTCAAAAATTGAATGAGTTGGGACCTAGAAATTCTTAAGGTTATACTTTAATGGTCTCATGCCTCAAAAAATAATAGAAGTGAGGATATTTGATGGAAAATTTTATTATATATTTATTCAATTTAAATAAATTTAAATATTAATTAGAGGACCGACATCGATGAATATAACAATAAAAGACAACATCTAGTATGAAAAGTAAAATCAAGTGTGCAAGATGGGAGATGAGGTTGAATTAGCTTTTATTAGGAGATCTAGATTGATCTTGGGCATGAAACCAATTAGAACAAGTTGGAACTAGACTATGTAAGTTCTTCCTTAGAAATTAGAATCTCAAACCTCTTCATAAAGGACCACCCGAGATAAGGACAGGACCACCTGGTGTCGGGCGTCTGAACTAGGAACTAGTGTCTAAGTAGAAACTATTCTTTTCTTTTGTTCATAGTTTGAACTTATCTCCTTTATTTCACTCTTTTTAGATCTAATTCTCTATAGGGTCTATGTGTTAGACCTGTACCCATAAAAAAAACCCTAGATACCTATAAAAAAACCCTTGAGAAAAAATTAGACGAAATTAATAATTCCTATGCTTTATTTTGATTGAGCTTGGTGGTCACCCCAATGTGATTGTCATAGAGATATACACTAAATATCATACTATTTGTAGTTATTTTGTATATGTGATTGAATTGTATTCCTTGAAGCGAGGTTGCTCTTGTGTCGGTATCATAAAGACAACATGTTACAACTACTTTTCTCCCAAGATGAGTATATGATATGGAATTCATAAATAACCCCTCCTATGTACTTGAATGATGTAGCCCAAAATGTAGTAATTGAGTGTTTCTTCTTTCTGGAATACTAGATAGTAAGTATTAGCCCCGAATTTTCCAACCCCTAATAATAGTGAATAAGTTTTGTATATATGAGTTCCATTCTTGAATTTTGAAACTTAGTGACACTAAAGGTGGACCCAAAGAATTAGATAAGACCCAAAGTAAAATACCAAACTGTAATTTAGAAAACCAAAGAGAATGGAAAAATATTTCAAAAGGGACACTAGTGTCGGGGTGATAGTGTTTGTAATCGGAGGTTTTATTCCAAATATAATAAATAGAAACTAGACCAAGAAAAATGATAGAGATCCCTATGACTCAATGAAAATATCTAAATCCAATAAGTATAAGACAATGTCACAATAAAAATCAATCAAAAGTAAATAGAAGGACTAGGAAAATGTGTCACCATTAAGTGTCTAATATTCTAAAGGAGTGTAGGATGAAGACCTGGAAGGAATTCATGTGCATCGAATAGTTGCACTTCACCAAAGTGTAGGAGTTGCGAGATTGAAGCAAGCAAGCTTTGTAAAGCAATGTGCATGCATATGAGAGCTCAAGATTCGAAAAGTGGAGTGGAATGGAAGCCTTAGCTTAGCTTGTATTGGCTTATCATAGATCAAAAGAGGTGGTGTACATATAGGGGAGTGAATGTGTAACTCCCATGTAAGAGAAGATTCCTCCATAATGGAGAAGAGGAGTTACTTTCCCAAATGGGAATGTAACTCCTATGACACACTTACACATATGACAAATTATGTAAGAGAATCATCATAAGTAAGATGACACTTAGATCCATGTCCACCTAAGTGAGATGACTCACCTAGTGAGGTGGAATAACACTAAATAAGTGAAGAAAAATATCACCTACACCAACACCCCCCCTTCATCGTAACTTAGGATGAGGTAGCAAGTCGAAATGAGAAATGGGTCCTAGTGTAAAGCCCGATGAGGGTACCCATGTACAAGAAAAAGATCCCAACCAGTGAAGGAAAACCCACTAGGAAAAACATCCACCACAAGAGAAAAACACACTCTCAAATCTAAGAAAGATGCCAAATATGGGTCCCGGCCATAGACGAGCCTAAAAAGGTACCCATGTACAAAGAGGCAATCTCTTGGAAAGAAGAAGAAGAGAGAAGAAGAGGGAGACGAGAGGAATGCAGAAGATGCCATGGACGGATCTGAACTCTGCAGCTCTAGGAGGTCTCCCAAAAGAATGTCAATGACGATATCCTTTGCCTCTAGACTGAAGAAGAGCCACCCGTAACGAACTATGTGCCTGCCCTTAGGAAGGACAGAAATGATGTGTTGGAAGTCCGCCCATTCCATGGAGGAAACTAAAGGCAACAACATGAAGAACTCGAGTCTATTGCACATAAGTGTGACATAGGTCTAGTGAGTGAGTGCCAAGGAAACGAAGGTAATTCCACGTGCGTAGAAATGTTAGAGTGTGAAGAGTGAACACCCATAGTAAGGATGTCCAAGTGATGTGAAGGGAACAAAACATCCTCCACAACAGAAAAGGGATCCACAGCAGAGGGTGGATCAATGAAGGTCTCTAGAAATGTGGAAGTGACACGATTCCCGGAGGGACACTCCCAATCATAGAGATGATGAAATCATATGAAACACCCAGTAGATGGATGAGGGACCTGTAGTGCATCACAAGTAGACTCTGTGAAAAGATGACTAAGGTCAGGCAGATACTCGTCCTAATGAGGGGGCTCAACAAACAGAAGAGTGGTGTCAAATAAGTATGAGTCATCCAATGAAGGTAGAGGAGTGGAAGGGTCCTCACACACTAGAAGTGGAAATGAGGTGGGTGTGATGACTGTGTGAGACTAAGTATGAGACTGATCGATATCTGATGAGATGTGGGATGTGTCAACACTCTCTGGAATAGTGAGAGAAAGAGGAGAAGAGTCCTCTATAGTACTCTCTACATTAGAACTAGGTGCACAATCCTCATCATCAGAAGTAGAACCAAATGATTCTATGTCAGTGGAACTGCCATCACACGAAGATGAGGAGACAACTGAATCATCAGCAGCAATAAAGGTAGTAGTATGTGAAGGGCCTCCATAGAAGGACTGAAGAATGCTCTAGACATGGTGGGGTGGATTTGAGTCTTCCACGTGAAACCAGAGAGAACGAGAGACATACATCATCATGTGACCAAATACATGGTCACAAGTGTCAAGGAAGTCCTCTAGATGACGATGATCAGTGGGTGCAGGAATTGGCCCAAGCAAGAAGGGTAAAAGACCCTTGTGGGTGAAGTAACGTTCCATGGAAGCACGCCAAGCTGAATAGTTCCCTCTCTCGGTGAGAAGTGGTGGAGGTTGTAAGGAAATCCTATGATGCTCAAGTCTAGAAAGAGCACTCTCCATGATGAAAAATGCAAGATGCACAAAAGCAAGACGTCGGACTCGGCCGATAATGCGTTTGCGTGTGAAAGCCCAAGAGTATAGTCAACCCCCTAGAATGCGGCACTTTATAAAGTAGTGCATTTACAAAACTGACAATGTCATCATGTAATGTGTGAGAAATCATGCAACTTTGACTAAAGAAGCACTAAAAATGAGCAACGAGTCAAAAGTTATAGCATTAAAACGATTCCCATGCAACTGATGGAAAATGCCAATAAATGCTGCAAACGCATTAAAAAGTGCTCAAAACGAGTGTAAAGGGTATCGTGTGACTACTTGTTGGAAATGGCATCAAATTTTAGGCATGGTTTGTTTTTCTTACGAGGGGGAATTAGCCTCCTGCCAACCCCGGACCTCGCCCTCCGTCTTCGACGCTCGTAGGAAGGTAAGTAAACAAGCAAAAATGCAGCCCAAAAATTAATTACATGCCATGTGAATGTTTTTTTGACCTCAAAACATTAAAAAGAGGTTTTTTTAACTGCCAAACAAGTTTAAAAGGGAGTGGGGCCCATGCTAGTGCAAGGTGGAGGTGCAAGTCCATGTGGCAGCGAGCGGTGGTGTGCTGCAGGTCTGGTAAAGCTCCGGTGGAAAAGAATTTCCGCTTCAGGATTTTGTAACCATTGGTGGCTCATAAAGAGCTGGTTATGCCACGTTCTAGAGGGTTACAGAGTGACTGCTTGACCGAGGAAAAAAATGTAGGTCTGGAGCTGAGGAGGTGAGAAGCCCACGTGCCAAAGCTGCAGGTTGCAGGGATGAGTGAAAATGTCGTGTGTTGTTGCTGTGTTGAATGCAAGTGCTGAGTGAAAACACCTGAGGGAGCAGGCTGGAGCCAACACACTGGGAGTAACACAGACCATGCAACATAACAAAACAGAGGCCGAGCACTGTGAGAGTATAGTGGTCGAGAAAACTGGAATCCCTGCCGAGTATAACCGTAGTGCTTAGGTGGTTGTAGAACCGTGTAGAAGTGGAAGTGGCTAGTGGACGTGGAGCTGGGAGATGCGTAGGTAAGTTTGTAACGTCCAAGTAGGAGCTTGAACAGATTACCGGTGGAAATAATAGCGAACAGTGGGATCTGAGAACCAATTCGATGCAAATAACAGCGAATAGTGCACGATCTGGTCCACCGATGCAAAGAAGTAAGAGAAACCAGTGATATATTTCTAGGCTTGTAATGGTTGCTATTCCCACGTCCCAGTCTAACAGACTAGTCCACGTGTAGGGGCAGATCAGACCAGGCGAGTGAGGGACAGTTGTAGCAGAGGTAGGTTTGAAACATTTTTTTATGAATGTGCAGGGATCTTCTGGCGAGTGAGAGAAAAACACAACCTGAGTGATGTGCGTGAAGAGCTAACAAAGACGTAGCTGGTCCAAACAAGAGCACGTCCAAACAGTCAGGGAACCACCCAATGCGCAGAACTAAGTTTTGTTGTGTAAAAGAAGACTGTTGTGCCGTATTCTTCCTTGGCTCTCCAACACAATAAGTTAGATAGACTTCTTCTTTGGCCCTGATCACACGTAAACCAACAAGAAACACACAAACAAACCACTAAAAAATAACCACAAGAATCTGAAATATGCAGGTAAAGCACATGCAAAGGATAAAACTTGCACAAGCAACTACATGGTGGAGCAATAATGGCGAGCACCGTGATTCCAGACCCCAAGCTCGATACCATGAAGGAGTGTAGGACAAAGCCCTGGAAGGAATTCACATGCATCAAATAGTTGCACTTACCAAAGTGTAGGAGTTCCGAGATTGAAGCAAGAAAGCTTTGTAAAGCAATGTGCATGCATATGAGAGCTCAAGATTCAAAAGTGGAGTGGAATGGAAGCCTTAGCTTAGCTTGTATTGGTTTATCATAGATCAAAAGAGGTGGTGTACATATAGGAGAGTGAATGTGTAACTCCCATGTAGGAGAAGATTCCTCCATAATGGAGAAGAGGATTTACTTTCCCAAATGGGAATGTAACTCCTATGACACACTTACACATATGACAGTTACGTAAGAGAATCATCATAACTAAGATGACACCTAGATCCATGTCCACCTAAGTGAGATGACTCACCCGGTGACGTGGAATAACACTAAATAAGTGAAGAAAAATACCACCTACACCAACATATTCATACATAAAAATCATGTCTACAACAACATACTAGAGGAGTGATGTAATAAGTAACAAGTGCATATTTACGTATCCTGTAATTTCCCCATATTTATGCTTTTTGGATGAAATTAAATAGTTTAAAGAATATAAGAACATATCCGTAAAGGGATGAAGGAGTTGTAGTTTGAACGTGCTTTGATAGTAAGAATCACAATGTGGTGAACCATGGATCACCATTTTGATCCATGTGGTGAGTGTGTTGTCGAAGATAAGTTTTTGTATAGAAATAATGCTAAGAAGATATAGGAGATTTTGAAACTTGGCATTTGAAGGAAAAGTTAGAAGTGATCAATTCTTATATCGGCGTGAGGAAATCTATGCATTCGAGTGTATTATAGAAAACATCTAAGGATTTTTGCTAGGGAAATAATGTTGAGAGAGCCATCAATTTTTCTCTCCACCATGACGTTTCCTCAAAATAGGTTCCACCACTTTATGAAAAAAAAATTCACAAATTGATACTTTCCTACTCAACATAGAAAAATCCACGTAAATGGATTTGGAAAGGAAATTACACATCATTTCCCCCACTTTATGATTGTAAGGCTATAACCTTGGTCTATTGCAAAAGTATTTGGTTTGATTTTCTCCCACGTTTGGTCATCTCAGAGAAACATTGATATTGTTAGAACACAATTAAAATAATTCGTATTGATTGAAACATAGTATTTGATTGCACTTGATTAATTTAAAACTACTTTGGAGAGTTGAATTACCCCTAAATTAGGTCATTTAAGTGGAAAATTGTGAGCATTTAAGAAATTTTGGGAATTCGATATATTTGTGCACTTGAACTAGATTGAACATTATGGTATTGGGTAAGGACCTTTTGTATGATTTAAATATTTCCTTGTGATTGATTAAAAGTACGGTGGAAATTTATGACATGATTTTGTATATTTCATTGGAGTTTTTCTTGATTCATTCTAGGAGAGGTAATACGATAACCCCAAATACTTTCCCCCTTACAACAAAGGGTGCGAAGAAAGGTAGTGAATCATGAGTTGGAATAAAAGTAGATTTTTGTGTGAATATAAAATATAATATTATAGAATTAGTAGTAAAAATTGAAATACAAGTTTGGTTGTTAATTTTTATACATCGAAGAGACAAATTTAGGGCGCTGATGGTGTGGAAAATAGAAAAATGTAGCTCAAGATAAGGAGGAAACAATGTTATTGAATTAGTTTCCCAAAGAAGTAGTATAACAAATATATAAAGTGTAGTAATAATGGGATTTACTACAAATAGTAAGGTTGGAAAAGTCAATAGTAATTTAATTCATAAAATGATAGTGCGATATGAGCTTAGGATTGTGAAAATGCCACATGCATGAGAGGTGATTCCATCAAGTTTCGAGAGAGTTTTCGAGGAATTGTTGACTCGAAAACAAATTAACTGGTAAGTATTATGTTTTTGAAGTAGGATGGGCATTATTAAAACAATTTCAAGCCATTTTTGCATTTTTTTAATTTTTTGTTAAATTGGGTGTTTCTATCTAATATGAAGTCAGGTGGGGCCTATTTTCTCCTTTGATGGTACCATTCAATTCTAATAGGTAGTTTACATGTTCTAGTTGGTACCATATAGGGTGTTAGATGGTTTTTTCTAGAGAGATGCATGATCTTAGGAGTATATTTGTGTATACTTTTAGATGATAACATAGGATTGATTTGCTTATTTGTGTTATATATATATATATATATATATATATATATATATATATATATATATATATATATATATGGGATTTTAATGGAGACATAAATTATATATATCATGATGGATGGGCTAAGGACCATGTGTAGAAATGATACATCCGACTCAATATGTGGTTGGAGGACAAGTTTCTAGGAGTAGTGTTGAGTTCTTCCAATATGAGCATGTGTCAAAGAATTTTCGCATAGCCAAGGATGTAACTCCAAAACTATATATATATATATATATATATATATAATAATATATATATAGATTCAGCTACGAGAAGAGCATGGGAAAATATAGGGCTCATAGGAGCCTAGTTATAGCTACCGATTATAGATAAGGATTTATCGATTTGAGCTAATGAAATGGGATGCACATCGGATTATACACGGTGGTGGGTAGAACACCTATGGGTGCTATTATTCCATATAATGGTGTATACAATGGGATATCCACTAGGTTCAAAGGTAGGAGGAGGGCTAGTAGGAGGTCAGAATTTTCCCTTAAAGGTTATGTGGTGGAAATAGAAAATGAAGGACAAAAGTATGATACATTTTGATGTGTATTTGATGTTTTGGTTCATATTGTGTATGCAATATGGTGATGAAGTATTAATATGGTTTTTATCTTATAGGTGATGAGTATTATAGCATGGTCATAGATACAACAATGCGGATGATGAAAAAAATGTACCCCGGATGTATTCGAAAGAGAAATCTTGGAGAAAGTGGATCATAGTGTTTAGGACAATGTTCACTTAATTAATCCTATTGTGGTGGTGGTAACCATGTGTATAGTTCTAAATTTAGAGCGAGATTAATATATGAAAGAGGTAACAAGGGATAGATACTTTGGAGGTGATGGCCTTACATAGAGATTTATTGATAGATATGAGGAGATCTAGGGATGATATGAAAATGAGGTGGACAAGGTAGCATCACTACGGATGTGGTTAGATGAGCATTGAGATCGAGAATAAAGGAAAAGGTCTATTGATTAGGATTCGAGTTCGGGAGAATTGATAATATCCTCTAGAGTAGTAGTGACAAGGATGTATGATATGTGTTTTGGTGGTCATGCCCCTTGATTTTGTATTATGACATTTTCAAGAGATTTACAAATATGACTAGATCATTTTTGATTGATGATGTGTACTTGTGTATGTGATATAAGTTGTTGGTTATATAATTTGATTTGATATTATATGTTATTTAAATGGTGATTATATACTTGTATAAATTCATGTTGTAACATAGAGTATATGTGTTGATAACATTGAATATATTACATGTTAGAATATATGTGATTATATCATAAAATTATGATAATAGGAATGTATGTAAGATTATCATTGAATAAATATTGTAGTAAAAGCGATAAAAATGGTGAAGATTACTAGGGAATAATTTGACTTGAAAAATGATATATCTATATCATAGGATTGAAATCATGTAGAACTAATGAAAATTCAACATCTATCTAGATAAAAGGTGAAGACTATGCACAACTAAACTGGTCAGAAGTGAGTCTTTAGGAAGTTGTGAATCATATAATGATGAGTGATGGTCCTTTGGGACCCACTTAGTTCTAGGGTGTATGAAAACTGGGGTAAGTGGATCATTTATAGTCATAGCCAAGGAGGAGAAGATGAAATAACCTTAGGAGATGAAAAGTATTCAAAGTAATTGATATTGGGGTGTGTCACCGTAATATATGAGAATATGATCTATCAACATGGTGTGTGCAAACACTAATGAAACCCTTATCCCTAAGGAAATGAATCCTATCATGAAGCACATAACGAGTCATTTTCTCTATGACCATTTATCATAAGGAAATTGCATAATGAATGGTTGTGATTTCATCATAACTGATGAGAAATATGATGCTTATTAGAGGGTAGCATAATCAACCTTTCATACATCAAAGTGTGAAAAATATCATAAGGTCTAGGAGAATGTGAATAGTACAATGGTTGTCTCTTACGAGGAGGAGTGGAATTTGGTATAGGTCTATGAAAATGGGGTGGATGATCATGAGTATGTCTAATAGGATATAGAAATTCAAGAGCACTATAATAGGAGAACGAGAAGATGTAGTAGGAGGATAAGTGGTAGAAAAACTTGAATGAGTACTATTATGTTCATTAAACATATCTTGTTCTAAAGCTATAATCTTAAAGGAAAGAAGTGTACAATATTCACATATATCATATGATAAGTTTTATTTCGAAGGAAGAATCAAGCCATGAAAAAGGGTACATTGCATTTCTAGATCAATAGGATGATAAAGTAAATGATGCATGCAATATTTTAAATGTAATATGTTATCGTTAATAGGTTCATTTTGTCCTTGATGCAAAGAAGGGAAATGATCAAATGTAACTTTCCGACCATTGTTAGAAATAAATCTTCTAATAAATGTTTCTTCCATATCAAGATAAGTACTAATAAATCCACTAGGAAAAATATGAAACCAATACAAAGAAATATTAGTAAGGCTATTAGGAAATGATTTAAGAAGTAATCTATCATTAGAATTTTAAGCCACAACTAATATAAAATTCTTAAGATTCAAATAAGGATTACCCATACCATCAAAAAGTTTAAAGGTAGTCAAAGTAAAATCCTTAGGAAAAGCTTAATTTTAAATCATTTTAGGAATATGATCTCCATGAAGTGACTTATTATCATTGCTACTATAATACACCCCACTCTCAATGGTAAGGGTGTGGATCTTATTTTTTAAAGCACCTACAACATGCATATGAGTAAGAAATTTATGGGGAGGAATTATAAAAACATTAATGAGTTCATTTAAAGGGGTGGATCTTACCAAATTATAGGTAGCCATAGGAACATTATTGGGTTAAAAGTCAATTTTTGGATCAGCAAGTGGAAAACTAGGAATAGAAACATGGGAAGAAGAATCAATATTAGAATATATTTGCACACTATTGACAAAATGTTCAGTCAAAGAATGAATACAAGAAATATGCGGAGACTATAATTATATTAATCATTATGTATACTATCTTTGGAAATATCAAGAGTAGAAACACATGCATCATGAAATTTTACATATTTTAACACATTATGAGAATAAAAATGAGTACTAACATCATTAGGAAGCACACAAGAGGTGGAAGAAGAAAGATATGACTTTTGAGGAACAATATTCAATGAAGTACTTAGTTTAATATCATTAGCAACAAAAATAGGCTCAACTTTAATGTTTTTTGGATACGTAAGTGGAGGACAAGAAGTGGTAGGTCGAGGGCCATTGATGATAGCATCTACAATATCAAAATAAATAGGGTATCATAAGAATCATTAACAAGACCTTCCTCATCTAAAAAATTAACTAAATCCTCAACACATGTATCATTTGTAGCAATGGAAGCAACATCACATTCAAATTTAGAAGAACTATTTTCCTCAATAGGGGTAGGAGTACAACATACTAACAAGGGTTGTAAATATTTGTAAATAAACGAGGTATTTTGTGATGAAATTTAGCTCAAGTAATATGTTACTTGAAATAAAATGCCACTTCCTCTTAGACATTTGCAAAAATAGGGTAAAGGTCAGTCATAGGAATAGGTTCATACTTGGGAGTAAGAGGTGTATGATAGTGGTTTCACAACACATTTTGATAAGCCATGTGGAATACAAAAATGAAGGATCTTAGGGTGTGTTACACTTTCATTAGTAAATGGGTTTACCAAATTATTTAAAGAAATTTAAATCTTAATCAGAGGAATGAGATTAAATGAATATAATGGTAACAAACAAGATATAACATGCAAGGTACAAACAAGTGTGCAAGATAGGATATGAGAGTGAAATATATTGTATAAGGAGATCTACAATGATTCTGGATGGAAACCGACTAAAAAGGCTAGATCTGGTATTTTTAAGCTCTGTATAAGAAACTAAAATCTAGTATCTCTTTGGATATGACCACCTAGATAAATATAGGACCACTCGAGAGCTGGTATCTAAAATGAGAGCTAGTGTCTATGTAACAACTCTACTTTCGGTCTTTTTAGGGTCTGAACTTGTATCATTTATTTCACTCTTTTCACATCCGCTTCGTTGTAGGGTCTATGTGTCACACTTGTACCAACAAAACAAATCTTAACTACATGCACAAAGCTAAAGGAAATATTAGATGAAATAAATAATTCCTATGCTTGATTCGAATGGCCTCAATGATCACTCTAATGTGATTTTCACCGACTATTGTACAACATTTAAAACTATATGTAGTTATAGTGTGCATGTTTGTGTGATTGATCCCTTGAAGTTAGGTTTCCGTGTGTCAATCACACCAAGATAGAGGGATACGACTTATTTTACCCAAGATGAATGTGTGAGATGGAATTCAAAAATATCCCCTCCTATGTAGTGAATGATGCAACCTAGAATGTAGTACTTGAGTTTTGTTTCTTACCTAAATAGTACATAATAAGTATTAGCCCCAAAGTGTCCAACCCTAGTAAACATGAGTAAGTTGTGTTTATATATGACTTCCATGTTTGAATTTTGACACTTAATGACACCAAAGGTAGACCCAAAGAATTAGAAATTACTTAAAGTTAAGTTCCAAATGGTAATTTAGAAAACCAAATAGAATGGAAAAAATTTCTAGAAGGGACACTAGCACCTAGGCGGTAGTGTCCATAATGGGTGGTACTTGTCCCAAAGAAAAAAATATAAACAAGACCAAGAATGGGGACATGGATCTCTATGACTCAACCAAAATATGTAAATACAAGAAGTATAATAAAATTTCATAATAAAAATAAATCAAAATCAAATAGAAGGACTAGGAAAAGGTGTCACCAGTGTCTAATATTTGTACTTAGAAATCATGTATACAACAACATACTAGAAAGCGTGATGTAATAGTAATAAGTGCATAATTTCGTGTCTACATTATTATACATTTCAATAGTCTAAGTTCTCCATTGATTGATCACACAAATGGGGTTTCGTTTTTGAGACTAAATAAACTAATATAATCATTGAAAACCTAAAAATAAGGAGATGAAAGAACTCGCTTCTTGACTTATTAGTAATTGATAATAAATTTATCATTGAGTTTGATGGTTTAATAGTTTATGTAATATGTATGCTTAGTCAAGAAATAAATTCTATTTCTTATTGTAGTGAAGGCTATATGATTGCAAATAAAAAGGTATGGTACTTATGATAACAAATTGTCTACTTTGTTAAAACATTGACATAATGAAGACACTATCGATTACATAGAGAATTTTGTTTTGACATATAATAAAGCATTGAAATACAAAAACTCTCAAGT